>JARHVA010004698.1:765000-1252500 GCA_037957365.1 Torreya grandis | reverse complement strand
TTAAGACCGATTCTCATTGGTTCTATCACATAGTGGTGTATGCATTGATATCTCTATACTAAGTTTATTGAACAAGGATGTAGTTATAACCATAAAAATCATAACATTTCACTTGTTTCATACTTAAGCTAGTCAACATAGAAAATGATAAGCACAAATTGAGAATAAGAGTAGTATCACCATTAATTTCATAACAAGATTAAAAAAGGTGTTCAACAT
This sequence comes from Torreya grandis, assembly GCA_037957365.1. NCBI lineage: Eukaryota > Viridiplantae > Streptophyta > Pinopsida > Cupressales > Taxaceae > Torreya > Torreya grandis. Next base: position 1,252,281 of record JARHVA010004698.1, on the reverse strand, counting down.
CACAAGTATTTTATTTCATTACATATCAAATATCACCATACATAGTTCACAATTCACATCAAGATCATGACTAAGCTCAAGATTACAATTATCAATCATCCATTTTTCCCTAAGTAAAACTAGGGGAAATTTATACATGGTTTTACCCTAACTATTCTATTACAGTATTAATATGCAAGTGATGACTTGCCAATGACCGGTTCCCCTATATACCCTCTATTCTATATATTCTTTCTTGTGCTCTTATCTTCTTATGAATCAGTGTTAGGTTTGTGCTTCACTATTCTCCTTTGATGCTTACATTAACTACTTCCTAACCATCCCATCTTTCTATGCCCTTGTCCAAGTCATACATTATTTTTTGAGTCTTGCATCATTGGTCCCTTCATGTTTTCTACACCCTTATTCTTCACGACTTGCTTCTCCCACATCAAGGCCTTATGCCCTATGTCTCTCCTATGCCTTGGCTCACTTTCATGACTCTATCTTCCATGCCATCTTCAAAAGGTACTTAAAATAAATTAATACAAAACTTAGGATCCAACAAAGATCTTGAGAAATACTAGACTTCCACAATAATAATAATCTCTTATCTCTTGATTCCTATTATATTCTTAGAGTAAACTTTTCATGCATAGGAAAATAAGTGAGTCTTTTATTTATATCAAAATGGCATTTAGGAACTCTATAAATATTTTAAAAAGTCCTAAAAGTGACCTAGATAAATTGTTGATGGGATTGATCTAGATCGATTTAGTATAATGAATCCATAACGACATAGCATTAGGTTGAGCATGTTGATCTAGTAAAAATAAGAAAAAAATGGTTAAAATCAATTTAGTAAGAAAACATCAAAGTAGGAAATAGAGTAAATCTACAAGGTGTCAGGGGATCTCTAGCTCTACCAATTAGAGCACAATTGATTACTTCTCGTATTAGCAATTAAACACGGAATTATACCAGAATGATAAAGTAGCTAGAAACTTGAGATAACAAAGAATTTGAGAGACAATACACACTCTTGTATTAAATACTACTAGAAGAAAATACAATAAGGAAGATGCCACTTCTTCCTCCACCTCAAAGGCTTGCCACACCTCAAGACCTTCTTCCCTCTCTCTCTTGCTCAACACAACAACTCTAAAGCCTGAGTTGTTATCCCTCCTTGAATGCTTCAGCTGATCTCCTTGACCTTACACCTGTAGATCTCCTTGACCTTGCTTGCTTCAATGCTTTTACTTTCCTTAGAATGATTACAATACATGCGTTATGGGTCTTTAAATAGGATCCCATGCTTACAAAAATAGAACTCTAACTACTAAAATTAGACACACAGCCCGCGACTTAAATTATCCCCTTAGCATGAAAACACTCAATTCAACTAACTAACTGTTCGTGCAACGAATAGCTCTAGACCGCACAGGCGACTGACGCTGGTCCCTGCTTGTCTGGTACTGCCGACGTCGACCGACTCCATACCATCGCCGGTCTCCTTCTCCACTGCATTTGACCGACGTCGGTCATACTGCCGATGCCGGTGGCTCTGGTTCTTTAGCATCCTTCCTTGTGTCTGCAAACAGTTGAAGCTTTTAGCTCCACACCTTAACAATCTCCCACTTGGAGATAAACAGCTATAACTCGTACCTGTACTTGTACACCATCTATTTTGTTCCTTAGGCTCTGTATCCCTCTTTAATGTCACTCTTGAAGACCAACCACCACGTAAACCTATGATGCAATACCTGTATCTTATGCCACAAGAATTTTGCTGCTCCCAAATTCTCCATGACATACTTCTGAACCAACTCTACCCTTAGCTCAGAAAGACTCCCTGTATATGAAACCCTGCAACAAGTAACACAATACAGTAACAGGATAATGTAGCTAATATTATCTAACCTGGTAAAGATAAAATACAATGGTCAAACCTCCATTATTCTGCAGCGTAATCAAGACCATATACCATAGCCTTCTGTCTCATGTGTCCATCCACTCTCTTCTCTAAAATGGGAATCCATCCCTCTATCCAGTGCTTCCTTCCAGCTGACAACACTACCAACAAATACCTATTTAGTTCTCTAAGGACTCACACTCCTCATCCATGCCAAGCTCCCACTGTTTTTGGATTATACCTGCATTGCTTCTTCCATCTTCCTAGTTCATGACTATCAGTAAGCAATATAAAGAAGGTGAACAACAAATATGAGGTTCACATACCTTTCTTGACCTCCACATGGGTGTTTGAGACCTATTAATTCACCCAACATCCGTTCTAGTGACCGATCTAGGCCATCTCCCAGTCTGCTCCCGACCAATGTCAATTCCCTGCACTAATCCTGACTACCAACATCATTTCCCTAGCCAACACCAGTGTCCCTCCTGCCGACGTCAGTCCTTATGACCAACATTGGACTTCTCCTATCCGACCTATCGACCCTACTGGTCTGCACATGATTGATGTCAGTACCTGGATGACTGACGTCGGTGCCAAGCTACCGACATCGGTGTCTGTGTGTTCTTGTAAGTGATGAAATATTCATCTGCGAGCTCTTCTTGGATCATACCTCTGTCCATGCTGCCCTGCTCAGATTTATTCAGCCCCTGTGACTGATCTCTGTCCTTCATCTCCTCCATAAACACCAAGGCTTCTTTGTTCCTGTCAAAAGCATCAAATTTCCTCTTTCTACAATAAACTATATCTATTCTTTCCAAATTTGAACACATACCTTCTGAATCAAGAACTTCCATTCCCTTCCTATTCTTGTGACCAAGCCTATTAGGCCACATCTTCAAATCTACACCAGAAGTAGAATCAGTAATACAAGTAGACAAATAAAGAGTATCTACTTTCTTACCTCTTGCTAGAACAAGTGCTCCCTTGGTAACCTTCAAAGAATCTGCTGTGAGGGTTATTATGCATCCCTCATCTCCCAACCTTCCTACAGAAATCAGACTCTACTTCAAAATTGGAACATGCATGACCTCTTTCAATACCCATGTGTTGTCAATCTGCAATCTCAGCTGCACTTTCCCTTTGCCAACTATCTGACAAAGCGTACCATCCCCTAAATAAAGAAATCCAAAGTCTCCCTGTTCATACTCATAGAATAAATCTCTGTTTGGGGATGCATGGAAAGATGAACCAGAATCTAAAATCCATGATCCTACCTGACTATCCGAAGAAAGTATGAGAGCATCCTGCATCACAATATTTGCATCCTTTGCTTCTTCCATACCTACATGTTGATTCTCTTTATCTCTCAACCAACACTCCTTCTTTGTATGTCCTTTCTTTCCACAAAAATAGCAGGTAATACCTTTGGACTCGGATCTCCTTTTCGACCTTGATTTCCCTTGCTCAACCTTCTCCCTTTGCCTTTCCCTACTTTTTGCACCTAGAGCATTCCCTGATGATTCACCTGTGCTTCTCCTGCGTATTTCTTCATTCAAGATCACACTCACAACATCATCAACTTTTAAGATTTTAGAAGTAGATGCAGAATTACTTACTGCCATAACCAAACCGTCCCAACTTTCAAGCAAAGAACATAAAATCAAAAGAGCCTTTACCTCATCATCAAAAACAATATTGACTGAAGCTAGTTGGTTTACCAAACAATGGAAATCACTGAGATGAGTATGTACCGATCCACCTTCCTGCATTTGCAAAGTAAATAGCTGCTTCAAAAGATATACCTTATTAGAAGCCAAGGGCTTTTCGTATAAATTTGCCAAGGACTTTATCAACTCTTCCGTTGTCTTGCACTGTGATAAGCTGGAAATCATAGATGATGCAAGGCTCAACCTTATGGAACCGAGAGCCTTCTGATCAAGAACGTTCCATTCTTCATCCTTCATATCTGTGGGCTTGCATGCAACCCCACCCAACGGTAAGTAAAAATCCTTCTGATACAGATAGTCCTCAATCTGCATCCTCCAATGTTGATAATTCTTGCCGTTAAACTTCTCCATTCGTAGCCTGCTTTCTTTTGCCATTGCTGAACTCCCACTTAATCAGAAAACCCTGTGAATGACCTATAATAAAAAACAATACCCTGCTTCCTGCAAACCTTAGCTCTGATACCACTTGTTAGGGGATCTCTAGCTCTACCAATTAGAGCACAATTGATTACTTCTCGTATTAGCAATTAAACACAGAATTATACCAAAATGATAAAGTAGCTAGAAACTTGAGACAACAAAGAATTTGAGAGACAATACACACTCTTGTATTAAATACTACTAGAAGAAAATACAATAAGGAAGATGCCACTTCTTCCTCCACCTCAAAGGCTTGCCACACCTTAAGACCTTCTTCCCTCTCTCTCTTGCTCAACGCAACTCTAAAACCTGAGTTGCTATCCCTCCTTGAATGCTTCAGCTGATCTCCTTGACCTTACACCTGTAGATCTCCTTGACCTTGCTTGCTTCAATGCTTTTACTTGCCTTAGAATCATTACAATACATGCCTTATGGGTCTTTAAATAGGATCCCATGCTTACAAAAATAGAACTCTAACTACTAAAATTAGACACACAGCCCGTGACTTAAATTAGCTCCTTAGCATGCAAACACTCGGTTCAACTAACTAATTGTTCGTGCAATGAACAGTTCTGGACCGCACAGGCGATCGACGCCGGTCCCTGCTTGTCTGGTGCTGCCGACTTCGGCCGACTCCCTGCCGTCGCCGGTCTCCTCCACTGCATCTGACCAACGTCGGTCATACTGCCGACGCCGGTGGCTCTGGTTCTTCAGCATCCTTCCTTGTGTCTGCAAACAGTTGTAGTAAATATTGGGGATAATGTATAACTAGATTGATTTAGATGGATCTAGTAGAAAAAAAAGATATTGGGCATAACGGGAGGAATTAAGGGAAAGGAAACCTAGAGGAGCATAAATAGGGATTAAGGTATGATAGTGATGATAGAAAAGTATAATGGGATAATATGGGCATCTCTCACAAAGAAGCATTTAATGACCCCATGCCTTTCCTAATACACTCCTTAAGACATGCACACTATGATATTGGTGTGTTGACGAGTCCTACAATCTAAACATTGTTAGTGATAAAAAAATAGATGTGTTTACATTTTCACATAGTGATAGGATTATCCCATTATATTGATAATGTCTATCTTTATTTTTGTCTAAATGAATGGACATAGGCCATTGTGGTACTTTATGAATATATGTTACTTTAACTCGAAGGAGTCAAAATTTATGTATAGATCATGGAAGGGGTTGATTTAGAGTTACAGTGACTAGTCATTTCATTATCGTAGATGTTTCCAATAGATGTATTAGTATTAATAAACATGTTCAAGAAAGTATTCATTCTTGAATGCTTCCATGAATTTATCCCAAGTTGGCATAAACTCATCTTATGTCTGATCCTTCTCCCATAGATTTGTGCTTACCACCACTTCTTGATGGGTGAAGAAACTTTAATAAGTATAATCTTGATCCTCTCTTCATAAAAAAATGACATTCATAAATAAATATGACTCTAACTGATCTAACCAATTATCTACTTCATCTACATTTATTATCTTTTCAAACATAGGAATGCCTAAATTTCCCTGAAACATATGGGGACTCAACCACCAAAAGTTTTACCTTATCTATGAGATGATGGAACCATTTGTTAAAGGACTTCAATGAACTGGTTGAATATAATTTTTTTTTTCTTGAAGAGCCTTTTTTATCTCATTCTTTATCAATGTGTGGACACCATCTTGTGTTGTATTATCTCTAAATATTTGAACTTTACTCAAACAACATGGTAGGTGGTTAGAGGGATCTTGTAGTTTTATGCCATGATTTAGATAATCTAACCTTGTCTGATGGGACATAAAATATGATCAACCACTTTCATACTAATGGTATGGGTGTTATGAGGTCTATGGGGAAACATGCTAGACGAGGCTATGGATGGCTTGTATACCTATGTAGAAAATTTGTTGACCAAGATGGAGAATAGAGAAAGTAATAGAATTGGAACATAAACTATATTAATATGTGTGTTTTGTACATGGCATACTCCTCAGAAAAATGTACACATGTCTACTTCACTAATATCTGCCTATGAACTAATTCTACAAATGTGTATACGTATATAAAGATGTTTTAAAGGATAAGGATTTATTATGGAATGTTAACTATTTAGGATTCAATGTGTGACTCTTCATCTTTTGATAGCTATGTGTCTCGAACAGGTGCTTGGTATGCTAACAATCTACAAAACATAAGACAAGCCTTGGAAGTGGCATTTGGCATGGGGAACATGGTGTAGAGTGTCCATGTGAATGATGTGAAATATGTAGGTTCTGAATAGAGGAAAAGTTGTACATTATGTATGGAGGTGCATTGCCATTGGCCAATGGAATGTAAAGGTTATGCACATGACACAATGTGGCACAATGATACATATGTGGCACAAAGTGTTTGAAGTTGTCTTTCGAGTTTTATGGTATATTTTCTAACATTGCACATAATTTTGGGAGTTTCACAATGGTGATTGAAGAGTGAAAATTGTGTCATCTCACATAACATTGTGCGAGATGCACATGATACGAGAGAGATACATGGTATAATATTCAGAACCGCATAAGAATTTATGTGAAAAATATTCCTTATCACTACATAGAAAGAACATGATGCAAGAGGTTGTGTAGAGTTACACAAATAACCAAAACACTCAAAATGGTAAAATGAAATAGTATAAGTGTGCACAAATAAATTTTAAACCTTAAAATCCCTTAATATCTTCCTCCATTACAAACCTTATTACAAACCTTAAAATCACCTAATATCTTCATCCATTGCAAAATTACAATTAAAAATTAAAAATAAATAAATAAATTCACATTAGGAAAAAAAATTACATATTGCATAATATTTATGCAAACATATAGTTGACCTTAAGAGAATTTCAAATGCATTTGCTAGGCTTCTTACGTACAATTGTCAACAAACTATATTTGAGTGATAATACATCTGCACATTTATGATTTAATAATTAGAATTCTATTCAAAAAAATCCTATGTCATCCCCATCTGAATAAAAAACCGTTTACTCTTTGTCATTAGCAAACTGAACACTTCAAATTTGTTGGAAGAATCAACACTTTGCTCTACTTTATTTATCTATAATATTAAATAATTAAAATACGGACTATACACCCTCAAAAGAATATATACATATACATATATATATTCCAGATGGAGATAGATCCGCCCACCCCATAGATCTAGAGGGGATTGGGGGGGGGAGGGTTGGGGGTCGCATCTCTCTATCTCTATCTATAGGGTTGAGGTCAAGCCCTAACGGTCGAGTACCATATATATGGCGGGGGGGGGGGGGAGGGGGGGGCATCTCTCTATCTCTATCTATAGGGTTGGGGTTGAGCCCTAACAGTCGAGTACCAGATATATAGGGAGGGGGTCCTCGTTCATGGGGGGAGGCCATATATAGAGAGAGGGGTTGGGGGTGGCCTCCCCGTCCCTATATATCTTATCTTGAGCGTAGCGAATATTATCTTATCTTATCTTATCTTGTATATATATACTGAAACTAGGACTTAAATTCGAGGATTAACCATGTTTTTTAAATTGAGGGCTATTTAGTTAATATTGTTTTTAAATGTTAATTTAATTTATAGTAAAAGAAAGAAATTATATATATATATATATATATATATATATATATATATATATATATATATATATATATATATTATTATTTTTATATTTTTATTTAAAATTTTATTTTATATTTAATATATTTTGTTTTATTTAAATTAATTGTATTTAATAATTAAAAAATATAAATATAATTATAAATAGAGTTTGATTGAAATCTATATTCGATTTTGAAAATCTTAAAATATGACTTGGGTTTCTAAAATTTTTATTAATACACTTTTAAATTGGTTTTGAGTACCAAATAAAAAATCAATCCGAAATAGTCACTAATTTAAAATTTGTTTGAACATTTAATCCAATTTTTAATTTTATTTGAACCAATAAATAACTTAAATTAAAAAATGATACAGTATTAAGTCTTATTAATTCTATTAATAATTTCACTTAAAAAGAGTATTATTTATATTTTAACCAATAAACAAGTTAACAAAAACATACTAATTTAAAATTATTCCATTTATTAATAAACTGCAATATGACGTTTTGAATATCTATGAAAAATTGACGATGGATGCCACACGTGATGCATGGGAAGTTTGATTTAATATCATCGCACTTCACATGCATGCGCATTCCCACGTTTGTCATTATTTGGGTAATAGAGACATAATAATATTCTTCATTAATTCCACTTTACTCGTAACTTTTATTTATTCTTTGAACTTCTACCCTTTGTTTTAAACATTTATCAGCATATTAATTTAGTGATCATCAATTAAGTTATTCTTTGTAGGATTGAAGGATAGCATTACCATCCTCGTCCTCTCGGTATATAGTAATAAATATTTAAATTTATAAAAATATTAAGGTGTAAGTTAATATTTTTTTATATAATTTATTTTCATATGTTTATATTATAGGTATTAGTCATTAATTTTATACTGTAAATTACAGAAAAATTTATATCTTTAAATTTCATTATTAATATTTTTCTTTATTTATTATATTTTTTTCATATTATTTATTATTGCACTGAGTTTATATTATAAATTTATATACAAATTCAACTTTAAACAATTTACTATACAAAGGTAGGGACTAGCTACTACGTGATCCTTGTTTTCATTGTTTTTGGTAATGGATTAATGCTAAGTTTGTCTTAATTTTTCATGTAAAAAAAAAAGTGCAAATGCTTGATGACACAACTCCAATACAAATTACATACAAATCTATTTATAAACATGCACATCTTTTTATTATGAGGTTAGTGGAGATAGAATAACACTACATCATAAAGTGGTAGGGTTATAGCTACATTTGAATCAAGTATGCCAACAAATTGAAAGTTGACCACCCGATTGTATTGTTTGAAGAGGCTAAATTAGTTAAAATAACATATTTTTAAAATCAATAGTCATAGTACAAGATCTAACATTAAAAATTAAAAAAAAGAATAGATATATCACAAATTTAATGAAACAACCCATGTCTTAAGTGTTAGGTTGTGGAGCTAAAAGCTTCATTGATGCAAACAGGGAAGGAGGTTGCTGAGTGTCACAGTCACCGGCGTCGGTTAGGCCGACCAACGTTGGCCAGTGGTGGACAGGGATGCAACCGACGTCGGCAGGAATCGGCCGACGTCGGTCACCTCTAGGCAGACAGGGACCGACGTCAGTCCCCTGTGCGGTTCCAGAACTGTTGGTTGCACGAACAGTTTGTTAACGAACCGAGTGTTTGCATGTTAAGAGCCAATTTCAGACTTGAAGCTGTGGATCTAATTATTGTAATTAGGTGTCTAATTATTGTTTGCATGAGATCTATATAATAGACTCATGGGCTGTATTGTAATTTGTGCTAGAGAGTAAGAGAGCAAAAATTAGTTCCTTCTGTGTGTGAAGAGAGCATAGTGTGTTCCTCCTAGTGCCACAGTGCCAAGTGTGGGTGTTGGTTTCGAGAATCAGAAGGATTCTTCATGTATGTAGGATCTTGGTCAGCAGGTGTGCAAGGCCACGTTTGGAGATCTACATGGTAAGTAAGATCATTGATCTGCAGGGGTATGTGTGTGCAGGATCCAGGTTTGCAGGTGTGCAAGATCATGGAGGACAACAACACAACAGGTAGCAAGATCAGGAGAGATCTACTTAGAGTACGGTGTGTACTCGGTTATTGAGCAAAGAGGAAGGCAAGGTAGATCCTTCCATAAGTAAGATCGTTTGAGTTGCAGGTTGTTGCAAGTTCATAAGAGATCTACTTGAAGTATGATTGTGTACTTGGAGTGCGTGGAGCACTTGTGGAGTGCGTGGAGCACTTGTGTACTGGCAGTAGTGGATACTAACTGGTTGGAGGTGAACACTCACTCTGTGTTTGAGTTGTGTGTTGGGACCGTAAGAGAGAGAGCTTTGAGGAAAGAATTACTGTACACTTGAGGTGTGAAGAAGTGGCATCTTCTTTATTGTATTCTTTTCTAGATGAGTATTAATACAATTGGGTATTGTCTCTCATATTCTGTGTTGTTTCTGATTTCTAGTTACTTGTTACTTCTGGTTAATTTTGCATATTCAATTGCTTGTATTTGGTAATCAATTGTGCTTCTGAGGGTTCCTAACAGTTGGTATCAGAGTGAGGTTGTTGTCTCATAGATTGATAACACTAACAGTTGGTATCAGAGCTAAGGTTGCAGGGAGCAGGTTTTGTGTTTGGTTACAGGTCACTCTCAGGGGTTTCTGATTGAGTGGGAGTATAGCAACAGCAGAAGAAAGTACACTAAGAATGGAGGAATTGAAAAGCACGAATGGTTAATTACGGTCTTATGGAAAGAAAGAGAAGGTAAAGAAATATTGTTGGTTGGTAGCAGATCACCATGAAGAAATTGAAGAAGCAGACGTTGCAGGTGTTGTTGCACAGGGTGCTCTGGGATGTTTCTTGGATAAAGTAGAATCTTGTTTTATAGATTCTGTTGCCTCTTTCCATGTAGCCCCAAGTAGAGGGGTTGGTGAGCCTTGTCATATTTTTGGAAAAGGGAAAGTGTTGCTGAAATTGCAGGCGGCCAACACATGGGTGTTGAAGAAGGTCATGCAAGTCCCAGTCTTGAAGATGCGGCTAATTGCTTTAGGAAATTTGGGTGATGAGAGATGCACAAGAACTCTCACAGTGGATGCACTTGAATTAGCATGTGGTAAGAAAGTAGGTACTCTTTATCTACTTGCTTGTATTACTGATTCCACTTCTGTTGCACAGGTGTGGCTTTGTAGGCTTGGCCACATAAGTGAGAAGGGAATGGATGTTCTTAAGTCAAAAGGGAAGAGTTCAGCTTCAGAGAGCATAGACTGAGATTTTTGTGAGCAGTGGGATGCTACAAGAAAGGATTGTGTTTATTGCAGGAAAAGGAAGACTGATGTATTTGATAAACTTAAGAACTGGAAAGCCTTGGTGTTCTTAGAGGAGATGACGGACAGAGACCAGTGGATGGGGCTGGATACTTTTGAGCAGGGCGGTTTGGACAGGGTTTTGATCCATGGAGAGCTCACAGGTAAAAAGTCATCACTCACAGGCATACACAGGTACCAGCATCGGTCAAGGGTAACCGACGTCGAACAGATAGGTGCCAACGTTGGTCATGTGCAAACCAAAGGAGTTGGTGGTGTCAGGCAGGTGAAGACTGACGTCGGTAGCATAACCAGCATCGGCGACCTAGATAGTCGCATGGAACCGACGTCAGTCGGATGCAGACTGTGTGGTGAATGAGGTCAGTTACTGAGACAGATTTTGGGTGGACAACAAGCTGTTAAGGAGTCTCAAACGCCCATGGGGAGGACTGAAAGTGTAAGTAGGCCTCAAATTCATTGTTCTTCTTCTTTATACTCATTGCTCACTGCAGAGCAGGAAGGATCCAAGAAATAGTGGGAGCATGGCATGAGCAGGTTGTAGAACCAAACGAGAGATTTGGTAGGGTTGCAGCCGGTATGAAAGCACTGAAAGATGAATGGATACCTTAGTTAAAGAATAGAGAGAATGGACACATGAGATGGAAGGCTAGGTTATATGGTCTTGAGGAAGCTGTAGGACAGTGGTATAGGTTTTGACAGGTGGATGATAAAGCATGGCTTTAGTCAGTGTCAGTGCAACCATTGTGTTTGTCTTACCGGGTGGATGATGATAGCTACATTATCCTGTTACTGTATGTGGATGGTATACTAGTTACAAGTTCAGACATACAACATTTTGTTGAGCTAAGGGTAAGGTTAGTTCATTGGCATGTCATGAGGAATTTGGAGCAACAAAATTCTTTGGCATGAGAGACATGGAAGATCACTGGTTGATTTTGTCTCCAGTGGGAGCTGATGTGAATCAGGTGTTGGTGAGGTTTAATACGTAGGATGCAGAACCGGAGCACACCAAGGGCTGGATAGTTCAGTGTCCAAAATCACATGAGGTCTGGTATAGACCTGAGTTTGCCCAAGTAGTGGGTGTTGTCAGAAAGTTTATAGTCAATCTGGGAAGGAAGCACTGGAAGGTAGTTCAGTGGATTCTCAGGTATCTAAGAGGGACCAGCAGTAGGGATTCATGCTATGCAGGGTCAAGTACTTCAGATGTGGCAGGTTACTTGGATGACAGGTGTTGCACCACAGGATGTGTGGTGGTTGGTCTTCAAGGATGAGCTTGAAGAGGGATACAAGCTAGGAAACAAATTAGATGTGGTACAGGTACAGGTACAGTGCATCTATTTATCTCTAAGTGGGAGATTGTTAGGTTGTGGAGACAAAAGCTTCACTGATGCAAATAGGGAAGGAGGTTGTTGAGAGGTTGTTGAGTGTCACAGTCACTGGCATTGGTTAGTTCGATCGACGTCAGGCAGTAGTGGACAGGAATGCAACTGATGTCGGTAGGAGTCGGCCGACGTCGGTCACCTCCAGGCAGACAGGGACCGACGTCGGTCACCTGTGCAGTTCTAAAACTATCGGTTGCATGAATAGTTTGTTAACGAATTGAGTGTTTGCATGTTAAGAGCCAATTTTAGACTTGAAGCTGCGGATCTAATTATTGTAATTAGGTGTCTAATTATTGTCTGCATGAGATCTATATAATAGACTCATGGGCTGTATTGTAATTTGTGCTAGAGAGTAAGAGAGCAAAAATTAGCTCCTTCTGTGTGTGAAGAGAGCATGGTGTGTTCCTCCTAGTGCCACAGTGCCAAGTGTGGGTGCTGGTTTGGAGAATCAGAAGGATTCTTCATATATGTAGGATCTTGGTCAGCAGGTGTGTAAGGCCACATTTGGAGATCTACATGGTAAGTAAGATCATTGATTTGTAGGGGTATGTGTGTGTAGGATCCAAGTTTACAGGTGTGCAGAACTAGATTGATTTGCAGGTGTGCAAAATCAAGGAGGACAACAACACAACAGGTAGCAAGATCAGGAGAGATCTACTTGGAGTACGGTGTGTACTCGATTATTGAGCAAAGAGGAAGGCAAGGTAGATCCTTCCATAAGTAAGATCGTTTGAGTTGCAGGTTGTTGCAAGTTCATGGGAGATCTACTTGAAGTATGATTGTGTACTTGGAGTGCGTGGAGCACTTGTGGAGTGCATGGAACATTTGTGTATTGGCAGTAGTGGATACTAACTGGTTGGAGGTGAACACCAAATCTGTGTTTGAGTTGTGTATTGGGACCGTAAGAGAGAGAGCTTTGAGGAAAGAATTACTGTACACTTGAGGTGTGGGAAGCCTCTGAGAGGTGTGAAGAAGAAGTGGCATCTTCTTTATTGTATTCTTTTCTGGATGAGTATTAATACAATTAGGTATTGTCTCTCATATTCTTTGTTGTTTTTGATTTCTAGTTACTTGTTACTTCTGGTTAATTCCACATATTTAGTTGCTTGCATTTGGTAATCAATTGTGCTTCTGAGGGTTCTTAACAGTTGGTATCAGAGAGAGATTGTTGGCTCATAGCTTGATACCACTAACAGTTGGTATCAGAGCTAAGGTTGCAGGAAGTAGGTTTTTTGTTTGGTTACAGGTCACTCTCATGGGTTTCTGATTGAGTGGGAGTATAGCAATGGCAGAAGAAAGTACACTAAGAATGGAGGAATTGAAAAACATGAATGGTCAATTACGGTCTTATAGAAAGAAAGAGCAGGTAAAGAAATATTGTTGGTTGGTAGCAGATGAGCATGAAGGAACTGAAGAAGAAAATGTTGCAGGTGTTGTTGCACAGGGTGCTCTGGGATGTTTCTTGGATAAAGTAGAATCTTATTCTATAGATTTTGTTGCCTCTTTCCATGCAGCCCCAAGTAGAGGGGTTGGTGAGCCTTGTCATATGTTTGGCAAAGGGGAAGTGTTGCTGAAATTGTGTAATATCCCCTACCAATAGAGATATATGAAAGACACAAAACTCTGATACCAAAGACCAAAGCTCTGATACCACTGTAATATCCCCTTCAAACAGGGAATATAAAAACTCATAAAGCTCTGATCAAAGATACAAACTTGCAGAATAGATTCAAATAAGCATACACAAATCACAGTATAATCTCTCAATAGCAAATAAAGATCTCATCACTTGTTCTTCTGGATGATTAAACAATTGAGTCTCTGTTATACAAAATAAAGAATATTAAAATCTGATCTTAAAACCCTGACTTAGCAAAATCTGGCAATGAAAACTGGATCTGGAAGGGTCTCGGCCTTTCTGTGTTGACACACAGTCGCCGTCGTCGGTCGATATCTCGCCGACGTCGGTCGCTGTCGATCGGCTTTCTGCCGACGTCGGTCTTCAGTCGACCGATGTCGGTCACTGAAAGCCCTATATCTACCGATGTCGGTGCCTGAACAGCTCTGAACGGACCTGTACGGATGTGGTACGGCTGCCAACCTATCTTCTTGTTAACCCCTGATTGCTGAACAGCCTGATCTCACGAATATAGATTCTAACACAAGATCTATCTCTGTATAACTTATTAGATCAAAAACTAAATAAGAAAATACCTGGAAAGCTCTGTGATAAACTTTTGTGTGAAGTTATCTCTCAACCCTGGAATTCTGTGATAACTTTTGGATGAAGCTATCTCTCAGATCTGTATCTCTGTGATAACTTCTGGATGAAGCTATCTCTCAATTTGGCAATAAATCAGCTGATATCTCACAGCCTCTAAATCACACACAATGAAGAGGGAACGTTCTCCACTGCAATGGAATCCTGGAACCCTTGGCTCAGTCTTCACAGAAGAATTACTTCAATTTTCAATAATCAATAATCTATGCATACCCAATAATGGCCTCCATGTGAAACCCTTATACCCTCAAAAGATATGCTTGCCCTAATTAGGGTTTTTCTTCAATTAGCATTAGGGTTTATAATTTAAAATTAGAGCAAATAATTAATAATTAATAATTAATTATTAATGAGACCAAATAATTAATATTTGATTAAATCAATCAAATATTAATATCTCCCTCAATATACGTCGGATCCTCAAACCGATCGAAGCAGGTGAATCAGGGAGTGATTCCGCATATGACCATACCAAAATAAAGGTGCTCCGCTGCATGTCAAATATCCCTAAATAATAGGAGCATCAATCAAACATGTCTGAAAGACCCTGAATGAAAACCAAATGTAGAAATTCTGTGAATCAAAGTCAAGCCAAGCTCCATTATGACCCTCTATCCATCATATTAGCCTACGAAGGTCGCATAATAAGCTAATCATCAAGCCTGTCAATGTCCATGAAAAAGGGGACATGACAATCCGCCCCTCCAAAAATTGCTTGTCCCCAAGCAATCTCGGAACAATGAACTACTCGATCCACCTGGATCCCAAATGTAGTTATGCTCTGCACCGCTGTGAATTAATGCAAGTACCTGTAACATCAACATAAGTAGAACAAAGAGGAACCCATAATCAAATTGGTGAACACAACTCAACCAATCTCTGAAATCACAACTGCCCTGGATGTGTCGATACTGTAGACTGTGTACTTGGCAACTGCAAATTCCATCTACAAAAGATGGTGCCAATCCATCCCATAACTGATCTCTCTGTAAAGGCGGCACAACCAACTGTACCACACTATCATCTGTATGAGAATAATCAATATGGAGATTCAACTCCACTGGTATTCAAAACTCCTCAGAATTAGGTACTCCCAAATCCTGAATATGAGTGTGAGCCTCAACCACATGGTCCTCATCATCAGCTACAAAAACATACTCATCAGCAATACTCAATGTACTAACCTCTGAGTATACCTCCACACTCTGAATGCAAGCATCAGGGTCATCCTCACTGTCTAACACCTGTGCTAAACTCACCTGAAGACAAAGCTCATCCACAACATCCTCAACTACCCCTACCGGTGAAGATAATGCAGATAAATCATTACCTGAAGATGTGTTAATATCACCCTGTACTGGATCAGCATAACTGTCAAACTCATCATGCAAGTTGCTGCATGTCATAGGGAAAGCACTACGATCCTTGGGCCTATTAATTAAATTCTTTAACCACATGCAAGCTCTAGGTGAGACATTTCTCCCTTTTGTCCAGACATACCATAAATCTTCTGCCAAGAGTTTGGAAATTTTATCCTCCTCCTCAAACAAGATTGTGAACATAATAGAGTGCATTGATGCCAATATATTGCTAGAATGAAACTCATCTAAAATATTCCAAAATATTTTAAACATCATGCGAATTTCACCAATACAACCTACTAACATCATAACGTTTTCAAATCCATACCTTGCAAATGTTTCAAGTAATCTTGCCCTCCTTGAGAAATGAGGGTCTCTAATGTTATCCAACTTTTCAAAGCTTTTTACCATGGCATAAAGTACCTCTCTCATAATCTGATCATCATGAAAATCAAAGCCAGCTATGATCCTCATCATTTCACTAATGCAAGAGAGAGTTGCAAGTCTTACCACCTCATCATGATGTCTCAATAATCGGGGCTTCACCAACGAATCAAACACTGAAAATAATGCTGTTTGCGTCTCATAAGTATTTGAATGCTCAACCTTGCCTAAATAAGTGTCTAACTCCTCCAAAATTTTTAGAGTGTCATCTGCTTGCTGAAATGGATGATCTAATTTCTTCTTTGCATTGTGCATGTGTTCTTCCAAATCTTTGACTCTTCTTAGAGCCATACTGATAATCGAATTGAACCTGGAACTACCCAACAGGATGGAAAGACATTAGTTCTGATGTGCCCAATAGGATGGCAGGAATTTAGCTCTGATACCACTGTAATGTCCCTTACTTAGGGGCTCCTTTCTACCTATAAATGCTCTGATACCACTGTAATGTCCCTTACTTAGGGGCTTCTTTTCTCCCTACAAAAGCTCTGAACAACTGTAATATCCCCTTCAAATAGGGAATATATATAAATTCATAAAGCTCTGATCACAGATACAAACTTGCAGAATAGATTCAAATAAGCATACACAAATCACAGTATAATCTCTCAATAGCAATTAAAGATCACATGACTTGTTCTTCTGGACGATTACACAATTGAGTCTTTGTTATACAAAATAAAGAATATTAAAATCCTGGTCTTAAAACCTTGGCTTTTGCTAATCCGGCAATGGAAACTGGATCTGGAAGTGTCTCGGCCTTTCTGTGTTGACACACAGACGCCGTCGTCGGTCGATATATCGCCGACATCGGTCACTATCGGTCGGCTTTCTACCGACGTCGGTCTTCAGTCGACCGATGTCGGTCACTGTAGCCCTTTCTCTGCCGAGGTCGGTGCCTGATGCGGATACGTATATTGAGGGAGATATTAATATTTGATTTATTTAATCAAATATTAATTATTTGGTCTCATTAATAATTAATTATTAATTATTAATTATTTGCTCTAATTTTAAATTAGAAACCCTAATGCTAATTTAAGAAAACCCTAATTAGGGCAAGCATATCTTTTGAGGGTATAAGGGTTTCACATGGAGGCCATTATTGATCATGCATAGATTATTGATTATTGAAAATTGAGGGTATAAGGGTTTCACATGGAGGCCATTATTGGGTATGCATAGATTATTGATTATTGAAAATTGAAGTAATTCTTCTGTGAAGACTGAGCCAAGGGTTCCAGGATTCCATTGCAGTGGAGAACGTTCCCTCTTCATTGTGTGTGATTTAGAGGCTGTGAGATATCAGCTGATTTATTGCCAAATTGAGAGATAGCTTCATCAAAAAGTTATCACAGAGATACAGATCTGAGATATAGCTTCATCCAGAAGTTATCACAGAATTCCAGGGTTGAGAGATAACTTCACACAGAAGTTTATCACAGAGCTTTCCAGGTATTTTCTTATTTAGTTTTTGATCTAATAAGTTATACAGAGATAGATCTTGTGTTAGAATCTATATTCGTGAGATCAGGCTATTCAGCAATCAGGGGTTAAGAAGAAGATAGGTTGGTGGCCGTACCACATCCGTACAGGTCCGTTCAGAGCTGTTCAGGCACTGACATCGACAGATATAGGGCTTCCAGTGACCGACATCGGTCGACTGAAGACCGACGTCGGCAGAAAGCCGACCGACAGCGACCAACATCGGCGAGATATCGACCAACGACGGTGACTGTGTGTCGACACAGAAAGGCCGAGACCCTTCCAGATCCAGTTTTCATTGCCAAATTTTGCTAAGTCAGGGTTTTAAGATCAGATTTTAATATTCTTTATTTTGTATAACAGAGACTCAATTGTGTAATCGTCCAGAAGAACAAGTGATGAGATCTTTATTTGCTATTGAGAGATTATACTGTGATTTGTGTATGCTTATTTGAATCTATTCTGCAAGTTTGTATCTGTGATCAGAGCTTTATGAGTTTTTATATTCCCTGTTTGAAGGGGATATTACAGTGGTATCAGAGCTTTGGTCTTTGGTATCAGAGTTTTGTGTCTTTCATATATCTCTATTGGTAGGGGATATTACAGTGGTATCAGAGCTAAATTCTTGCCATCCTGTTGGGCACATCAGAGCTAATGTCTTGCCATCCTATTGGGTAGTTCCAGGTTCAATTCAATTATCAGTATGGCTCTAAGAGGGGTCAAAGATTTGGAAGAAAGCATGCACAATGCAAAGAAGAAATTAGATCATCCATTTCAGCAAGCAGATGACACTCTAAAAATTTTGGAGGAGTTGGACACTTATTTAGGCAAGGTTGAGCATTCAAATACTTATGAGATGCAAACAGCGTTATTTCCAGTGTTTGATTCGTTGGTGAAGCCCCGATTATTGAGACATCATGATGAGGTGGTAAGACTTGTAACTCTCTCTTGCATTAGTGAAATGATGAGGATCATAGCTGGCTTTGATTTCCATGATGATCAGATTATGAGAGAGGTACTTTATGCCATGGTAAAAAGCTTCGAAAAGTTGGATAACATTAGAGACCCTCATTTCTCAAGGAGGGCAAGATTACTTGAAACATTTGCAAGGTATGGATTTGAAAACGTTATGATGTTAGTAGGTTGTATTGGTGAAATTCGCATGATGTTTAAAATATTTTGGAATATTTTAGATGAGTTTCATTCTAGCAATATATTGGCATCAATGCACTCTATTATGTTCACAATCTTGTTTGAGGAGGGAAAGCTCTGTGATAAACTTATGTGTGAAGTTATCTCTCAACCCTGGAATTCTGTGATAACTTCTGGGTGAAGCTATCTCTCAGATCTGTATCTCTATGATAACTTCTGGATGAAGCTATCTCTCAATTTGGCAATAAATCAGCTGATATCTCACAGCCTCTAAATCACACACAATGAAGAGGGAACGTTCTTCACTGCAATGGAATCCTGGAACCCTTGGCTCAGTCTTCACAGAAGAATTACTTCAATTTTCAATAATCAATAATCTATGCATACCCAATAATGGCCTCCATGTGAAACCCTTATACCCTCAATTTTCAATAATCAATAATCTATGCATGATCAATAATGGCCTCCATGTGAAACCCTTATACCCTCAAAAGATATGCTTGCCCTAATTAGGGTTTTCTTAAATTAGCATTAGGGTTTCTAATTTAAAATTAGAGCAAATAATTAATAATTAATAATTAATTATTAATGAGACCAAATAATTAATATTTGATTAAATCAATCAAATATTAATATCTCCCTCAATATACGTCAGATCCTCAAACCGATCGAAGCAGGTGAATCAGGGAGTGATTCCGCATATGACCATACCAAAATAAAGGTGCTCTGCTGCATGTCAAATATCCCTAAATAATAGGAGCATCAATCAAACATGTCTGAAAGACCCTGAATGAAAACCAAATGTAGAAATTCTATGAATCAAAGTCAAGCCAAGCTCCATTATGACCCTCTATCCATCATATTAGCCTACGAAGGTCGCATAATAAGCTAATCATCAAGCCTGTCAATGTCCATGAAAAAGGGGACATGACAAATTGTAGGCGGCCAACACATGGGTGTTGAAGAAGGTCATGCAGGTCCCAGTCTTGAAGATGCAGCTAATTGCTTTAGGAAAGTTGGGTGTGAGAGATGCACAAGAACTCTCACAGCGGATGCACTTAAATTAGCATGTGGTAAGAAAGTAGGTACTCTTTATCTACTTGCTTGTATTACTGATTCCACTTCTATTGCACAGGTGTGGCTTTGTAGGCTTGGCCACATAAGTGAGAAGGGAATGGATGTTCTTAAGTCAAAAGGGAAGAGTTTAGCTTTGGAGAGCATAGACTGAGATTTCTGTGAGCAGTGGGATGCTACAAGAAAGGATTGTGTTTATTGCAAGAAAAGGAAGACTGATGTATTTGATAAACTTAAGAACTAGAAAGCCTTGGTGTTTTTGGAGGAGATGACGGACAGAGACCAGTGGATGGGGCTGGATACTTATGAGTAGGGCAGTTTGGACAGGGTTTTGATCTATGGAGAGCTTGCGGGTAAAAAGTCATCACTCACAGGCATACATAGGTACCAACGTCGATCAAGGGTAATCAATGTCGAATAGATAGGTGCTGACATCGGTCATGTGTAGACCAGAGGAGTTGGTGGTGTTGGGCAGGTGGAGACTGACATCGGCAGCATAACTAGAGTCAGCGACCTAGACAGTCGCATGGAACCGGTGTCGGTTAGATGCAGACTGTGTGGTGATCGAGGTCAGTCACTGAGATAGATTTTGGGCAGACAACAAGCTGTCAAGGAGTCTCAAACGCCCATGGGAAGGACTGAAAGTGTAAGTAGGCCTCAAATTCATTGTCCTTATTCTTTATACTTGTTGCTCACTACAGAATAGGAAGGATCCAGGAAATAGTATGCCAACAAATTGAAAGTTGACCACCTAATTGTATTGTTTGAAGAGGCTAAATTAGTTAAAATAACATATTTTTAAAATCAATAGTCATAGTATAAGATCTAACATTAAAAATAAATAAAAAGAATAGATATTTCACAAATTTAATGAAACAACCCATGTCTTATGTCTCTCTCTCTCTCTCTCTCTCTCTCTCTCTCTCTCTCTCTCTCTCTCTCTCTCTCTCTCTCTCTCTCTCTCTCTCTCTCTCTCTCACACACACACACACACACACACACACACACACACACACACACACACACACACACACACACACACACACACACACACACACACACACACACACACACACACACATACACATACACACATAGGTACCTTGCAGGAGGTCACTATTGGAGAGTCAACATTTGTGACTCAAACCAAAGATAACTTGGGCATAGGCCTCAAGTTTCTATTATTCTGCTCATCACTTAGGCTTAACAATTATTAAACTATTTCATTTGTTCATAAATAGTCCCTAAATTCCATTTGTTTGGATATACCTACAATCTTGCTGATGCATATTTGAATGAGGGGGCCAAGTTAATGTCTACCTTACTCCCTAACTAGTGTTACACTACTCACTCTAAAAAACACAAGACTCATAAATGGAAACTAAAATATATTCTTTATTTATGTTTAGTTGCATTACAAAAATTCATATGCACACACTTTATTTTCCCCCTTCTTTCTATGACTACAAAGAAAACCATCCTCGATTTATTTTTTGTGTTGCATGAACATACATGTATCTATCATGGAATTATATATGCTTATATCACTCTTTGAGCTTCACTCATTATTCTCTATTTCTCTACTATCCTCTCTACTCTATTATCTTGGAACTGTAAATCTCTCATTCGTTACTTTTTTTAAGCCCCAATCATTTGAAGTGCCTTTCTAACTCTCCTCCAAAACTCCCTTTGAATCTTGATGGCCTAATAATAACATCCTACCAACATATTTGATCTCCCTTTGTCTTTAAAAATGATCCACATGCCATGTTTTCTTGATTTGGGTAGTCAGTTGTTTCATACTGATAATTACACAAACATTGTTCACATTAAGCCATGGTTTCACCATGCCAAGAAAAGGTCATTGTGAACCATCTATTGTTGAGCAAGGTACATTCATTTGTCTGTACCTAGTGATGAGATTACAAGATGCAAGGTTGATGCTTCAAATGAAAAGGTATGTCAAGATTCCATAGTTGCTCCATGTGTTGTCAATTCTATCTTTGAAGAAAAGGAGAGTGATATAGAAGAAGAACTAGTTTTCATAGTTTAGACTAAGAAGAAGAATAACAAGAGTAAGAATTCTTATAGCTATAAGAGGATTCTAGTGGTTACTAAGGAGATGTGGGCCACTCTTGGCTTCACTTTGTTTTAAAGCATTTGGTTCAAAGGATGTCTATATTTATGCTTCTTAAGAGATTCTTTTTAGTGGAGAAGCAAGTGTTGTTGTGGTGCTCTTGAGATGGTCCTAAAAGACTAGCGTTGAGTGTTCTTAGTTGGAACATGTATGTCTAGATGGAAAATATGTTGAGGTAATGGCATGATGTTGATAACTGTATATAATAGTTTGTAGAGTTAAATTGAAGGTTCCCAGATAGAAAAGGAGGATTTGTGATTTATAAAGATGATATTTTTGTATAGAAAGGTCTATTGACCTTACTATAGCATACTTTAGGTGGTTTTGTGATTTGAAGCTATGTTGAAGTCAATTTGGAGATTTTTGTTAGCTCTCGAGTTTCCCAATTTTTGCTTAAGAGCTTGTAGGTCCTAAAATGGGTTATAGGAAATCAACATTCCCAATGGTGTGAAAGATCAAATCTTGGTCTAAAAGTGTGTAATGGTTGTCTCTAGGTGTAATGGTTGTCTAAAAGTGTGTAATGGTTGTTTGTTTTAAGATTTCAGGGTTTTAGGCTCTACTAAAAAAGCAGTCTGCATTATGAGTTGAGGTCTAAGGCTTACTAATATGTTTAATTGGCCAAATGGGTTGTCAAATCAAGCTTCACAAAGATTTTAAGGTTTGTGGTTTTCAATATATTCAAGTTTTTGTCAAGTTAGAGACCTAATTGGCAAGCTGGTTT
This sequence comes from Torreya grandis, assembly GCA_037957365.1. Taxonomy (NCBI): domain Eukaryota; kingdom Viridiplantae; phylum Streptophyta; class Pinopsida; order Cupressales; family Taxaceae; genus Torreya; species Torreya grandis. Next base: position 1,229,214 of record JARHVA010004698.1, on the reverse strand, counting down.
GTGAAGGAAGTATGTTGCAGAGGATGCACTTGTTATTGAAAATTGGTGTGCTTGAAGGGGTATATGAGAGTGCTCTAGATATGAAGTTTCAGGTCTGGAATGTTTGTCTAATGAAATTTGTGGGCTCTATAAGTTCTAGGTAGGGCTACAAGAGGACTATACAGGGTTAGTGAGAAGAAGAGTGCTTTTGTTCAGTTTCTCCAAAAGAGCAAAGAATGAATGTTTTAAGGTGATTTTTCAAGTTTTTTGAGAACATGTTTCCTGATTGATGAGTGGCATGAAGCTCTGTTGATGGTCATGAAAGTGTCTTGAGAGAGAAGGCTAGTAACCTTACATGGTGGTTCTTCATGTTATATGGAGATCTAAAGATGATCAAGTGGTGAAATTTCTTATAAATTTTAGGGGGAGTTCCTCTTAGATGTTCTTGGTGAGTTACATTAGATTTTAGTTCTTTTTTTTGTTCTTTCTTCATTGGATGTAGTGATTGATAGAAAAGAGTGTTGACATGGAGCAACAGGAAGTTGTTAAGACAAGCAGAAGCAAGCTCAAGGTAAGGGGGAGTTTGTATCATCTTTCTAATATGGTCCTTTCCTATTTATGGTATTTTCAGGTCCTCATAATTAGTTGGTGCCCATTTTGTCATTGTTTTAGAGGAGAAAATTCCTATTGTGGGAGTGCTTTAAGGAAAAGAATGTGAGCTGTATATTGTTATATATAATGTTTGTTGGAATCAATGACAAAGGGGGAGATTGTTGGAGAGTTTTTAGTGATGTCATAGAGGTGTCCTAGTAGTAGATGAAGTGCCATAATAGCCTAATTAACAATGATAAAGTGTCTAATGTGCTTGTCTTAGTGTGATTAAAGGAGGCTTAGTTGATCTTCAATTTTGGCATGATTAGAGATGTTCCAGGGATGAGTATGGTGATTGGAGTTTGTGAAATAGGTACCTAAGATGTTATCTATGCTTTGAGAGCTTGTGTGTATAAGTAGAATTCATCTAGTATTCCATAGTTTTCATCTAGACAATTTGGGTCTAGTGGCAAGAAATTTGAGTAGGTAGATTGATGACATCACCATTACCACATGGGAATGAGTCCAGGGGATTTTGTCATATGGTTTTGATCAAATTAGTCCCTAGTTACTATGCATTAAATCTCAGGTCATGATCCTAAGTTAATTCAAATATATATAGGTGGAAAGTTGGGCTCTTATGCATTTTGATAGTGTTTTCCCATACTTAGCCAAAATTGCAAAATGAGGCAAGAAGAGTCGAGTAAGCATGTTGATGAGGTTAGAATTCACACACATGGAGGTGATAAGATAAAATGATCATATGGGTTTGATCAATTTTTGTCCTAGTTTTTATGTGCTAAATCTCAGATCATGCAACAAAGTGCATCAAAAAGTATGCATATGCAAAGTTGTGCTCCTAGGCAGTTTGACTATGTTTTTCCATACATAGTCAAATTTTCATATGAAAAGAAAAGCTAAGTAGTCATTTTGATGGTGTTATATATTTCATGTGTGAAGATTTAAAGAGAAGGTGATTATGTGAGTTTGTTTAGTTTTGAGCTTAGTTGATTTGCACTAAATTACATGATAAGCATTGAATCACAACAAAAGTTATGCAGGAGTAAATTTGGCCTTCCAAGCAAGTTTTGACATAGTTGGCTCTGTGATATAAGATTTTAAGAAGGCATTTTAATGGAGATATATCTTAATCATATGAAGGTTCCAGGAGCTTCTTAGTATATGGGAGGATTCTCCTATATGAGGAGATCATATGGTCCAAATTTGAGATCATGTATCAAAGAACATAAAAAGTTATTAATGCTTAAAGATGGCTTCTCAGATAGATTCTAAGGGTACCCATAGTCAAAAATGCAAGAGGTAAAGCTCGAGCAAGTCTTGAGAAGATCGATGATACGTATTTTCATTAAGAAGTTAGGAAGTAATGAGATAAGGATAGGTGCATGATGTTTAGCGACTGATCAAAGGTGAAATATAATGATCCAATAGTGAGTGGGTGTTGATACAAATTGATCGAATGGTGAGCATTGATAGTTAAAGACCTAGTTGATTCGTAGAGATCAATGAAATGTGTGGAGTCAACATTACAAGATTGCATGAGATGAAGTCAAATTGATTGAGGTTTAATGTTTAAGCATTGGAACCTATGCATTAAATTTTGGACATGATCAAATGGTGCATAATTGATCCAAAGTTAAGAGGACATGAGATGCAAGCAAACTGGTCAAAGTTTAACTATTACCATTGGCATTTAAATATTTGAATTTTACAAAGGGAAAAACTAGAGATCTGTATTTCATCTATATATTTTGATAAAGGTTGAATTTGCTATTTTTGTAAAAATCAAATATGAAGAGGACTCCATGATACATCTAATGAACCTGATTTGAGGATCTAAAAGTGTGTACAGTCAAAGATATTAAGGTTCAAAGTTCATTGTGTGTTCGTGCATGGACTGTAAGTGACTTGAGACTATTGTTCGAGTTTTTTTGATATTATTTCAATATATCTTGATGATTTGGATATTAGGGAGTGTTGTATATTTCAATAAGATGATTTTTGTGTATTATGAAGGATTGATCAATCATATGTTGTATGAATACAGGCTTAGAAAGCGATTATGTGTTTGTTCATAATGAATGTGTGTACAAAGAAGTGTTTGAGATATTTGTGGTTAAACTAAAGGATATTGTGATGGTTATTGTCACTTAATGGGGACCTATAGATCATGTAGAATGGGTTCATGATATTATAAAGTGTTCATATATTCTTTGTTTGTTTGGAGAAGTGTCAAAGAGCTGAATGGGTCTCCATAAGTCCTAAAAGTGACTTAGGCCTATTTGAAAGTGGATTTTGCTTAAGTGTGACCCATATGAGATGCCTCAAGGGTGAAGAAATGTTTTTTGGTAGATAAGGAAATATTTTGATCTTGCCAATTCATGACTACTCGATATATAGTGAAACCAAATGGGTTTGTTTCTAGACTGGTATGTGTGAGAGAATAGTGCAAGGTGGATGTGAGTGTTGTGAAGTGAAGGATGGATAGCATGCATGTTGGTTAAGTTAATGAGAATAATAGTTTGTTGAATATGTGTATGAATTGTAGGTCATGTTTGTAATGTCAAAATAGTTCTCTTGCAATTTAAATATGTGTGAAGAGATCTGAGTGTGTATATGAGGACTATTTGAGTGAAGGATAGAGATTGTGGCATGCCTAGGTGAGGGGCATGTTTGAGATAGAGAGAGTGTTTGTGTAGAGGTTATAAAATAAAGATACATCATTAGGTGTTGAAGAAATGATTTATAAGTTAGAGGTGTTCAAAGGAGGGTCTAAAGTACTTAGTCTTCCTTAGGGGTAATTTCTCCTTGTGAAAAGGGTATTTCACTTAATACCTTTGGTCAAGATGATATGATCAAGGTTTTTTGGTCTAAAGGAGTTGATCAGTCTCTTGTTTGTAATTTTTTATTAGATAGTAGTCCACTTTTGTTGTAGGATTGAGAGTTGGATTTATTCCCCATGAGAGTTTCCCATAGGAACTATGTGTTATGTGTTTGATCTTGTGTATGCATTGAATGTATGAGCTCTCTTGTTAATACTTCTTGATCCAATTGATATATGATGATTGGTTAATATTTTAAAGGACTACAATTGAAATTTAAATATCTGGGCTCATTAATCCACCCCTCCTCTCAGTGATTGTACCTTTAACATTAAAAACTTGGTTGAGTATGAGGAATTAGTATAAGGAAAAGAACTTGAAAATCCTTGGATACTTAGAACTTGTGGTCAAAAAAGTTATAATACATTGCAATTATAATGAAAATCACATTTTTAGGTACCAAAATAGATTGTGGAACCTAATTTAATACTTTAATGCATTTAACATCCAAATGATACCCTAAGGAAATAATTATACAAAATATGCATTAGAAATGGATATAAGTACCTTAGAACCCATCACTAACTCTAGATTGAGAAGATTCTCCATGGAGTTGGTCTCTACTTCCATTCTAGACAACATCAAAAACTTCTATGTTTTCAATGGTGACTAACATATCATTGACATCATTACCAACACCGACACATTTGAGTCCCAAACAATTGATGATGATGACATGGAGGAGCTCTAATTAGATGAAGGGGTCATCAACTCGAATAATAATAACATACCAAAAGGTATGGTATAATTTGAAATGATATTTGCATGGAATATTAGGATGAAAATAAAAAAAATCCCCTACTAAAGGAATTTTCCATTAGCATTTCAATCTAAGCAACACAATAGAATTAACATCAGTGTTTTTAGGCATAATTTATACCCAAATTAAAAAAAAAAGATTGTGCAGTCTTTGAAAGACTTTGGTGACACCATTACATGGAACTGTGAATATTTGAAAGTGTTTAACACCTTTATCCTCATGCATACTATTCCACTAAAGCATGGTGTTAAACCATTATAAGAAAGGCAAAGGCCAGTCATTCTAATGTTGGAGCCTTTGATTTTCAAAGAAGTACAGAATCTAGTTTATGGAAATATCATCTACCCTTTTAGACACTCCTCCTGGGTGGTCAAATTGGTGCCCATTTGAAATAAGAGTGGGTAAATCATACTTTACATGGACTTCGAAAACCTAAACAAGGCTTATAAAAAATATAACTACCTACTTCCTTCACTGGATGAAGTTTTGAAAATAGTGAATAAATCTCAAATGATGTCATTTATTGATGGATATTCAGGCTACAATTAGGTAATGGTAAGTCACGAGGATAGGATAAAGATAATGTTCACAACTAAGTGGGGTACATTCACATACAAAAGGATGTTAGTCAACTTAATCAATGTGAGTTCCACATTTCAGTGGGCAATGAATATTAAATTTAAGGACCTCATTGGTAGATGGATAGTCATATACATGGATGAACTCACTATCTTTTCCAAGAGTAGAGAAAACCACATGAAATATTTGAGAGTAGTCTTATAGAGGTGTAGGGACCATGGAATCTCCATAAACTTGAAGAAATGAATATTTGGGGTCATAAAGGATAAATTATTAGGGCACATTATATCTGAACAAAGTATCTCAATAGAGCCAAAAAGTGTGGAAGCCATGTTAAAAATCATGTTTCCTAGCAGCATAAAGGATCTAAAGTTATTCTTTGGTAAAATTAACTTCATAAGGAAGTTCATCTCAAGTTTTGTAGAGGCATTCCAATAGTTAAAAAAAATGCTAAATAAAGATGCTAAGGGAGCATGGATGACTAAAGCATAAGTAGTCTTTATTCAAATCAAGACAACAATTGTAAGCACACTAGTGCTTATCAATCCTGATTATAGACAAACCTTATGCACATATTAATTTACTTAAAAACACTCAAATAATACTATCCTAATATACATAAAGGGAGTTAGGGATAAAATTCCTATCTCATTTATGAGTGACCCACTCAAAAAATTTCAGCTCATATACTTAACCATTGACAAGAAGGTTTTTGACTTGATCAAAGTAATCATAAAATTTAGGCATTAAATTTTACATAGTAAAGTATTGATTATCGAGCCTAACCCAATAATTAAGGAAATGATGATACACAATGATTTGGGTGAGTGACATGGGAAATGGATGATAAACTTATAATAATTTAATCTAGAGATGAATCCAATGAATATTGTTAGAGGTCAGGGGTTTAGTAAGACCATGGCTAAGGTGGATTCATATATCACATACCAATAATATATAATATAAAACATTAAAAATGATGAATAGTATGAGGATGTGGTCTATTATTTTTTAAACAATGAGTGTCCAACCCATTTAGACTCCACTCAAAGGAAAAAATTACACCTAAAAATTATTAGTTTTATGATCAAATCAGGTGTGTTGTATAAAAAAATCCATGAAGGCATTTACCTAAGATGCCTGAGCAAAGTTGAAGTTGTTGAACTACTCCCTAGTTTTAATGGGAAGTATGGTATTGGTCATGATTTAGAGATTTCCATATCTCACCAAATACTTAGAGTAGGTTATTAATAGCTTCATATTTCTAAAGACACACATGCTCATATAAGTGTTAAGCATGAAATATACTGAGAGGGGAGGGGGGGAAATCACTATATTATATATATTTTTACTTAATCTGATTTATTTTCTTTAACCACTTAATCACACATTCAAGATATGCAATAAAATTGAAACAATAATTTGCACCAGAGAGAGAGAGAGAGAGAGAGAGAGAGAGAGAGAGAGAGAGAGAGAGAGAGAGAGAGAGAGAGAGAGAGAGAGAGAGAGAGAGAGAGAGAGAGAGAGAGAGAGAGACCAGATTTTTACATGGAAATGCAAAGTGGTAAAAATCACAAAGACCAGTCTCAAGTATATGAATGAGCACCAACTCAAAATACATATTTCACAAGCACCAACTTGTAGGAGCACCAACCCCTTTGCTGATTACCAAAACAACTATTTATGAGCACTAGCACACAGGAGCACTAACCCCTCTTGTGTATAAAACACAACTATCTCTCAATGTTACTTACTCAACAAATGATAAAAATCTACAATATCTCCTACTTTTCTCTCTTCAAAAACAAATACAAACCATGCACTCTCTTGCATGTTACAAATGGCTTCTCAAGATTTTATTTATCACTTTCCAAATGACCTTTGGCATTCACTCTTTATGACCCTTCAATCCTCATATAAAATGGTGATAAACTTGCATGACCCTTCGTATCCTTGCATTTGAATAGTCACATGGTGACTCTTCATAAGCAAATGTGTCCTTTCCTCTTTTGTCTTAATCCTGGTGACTTTTCATATTCCTTAAAGTGTCCCTTCATGGAAAAATATTCCATACTTCCTTTGTCTTCACATGGTGACTCTTGGAATTCTTTAAGATGACTCTTCATGAGAAAATGCATCCCATTCCTCTTTCATCTTTTACCCTGTGACTCTTTGACTTCTCCATGGGCCCTCTTTTGACTTATATGCAACCAAAAATATATTCATTAATATTAAATAAATATTAACACACATTATCCAAGATATGAATATTAAAAACACCATTAAGTGCAATGGGGCCTTTATCACCAATAATGCTAGACCTTTGACATCAATGACAATATTTCCAATAATCTCTCCCTTTGTCATTGATGGCAACCTCAAACTGAAACTACCACATCTTGAAACCTACACCATCTGAAAAAAACATACAGTAACTCCCCCTTACTGTAACAACCTATACCTATTCCTTGTACCTATTTATATACCTATACCTATACCTATACATATTATTCTCCCCCTTTGACATCAATGATAAAGGGCCTACTTAGAACTAACACTTATCTCCCCCTCAACTGATGTTGAACCTAAATGGAAGGAAGTAAAAGAAATTACTCCCAATTTTTCTCACAGATACTCAAATGTGTCTTTTGGTAGTACTTTTGTGAAAATATCTTCAATTTGCTCTGTAATATTGATATACTCCATCTTAACCTATTGATAAGCAACTTACTCTCTCAAAAAGTGATATCTAATGGGAATATGTTTTGTTCTTGAATGCATCACTGGATTCTTCAAAATATTTATAGCACTTATGTTATCACAAAAAATAGAAATAGGTTCATCATACTTTACCTTGATATCTTCCAAAGTTTTCTTCATCCAAAGCACTTGAGTACAACATAAAAAATTTGTAATATATTCTGCTTCAACTGTAGAAAGTGATACTAAATTTTTCTTCTTGATTAGCCATGATACTAAGCTATCACCAAAGAAGAAAGATCCTCCACTTGTACTCTTTCTATCATCCAAGAACCCTACCCAATCTAAATTTGTATAAGCAACCAAAGTGAAATCTCTGTTTGTGGGATACCATAATCTATAATCTAATGTCCCCTTGATATATCTGAATATTCTCTTCACCAACTGAACATGACTATCTTTTGGAGATTATTGATATCTTCCAACCATACCTAATTCATGCATAATGTCTAGCCTTGATGCTATTAAATATAAAAGACTACCAATCATAGATCTATACAAAGATTGATTTATAATAGGTGAATCTTCATTCTTGCTCACCTTATTTCCTATACACATTGGTGTGCCAACTGGTGCACAATCCTCAAAACCAAATTTCTTCAACATTTCCTTGGCATATTTACTTTGAGATATGAAAATTCCTTTATTTGACTAAAATATTTTCAATCCTAATAAAAATGAAAATTCTCTAATCATAGACATCTCAAATTATTTTTGCATATTATTAGAAAATTCTTTTGTCATTTTTTCAATATTTCCTCTAAAAATGATATCATCAACATATACCACAATAATCAATTAATACTCACCTTCTATTTTGATGTAGAGATTACTATCAACAAATCCCCTCTTGAAACCTTGGTCCTACAGTTACTTATCAAGTCTTGCATACCAAGCTTTGAGAGCTTGTTTCAATCCATAGAATTCTTTCTCTAATCTACATACATGCCTACTAATATTTGAGAGAATAAATCCCTTGGGCTGCTCAATGTAGACTTCTTCTAGTTTCCCATTCAAAAATGCAGATTTGACATCCATATGAAACACTTCAAAATTTTTAAACACTACATATGCAATAAACATTCTAATAGCCTCTAACCTTGCCACTGATGTAAAATTTTCTTTAAAATCTATTCCCTCAATCTGAGCATATCCTTTATACACTAATCTTACTTTATTTCTGGTCACTTCTCCATTTTCATTCAACTTATTTCTATAAACCCATTTTGTTCCTACCACATTGTGATCTTTTGGTTGAAGCACTAATTCCCAAGTATCATTATTTTATATCTGATTTGATTCTTCATCCATAGCCTTAACCTAATGATTATCATGTCTAGCTTCTACAAAAGTTCTAGGCTAAATTTTAGATAACAAAGAGAAATTAACTTGTTCAGATTCACTTACCATCATTCTTCTGGTATAAATTCCTTCATTTATGTCCCTGATGATGTCAATTTCATTATGATTTCTCTAAAAATATTTGGATGGAGTTTTGGTGCCCTTTTTCTTATTCTTCTCATCTTCATCTAATTCTTCAAAACCTTCCTCTTTAATGATTTCAGGAATGTCTATTGGATCACTAATTCTTTGTGTTCCATCTTCTTCTATCCTAACACTTGCACTTTTAAAAATCTTCTTGGTTCTTTTTTTATAATATTTATAAGCTTTACTTTTTTAAGAATAACCAAGAAATATACCCTCATCTGCTCTAGATTCAAACTTACCTTTATGAAGCATCTACTGCCAAAAACTTTGAAGTAATCAACTATTGTTGGTTTGTATTTCCATAACTCATAAGGAGTCTTGTCACTATTGAATCTCAATAATGATCTATTTTGAATATGTACTATTGTAGAAATTACTTCTCTCCAATATTTATCTTCTATCTTGGATTCATTTAGCATTGTCCTCACCATCTCCTGAACTATTCTATTTTTTTGTTCAACTACTCCATTTTGTTATGGAGTTCTAGCTACTAAATGTCTCTTTATTTTATGGTCTTCACAAAACTCAATAAATTGATTTGACATGAATTCTCCTTTTCAATCTGATCTTAGACACTTAATCTTCAAACTGGTTTCATTCTCAACTAATGCTTTGAATGATTTAAAATGTCTGAAAGCTTCTAATTTTTTCTTTAAAAACATTACCAGAGTCATACATGAAAAATAATCGATAAGTAAAATAAAATATTTCTCACCTTGAGTACTTTGAGTTCTCATAGGTCCACATAGATCAGTGTGAACAAGTTTTAACATCTGAGTAGTTGAGTACTATTTTGTTTTGAACTGCCTTCTAGCCTGCTTCCCATGTTGATAAGGTTCACAAAATGTGTCGGATGGCTTTGTAATCTTTGGAAGATTTCTGACTGCTTGCTTCATGTTGATGTTGAAAATATTATCAAAATTTATGTGCCCCATTATCTTGTGCCATAGCCAACTTTATTTAATCTGAATTAAACAACATCTTTGACCTTTGATGTTTGATAACATATATAAATTATTGCCTATTCTCTGAGCATCTGCAACCAACACATCTGAATCATTTCTTCTAATTTCATAACTTTATACATAAAAATTTAGTGTGTGCCCCTAATTACATATTTGAAATACACTCAAAATATTATGCTTAACACCTTCTACATACAAAACATTTTCAGTTTTAGTTATACCATTATCCAAACTTAGTGTACCTTTTTTAGCAATTCTAGTAGTAGTATTGTCTCTGAATTTCACTATGCCACCATTAATCTTCTTTAAGGTTATGAACTTGATCTTGTATCCTATCATGTGCCTCGAAAATCCACTATCAATGAACCATGGATTTTCTTAATTTCTTGCATGTAAAGCTGTCTGCACCAACATAGAATTTTTAGGTTATTTTTTTTGCCATGAACCTGTCAGAACTTTCTTCTTAATGAATGGAGCCTTGAAACTCTGGTCCTTCTTGACTAAGTCAAACATAATTATATATTACCAAGATATGTGTCTGAAGTTATTTCACTTGTAACATATTATGGCCTTTTCATTAAAGCCTGATAGAGGAGCAAAAGAGTTGTGGCTTTTACTTGACTCTGCATGACTTTCTTTCTCTTTATTTCTGAAACTGTTAGCTCTGTTTTGACATTCTAATTTATTATGACCATATCTATTATAATAAAAATAGTAACCATAAAAATAGGAATTGTTTATGTATATATGACCTGATTACCTTTTGTAGATTTATTCTCTCCAGCCTTCTTTGTTTGAGATGTCCTTTGTATTCTTAACTTCTTCCCTTTTTATTTCTTTTTTTTTAAGAGCTTCAGCATATCTCTTTCTTTTTTCCTTGTCTATGAAAGTAGTGACCTCCTCTTTCTCTTTTTCAAATCTAATACCTATCTTATTTGAGAATTATCTTTGATTTTCTAATATCTTATTCAACATATTAGTGTTATTCTCAAATTTTTAATTATTGGCTGCTCTATCATTGATTACTTTATTTATTTTCTCATGATCTACTTTTAATGAAGCACTTTCAATAACGTACCTTTCACATTCTTTAATTACTATTTTAAACTATGAATTTAGATATTATTAATTCTTCTTGGCTTCTTCAAAGTGTGCCTGTATATCTTCAATTATTTCCTTTGACTCCTTTTCATCTTTCTTGATCTAGAGCTTTAATCTTCGATTCTTCTTTTCAAGATATTTTAACTCTTTTAAGGCACAAATGATTTCTCCTTCCCGATTCACTTCATCTTCATCATATTTTTTCTCTTGATCATTTGTACTTTTACTTATGGAGGCATCTCCATGTTTGACCATGAATAGAATCTCTTCTTCTTTTGAGTCACTGACTCCACTATCTTTTGCTGAGCTAGTATCTTCAGAATACAAACTCTTCTTCTTGAATTTACCTTTAAAATTATTCTTTTATGTAGACTTTCCTTATTCATTATCATCATTACCCTTATTTAGGCATTTAGTTACAAAATGTCCAATCTTTCCAAAATAAAAACATTTAAAAGGTAATTTTTCTTGATATTTACCTATGCCCTTTTTTGGCTTGTGAATGAATAGAGCTCCATTTGCATCTTCATCATCACTAGAACTATCACTTGATTCTTGAATCTTAGCCTTCTCTTTTTTTGATGTCTTGAAAGCATCTTCTCTCTATGAGGGTTTATCTTGTTTAGTTCACATCTCATATGTTGTAAGAATACCATGAAGCTCATCCATCTTTAGCTTGGCTAAATTCTTCATCTCTTCAATTGTCGAAACTTTTGCATCATATCTCAATGGTAGAGATCTCAAATTTTTTTGAACCATAGTTGATTCTTCTAAATTTTATCCAAGACCTTGAATCTGATTAACTATTTGATCAACTTACAAAATATAAATTGCTATATTTTCTTCCTCTTCCATCTTCAAACTCTCAAACTATCTTTTGAAAGTCTTAAGCTTATCTTGTTGAATCTGGCCATCACCTTTGTAAATATTCTCAGGTTTTACCCAAGTTTTATGAGCAGATTTACATTGCATAACTTTAAAAAATTATGATTCACATAAACCACATAAAATAACATTTAAATCTTTAGCATTATCTTGACTTGCCTTCTTTTTTGCCAAAGTAGTTACAAGTGTCTATGGCTCTTTATATTCCTCCACCACTACTTTCCATATGTCAAATCCAAGAGCCATCAAATAAGTCTTCATCTTACTGTTCCAAAAAACATAATTCATCCCATCAAATAAAGGTGCCTTATTTGTATAAAATCCTTTATGTGATCAAGCCATCATGCTTTCCTAATCTACCTTCAAGCTGTAAAACTTTTTAAAAAAGAACTTGCTCTCATACCAATTGTTAAGCATGAAATATACTGAGACAGGGGGGGTGAATCAATATATTATATATCTTTTTACTTAATTTTATTTCTTTTCTTTAACCGCTTAATCACATATTTAAGATATGCAATAAAAATTAAACAATAATTTGCACCACACAAGAGAGAGAGAGACCAGATTTTTACGTGGAAATCCAAAGTGGGAAAAACCATGGATACCAATCTCAAGTATATGAATGAGCATCAAATCAAAATATAAAATTTTCAAGCACCAACTTGTAGGAGCACCAACACCTTTGTTGAGCACCAACACAACAACTATTTGTGAGCACCAACCCACAGGAGCACCAACCCCTTGCAAAGATTTGTGAGCACCAAACCACAAGAGTACCAACCCCTCCTATGTATAAAACACAACTATCTCTTAATGTTGCTTACTTAAAAAATGATAGAACTCTACAATATCTCCTAGTTTTCTCTCTTTGAAAACAAATACAAACCATGCACTCTCTTGCATGTTACAAATGGCTTCTCAAGCCTTTATTTATAGCTTTCCAAATGACCTTTGGCATTCACCCTTTGTGACCCTTCAATATTAATGAAAAAAGGCACCAAAATTGTATGACCCTTCGTATCCTTGCATTTGTAAAGTCACATGGTGACTCTTCATAAGAAAATGCATCTTTTCCTCTTTTGTCTTTATCTTGGTGACTTCTCATATTCCTGAAAGTGTCCCTTCATGGAAAAATGTGCCATAATTATTTTGTATTCACATGCCGACTCTTAGAATTCCTCAAGATGACTCTTAATGAGAAAATGTGTCCCATTCCTCTTTCATATTTTACCCCATGACTCTTTGACTTCTCCATGGGCCCTCTTTTGACTTATATGCAACCAAATATATATTCATTAATATTAAATAAATATTAACACATATTAGCCAAGATATGAATATTAAAAACACCATTAAGTGCAATGGAGCCTTTATCACCAATAATTCTATACCTTTGACATCAATGACAATATTTCCAATAGTAAGGAACTACCACATTTTCTAAGTCATTACACATAAGGAATACACTCTAGCCATGCCACTACAGTTGATTATTGAGTCCTATCCATTTGAAAAGTGGGGACTTGACTAAATTTGGGGCATCAATTCCATTTCCTCCATCGGACACAAGTTTATCCTCACTATAATTGATTATTAAATGCACTAGGTTGAGGCCAAATCATTTAAGAGTTTCATAATAGAAGTGGTGATCATCTTCCTTGAAGACCACATTGTAACGAGGTTTGGTATGCCATTTATTCTGGTACATGATAATGGCATTGATTTCTATTCAATGTAATTTTTTTAAAAATTTACTTATATGATTTGCAACAATAAAATTATATATCACATAATTAATAATACAATAAGTAGATCCATAATACAACTGGAAAAAGAGAAAAATACTTGATTATTATGATTGAGACACTTTGAGGGGGAAACATCCACAATAATGTAATAAAAATATAATTTGAAATATGATGATAAAATACTAACCACTGGCTCCTATATATACTTGACTTAGCCATGGTTATTCCATAGGATTACCATACTAAGAACATTGAGAAATGCAATAAGATAATATGAAGGTATGTAATCCACAAGTTGGCCACACATCCTTAGATGCACTATAGGTTAAGGGCATATCATGCCCTTCCTCTTAAAAACAATGTTGAATCAAACTAGGATCTTTATGTAGAAATTCTTCATCCTCTCATGTTACATATTCAGAATTTAAGTTCCTTCATTTGATCAAATACTCCTTAGTCTCTCTAGTCTATAGTTGTTTAGTGCATGTGTGAATGACCTCTTCAGGCTCAATAATGACTTGACCTTCTTCATCCAATTATTGTAACTTAGTTTGAGTGGAAACTTTGTGTCTAATAACCTTCTTCATGAAATATACATGGAAAACTAGATGTATGCAAGTGGATGGAGGTAATTCTAGGTTGTAAGCCATAATACCAATTATTTGCAAGATCTAATAAGGGTCATAATACTTAAGTGATAGTTTGGTATCCTTTACCTATTACTTTAGATACATTTTCTTATATGAATATAAACACACAAAGACCCAATCACCTATGTCAAAATTCCCCTCATTATGGTGTTGATCTTCTTATTATTTCATTCTATTTTATGGCATTGATAAATTCTCTCACAAACTCACTAGTACCTCCTATTGATAGTGAATGTGTTCCTCAATATCTCAAACCTTAGGATGCACCATCAATAAGGAAGTGATGGATGGGGGTTTGAAACCCATACAATGCAATAAAGGGATATATTTTAGAATAAGTGTGAAAATAAGAATTATACCACCATTCAACAAGTTACAACTAATGAACCAATTTGTCTTATTTATTGAAAATAAAAAAAGAATATATCCTTCTAGGAATTTGCTTACTACCTCTACTTTTCCATTAGATTGAGTATGATAGGATGAACTATGAGATAAGTTGGTTCTCAAACATGCAAATAATTCAGTCCAAACATTACTAGTAAATATGGGATCTCAGTCATTTACAATGATCTTTAGAGTACTATGCAATTTTTGAACTGTATTGAGAAAAGCAGAAGTTATTGTACTGGGAATAAATGTTTGTGATAAGGAACAAAAATGATAATAATTGGTGATTTAAACCATAACTACCATGATAACATTTTTATCCTAAGACCATGATAACCAAGTAATGAAATCTATGAAAACCTCCTCCCAAAACTGACTAAAGATGGATAAATACTATAAAATACTTGGGGTCTTAATGGTTTCACCTTTATTCTATTGACATATCAAATATTTAGCCACATAATTCTAGACATCCCCCTTGAGTGATTTCAAAAATAAATCTTGCTTGATTATATGATATGTTTTAAAAAATCATGAGTGACCTCCCAGTGGAGATGCATTGATTTCTTGAAAGATTTTTTTTTTTGGAGAAAATACTTACAAAGGTATAATATGTCTTTATACCATAATGCATCCCCCTTTCATGTAAAATTTTCAGCTCCCTCAAGACCCTAATGAATATTTTGAATCAAATCATGGGTATCACTATCATTATCTCATTCTAATCTTATTTCCTTTAGCCAATCTTCCTGCCAAATAGTCATCACACATAACAATGCCTTAACTGATTCATCCCTTTGAGATAGTGCATCTACCACCACATTCTCCTTTCTTTTCTTATAGACTATTTAAAAATCATATCCTAACATTTTAGTAACCCATTTTATTTTTCTTTAGAAGACAATCATTGTTCCAAAAAATATTTTAGGCTATCATGATCAATCTTTACATGAAAGTGATGACCCATTAGATAAGGTCTCCATTGTTTGATTGCATATAGAATAACCATCATCTCTTTCTCATAGTTTGATTTGAGCCTATTTTCCCCCTTCAATTGGTGAATTTCAAATTTTATTGGTTTACCTTCTTGCATTAGTACAACTCTCATGCCATATCCTAATATGTCACACTCCACAATAAAAGTATTTGAAAAATATTGAGTAGCCAAAATTGGAGTTGTGCATATAGCCATTTTAAACTGTTTAAACACCTTGGTAGTTGAATTAGTCCACTAGAAAGAATCTTTCTTCAAAAAAGAGGTGAGTGGGGATGCAATGCTATCATAATTTTTGACAAACCTATGATATTAACTATTTAGCCCTAGAAATCCGTAGAGATTCTTGAGGGTCTTGGGAACTTACCACTCCATCATCACTTGAATTTTTTTATGATAAAATTTCACTCCTTAATTTAAAATAATATGACCCAAGTACTCCACATCTTGGATACTATAATCACATTTTGAAGGTTTGGCATAAATTTGATGTTCTAGAACTAAAATTACATATTTCAGATGCTTCCAATGGTCATCCCAATGTTTTTTTAAAATGAACATATCATCAAAAAACACTAATACTAAATTTCTCAAAAATAGCCTCAAAATAGTATTCATCAAACTTTGAAATGTAGATGGTGCATTTGTGAGACCAAAAGACATGGACATAAATTCATAATGGCCTTTATGAGTTTTGAAAGCCATTTTAGGTATGCCCTCATTACATATTTGAATTTGATGATACCTAGAATGAAGGTCTAACTTGGTAAAATAAACAACACCGTGAAATTCATCTAGAAAATCATTAATTAATAGAATAGGAAACTTATCTATGATGGTGTACTTTTTGAGTTATCTATAGTCTAGGCACATACTCCAAGTTTCATCTTTATTTTGTACCATGACCACAAGGGATGTATATTCACTTTAACTATGTCAGATGAGTCCTACCTCTAACATATAATGTAACATATTTTCAATTTCACTCTTCTAGGCATATATATAACTTTAAGGTCAGATGTTAGGTTGTGTACTTCCTTAAATGAGCCTAATGATATGATCATGTGTGAGTCTTAGAGGAAGTCATTTTGTCATGTCACCAAAAATAATAGAATGGTCATCCAACACCCTTTTTAAATCAAAATGTGTAGACTCCTTGGTTGGTTGAACCTCAATGGAAAATAAGTGTGGTAAAAATCCCTCAACACATTTTATAATAATCTTCATCATCTAATAGGAAATAACCACTTATGGATATTTATCCCATATTCCATGTAGTTCAAAGGTCCTACCTTCTAAATGGAACCTCATAAATAGTTCCTAGAAATTCATCTCAGTAGTGCCCAAAATAGTGATCCACTACACTCCTAAAACAATGTCAGATCCTCCCATGGAAATATAAAACATAGTGGAATCTAACAAATAGTCTCCCATAGCAAGCTTAATTCTATGACATTTTTTAGAACTATTGATGTTACCACCATTTGCAATCATAACCTAAAATTTTTGGAGTTGGGTAAATGAAATAGTTCAAATGAGTATCTAAATTACTATTGATGAATTTATGTGTACTCCTAGAGTTAATGATTAAGTCACCTTTTATTTCTTTAGGAAACCCACCACCTTAAGATTTTGAGGAGTACTAATGTTTTAAAGTGTATGACATGAAATAGTAGGTTAAGAATCTTCAAATTCATCTTCAAGTTATTCTAAATTTGCTCATAAATCTTCATCATCTTCTTTCTCCTCATTATCACCTTAATTTTAAAATAACTTCTTTTCAAAACATTGATGTCATTTACTACTATAGCCGAAACACAAATCTTTTTCACACTTTTATTCAATTTGTTTAGGTGTCAATCAAGTAGGCTACAAAAATGATGGTGTTGGGAAGGTACATTCATGAACATTAGTGAAAGGTCTTCATATGATCAACTATTTTTCCTTAGCTAAACGTACCCTTGTTATGGATTTAGATACATTAATGGGATGAAAAATGTAAACCTCCAATTGGATGCGATCTTTGAGACCACTAAAAAATAGGTCAATCATATTTTCCTCTGTGATGTTTGCAACATGTAAAGAGAGGTTCTAAAATTCATGAATGTAATCCTTTATAGTCCTAATTTGGTGAAACTTGGATATTTCATGGAAGTATTTTTAGAGACATTGTTGTAATAGTATAGTTGTAACTCCTCAAAAAATATTTATCATGAGAATGGGATACCCTTCTTTTTATTTTTAGCACACAACCAACAATACCAAATAAACTACTCAAGTTATAAAATACATAGAGGCCATGAACACATTTTGTGAACAAGGAGTCTAATGTACATCAAATCAATTTTCAATTTAAGTAGTCCCTGTGAGAGGATCATTGCTATTAAAATTATACATGTCTAATTTTGGCAACAATGGCTTTGTAACATGGTTGGCATTGTGATTATTTAGATGAGGAGAACCAAACTAGAGTATTGGAGGGTTATTTTATAATTTTTAATCTAAAACATTGGCCAATTACCTAGTGATTTATTTCAATTGATCTTTCAAGCCATTTAGGTCCCCTCTTAGCCTCGTGAGGTCCCCTTTAACTACATCAAGATCATCTTTCTGCACCATGCCCTACAAATCTGACTTAAGTCACTTCACTATCTTCAATATACTTGAATCATAAGTTTATAACTTCTTATCATATTTATGAGTAGTTTATTTGTTTTTTTTTCCTTTCTCATAACCACAAGTGTTATGCCCCAACATGCACAAAACTTAGAAGGGTTACGACCCGCTAAAAATGTATCGATAGATGATACCCTTGCAATCACTTTACCAAGATAAATCAAATGACCACTAATGTGTATAAGTGTGAATATTTTGGCTCAAAAGAGTGTATCGATAGAATATACCATTTCAATAATCTCATAGAGATGAATCCAATGACTGTTAATTTACACAAGGTAAAAGAATTCCATATTTTTTTACTGGTAATTTTTTTCTTTTTTGTAAAAAAATATCACAAAAAACATTGTGGTAAAAAAAATTCAATTCATCCTAAATCACAAGTTATTTATTTTTGACCTTTTAGTGCTCAGGATGTTAGATCTGAAAAAACTACATCACAAAATCTTTTCCAAATCAAAGCTCTGATACCACTTGTAATGAAATTACTTTGATGATTCATAATAATAAAATTAAGAATAGAATAAATAGATCCACAACATAAACTTATGAAAGATAAAAATACTTGAATATTATGACTAAGCCACTTTGAGGGGGAAACCAATACAATAATGCAATAAGAACAAAATTTTAAATATGATGATAAAAGACTCACCACTACCCTCCTATATATACTCTACTTAGCCATGGTTTTTAAATAGTCCAACCATACTAAGAACATTAATAAATGCAATAAGATAATATAAAGTTATGTAAGTCACAATTTAGCCACACATATCCCTAGACACACTATAGGTTAAGGGTTTAGAAAATTTACTAAATGGGATTATGAAAACTATGTAATTATTAAATTGTCATCTAATTACTACCCATAAGGTAATGGTTTAGTTAAATCACTTAATAATATCTTGTTGGATATGATTATGAAAGTCTTGGAGAGAAATCCTAGGGACTTGCATACTATTCTAGAATTTACATTATGGTCTAATATGACTAGGATCAAGTCTTTCCTAGGTATTTCCCCATTCCATATAGTATATGGCCAAGACATGGTATTCATTATAAACTATTATTCCCAAAATTTGTCACTTGCTTTCGTGGACAACATATAGACCAAAACTCTCTCTTTTCTTTCTCAAAAATGTTTTGAGCAGTTAAGTTTTTCAAATATTCAAGCCTTTTTAGCTAAAAGAAGTCACAAGTTCAATAGGTGGGATTTCTCAAAGGAATTTCAAAACACTTAGGGATTTTCCTTAGTGTTTTGAGGATGGTTCAATGTAAAGGTTCAATCAAAAGACTTAATGGTGGGCTTCAAACAATTAGAATGAACCACTTTGAACCATTGAACCATTGAACCCTACCTCCGTAAGGTTCAAAGGTGAAACAACTTTGACGGAATTAAAGAAAAGAAGGATTCAAAGAGTTAACATTGAATCATTGAACCATTGAACCTTGAACTTTGAAAGGTTCAAAAGTTCAAAGGTTCAACAGGTTCAAAAAAAATCAAAAGACTTAGAGAATAAAAGGATTCGAAGAGTGAAGAATGAATCATTGAACCATTGAACCTTAAACCAAAAGAGTTAAAAGGTTCAAAGGTTCAAAAAGTTCAAAGAGATTGACAGACTTAAAAAATGAAAGGATCCAGAAAGTTTGAAGCTTCAAAAGATTTAAAGAAACATAATGAACCATTGAACCATTGAACTACGAACTAAAATGGTTCAAAAGGTTCAAAGGGTTCAAAGGTTCAAAGTTTGAAAGGAAGATTTGAGTGAATGAAGTGGAAGATTCCATAAATAAGTTCAAACAAATGGTTCAATCGAAGAAGAAAAAGAGAGTGAACCCAACCCTTTACAAAACATTGAATTGACAAACTGTTGAACCATTGAACCTTTGAACCAAAAGAGTTCAAGGTTCAAGGTTCAAAGAGGTTCAAGGTGACCAATGACATCCCCATAGACATCAATTTTAGGGTAATATAATAACTGTTGGTTTTTAATAGACTTGAGAACAAATTCAATGACCAACCCAGAAAGGAGCTAAAATAGCCAGCATAAAATGAGAAGATAGCCTCGAGAGCTCAGATCGCCAAGAAAAGACAAAACATGGCAAGGAAAGAGAGATAAACTACAAGAAATCTAGAAATATCTATAGGATAGTTATTTCCATTAGGTGGAATAGTCCACCAGGTGGACATCAGAGAACATAAACATTCAAAGGTGTGGTCTATTTTTCTACATTGAGTAAAGACGAATGGACAGTCGTGTAAGCATCATAAAGAAGACCAAACAACCCATGCTTAAGAGGAGACATTTGAGATGATTCAAAATGCCAAAGTGAAGGATGATGACCTATTCCAACATGGCCCTTTCATAGATATTTCAATAACATTTAATTCAACATGGGTTGTTTTCATGAAAACAAGTGCCCAAGTCTTTTTTGTAATGCTATATATTGTAATCTCACATTTTGTATAAGGGAGATCTCTTTGTTATCAAAAGCAAAACTCTACCCAAATTAAAAGGCATTAATAAGAATTTGAGCTCATACTATTAATCATATTTTTTTAAATGAATGAGAAAGCAAGTGACCTTTTAGACTTTGTGTTGGAATAAGCTTGTGTCATCTAGGAAATTGTTCTTATGTCTGTTTCCTAAATACAGTCTTGTCCATTTAATCAAACAAGTAGAACTAGTGGAAGTAAGCTAGAAGATGTCCTAAAGCTGACTATGGGAGACTTTGTGCTGTCATAAGTGTCTTCAGTTTGTGTTTTGTGTAAAGGATACTAGAGAGACTTTGAGCTCTCCTTATCCTTCGTAACCTTTTACTTTGTTATAGTTAAAGTGGAGACTTTGGGCTACACTTCAAACTATTGTGTTCCTTTATTTTAATTAGTAGGAGAGACAATGAAATAATTTGTGCTTTCATTGGTTTCTTGTGGTTTCTATTACTACTTGGTAAGGATCCTGATGTTGGTTAAATATCACTTCTAAAAGAAGAGAAGTGTCTTTCAATAATTAAACCAGAATTCTCCTTTGTTCTGTGAACATCATCTCTAAAAAAAGAGAGATGGATGGTATGATTTCACCCCTATGTGTATTTTCATCTTATATCTATAGTATATAAATTATAGGGAACCTCTCCTTGCTGAGAGGAGAGATTTATCTCAATCTAGCTGTGGTCACCACACCCATTTTGCTATATAAATCTCCTTATGTTGTGGTTGATGTAACCATTTTGCCGTCAGTCAATTGGTGATAAAATTTTCACCCAATAGTTTTTTGTGACTCCACTAGGGATGAACGCATAGTTTGAAGCCTCAAGCTTTAAATTGAAGTAGTTTCAGTTCTTTTCCATATCCATTTTACACTCTAGTAGATCCACTGTACACGCAAAGATAGAGAGATCAAGGTATTATTGACCTTATATTTAAGCTTGTGTATCAAAATAATTTTGATCTTTCCCCTCCACAAACTCATCTTCAATGAATCAAGAGTTTTCTTCTTACAAACATCAGGTTCCCAATACCAGGCAAAACTACTCTTTCCTCTGCTAGTAGAGCTTTGTACATATATATCCCACAAAGATTTATTATCCCTCTTTTCAATAGCCATATCATGGCAGTCCAAGGCCCCTGGGGTAATACCTTTGGTCCCCTGAATCTAACCCCACCTCTATATGAGCTACCCCGTAGCTCAAGGAAAAATTTCTCTAAGTTCTATGGTGATGGGAAGGTTCATCCTGATGAACATATAATAGCCTTTTGCATAGCCTATGGTGTAATAGGCATTGAATATAAAGACATTGTAGTCAAACTATTTGTGGAGACATTGCAAGGCACTGTTGTAGACTAGTTTTATCATCTACAAGCACAAATAGTGACTGACTGGAACACTCTCAAAGCCAAATTTGAGGCTAAATTCAAGCCTATAGAATATGCTCACACCTTGTTAGCCCAACTTACACAAATGAAGAAGAAGCCTCATGAACCCATGAGAGACTTCATTGCCAAATTTGACAAGCTGAGGAATGGGATTTTTACAATTGCTCAGCCGACACCTGAGAATCTCAAATGCTTCTTCATCAATTCTTAGCTTCCTAAAGTGAGTTTCTTGTTGAGGCGAGCTGGCCACATAAATCTCAGTGCAGCTCAAATTTTGGAAATTGAGGTTAAAGATGACCTTATCTTGGTAGGAAAGATAAGAAGAGATCCTAACAGACGTAAATCTTCTTCATCTTGTGAATATTCTTCTACAGGCACCATTGATCCTATGGTGTAAAAGTTAGTAAATGAATTGCTAGCTCTCAAAAAGCAAATGGCATAAGGGATGTCTTCTCCTCTTTCGTATCAGGATATACCAAGGATGATGTTTCTCAACCAGTCATATAAGGGCAATGCTGCCAGAAATCAAGGGCAACCAAATCACCTTCCTCCCCCACCAGGGAAGCTTGCCATTGAAGCAGCACCAGCTAACTCAGTAGTTGGTTGTTTTGAAAATGAATCTATTTTTTCTTTTCAACCTGAGTTAAACCAAGAAGATGATGTTGATATCTTTGTAGAAGGTTAAGAAGAATTAGTTGGAGACTCCAACATTGGTTTCTTGAATTACCAAGATGAACCCAAAAGTAAAGGAAAAGTGTTGATGAATCATAGGCTATATTTACCAGGTCCCAAAACCAGTCAGTTCAACAAGTAGATAAAGGAAAAATAGGGGAAGAATCTTGACCAACAATTTAAATTGCTAAACAAGGAACTTCGTTGCCTTTTTAATCAAAGGACCCAGTGACCAATAAAAAAGTAAGTACCTCAAGTGATCCTTCACCCTCTGCCTCAATTTCACAGACCAGTCCTACACCTAGTAAAAACTAGATTGATGGACTGTCTCCCTCTATTTTGAATTCATTTCAGTCATTTGATATAATCGACCATGCTAAGAAGACCAAAATTCAAATGTCTGAGTTTGAATTCTTGCAATCCAACCTTGAGCAGTTGGATAGGTTAGTTCAATGTGTAAAAAATAAAACTATCCCTAAAGGACAAGAAATTTTGAAAGTAAATCCTGTTCCCTTAAAGAACACACCTACCTAAAATAATCTTGTGATTACTCCTCTAGCTACCCCTGGAAAGATAGAACTATTTTATCTCCCTGTTGATAAATGATCATTAGCTGAATAATTGCATAATTGATTCTAGCACATCTGACAATGTCATGCCTGCTAAGGTGGTAGACTCTCTTGGTCTCACATTGACTAAAACCTTTGTGAAATGTTTCTCCATGGAAAAGAAACAAGTGCCTTTGCTGGGACAAATCAAGGATGCCCAATTTACATTTGTAGCCTTCGCAAATAAGAGAATTAAAATGACAGTCTTGGTGGTCAACGTCCCAGTCTCCTATGGCATTCTTCTTGGGCAAAATTTTTTCAATGACGTTGGTGGAGAATTGAGCATGAACCTATCTGAGGTGAGGATCCCTGTCAAGGGCATCATGCAAAGACTACTTCCTAAGAAGGAATCTAAGTACATTGTCACCCAAATGTCAGCCCCTAAAGCTCAAATTTTGTTTGAGTCTTCAGGCATGGGTAATTACTTTTTGACTACTGAAGACATTTCTATTTTAGCAGATGAAAATTTCATAGGCGATAATCTAAAAAATTGGTAGGGCACAATACACATGAAAAATGATCTTCTTTCCCTAATGAAAAAAAATTTGAAAGAAGATTAGATTCTAATGATATTTGGATATTGAAATTTGATGGCAGCAATGCTTCAACTAATTCTAGAGCTAGAGTTATTTTAATATCTCCTTAAGGAGATATTTTTCCATATGCATATAAGTTGTAGTTTAGCAACACCAACAACACTACTGAGTATGAATCACTGCTTCTTGGATTAAAGGCTGCTCAAGATAGAGGTGTTAAAATCCTTCATGCCAAAGGAGACGCTGAGCTGGTGGTTTGTCAAGTGAGGAACCTGTATTAAACCAAGAATGAGAGATTGTGACATTATCACAATCTGGTGTGAGACTGCATTGAAAGCTTTGATACTTTTAGTCTTTCTACCATGCTTAGAGAATTTAACAGTTGTGTAGATGCATTGGCCATCTCTGCAACTCTCTTGGTCCCTCACTAAGATTTCAAAGAGGAAAAATACACTATTGAGCTAGTCTTTCGACCAAGTGTACCTAATAATGATGACCATTGGCAGGTGTTCAATGGTGATAACCAAATCATTGCTTTTTTAAAATAAATAGATAGATTTGAAAAGATTCAATTTGAAGGTAGTGAATCTCCACCGTGGGAATCAGCTCTTGAGATAAATTCAAAAGTTGATGAAGAGTTTCTTCAACACAAAGGGAACAAAATTTCCAAAAGATTAGTTTCTCTTGAGAAACTATTTGACAAACATGATAGGTTTGTCAAAGAACAACATATGGATTCGAAATCCTTCAAGGATTTTGATCAAATCAATTTGAGTATAGAAGACAATCCAAAAATGGTCAACATTGGGAATTGTTGTACCCCTGATGAAAAACTCATAATTATCACTCTACTTCACCATTACATTGATGTTTTGGCATATTCATATGATGATCTAAAATATCTTAGGCCTAAAGAAATCAAGCACAAAATTCTTCTCAAGATTGGGTCGTTACCTCACAAGCAGAAGCAAAGGCATTACAACCCCATGATATTAGGCATGATTATGTTTGAGATACAGAAAATGCTGAATGTAAAAATTATTTTCCCAATCCATCATTCCACCTGGGTTGTGAATATAGTTCCTGTAAGAAAGAAAAATGGAGAAATTTGCCTGTATGTTAATTTCAAAATTTTGAATCAATCATCTTTAAAGGACAACTATCTCCTACCCATCATGGATCAACTACTGTAGAAAGTGACTGGCGCTAAGATGTTATCAATGTTAGATGGATTTTCAAGATATAATCAAGTAGAAGTTAGTGAATCAGACCAACATAAGACCACTTTCACAACACCTTAGGGCACTTTTGCATATTGCAGAATGCCTTTCGGTTTGATCAATGCTGGCACCAC
Organism: Torreya grandis; assembly: GCA_037957365.1. Classification (NCBI taxonomy): domain Eukaryota; kingdom Viridiplantae; phylum Streptophyta; class Pinopsida; order Cupressales; family Taxaceae; genus Torreya; species Torreya grandis. The sequence goes on along the minus strand of JARHVA010004698.1, from coordinate 1,203,695 downwards.
CTTCCTAAGAGCAATAGATCATACTTTTAAAAATGAAATGGGTAAGTTCATTATGGTATACCTTGATGACTTGAAAGTCTTTTCTAAGCATCATCTTGATCATGTGCATCATCTACAACAAGTGCTGGAGCAATGTAGGTAGAATGGTATTTCTATTAATCCCAAGAAGTCAATTTTTGGGGTTACAGAAGGTAAACTTCACGATCACACTATATCTCGAGAAGGCATAAAGATCAACCCAAAAAGGGTCAAATCCATTCAAGAGCTTTCTCTCCCTACTAGTAAGACTAACATTCACTCTTTCTTTGGAAAGATGAACTTTATGTGAAGGTTCATTCCTGAATTCATAGAGAAGACTCACCACATTGTCAATATGATGAAGGGCAAAGCCACTTTCAGTTGGACTGAGGAAGGCAAGTCAATATTTTGAGAAATTAAAGAATATATCACCCATGCCCCAATTCTAGTTTGTCCTGATTACACCAAAGACTTTGTGATGTATAGCTATGCTTCTGAACATATGCTTTCAGCCATTTTGGTTCAGCAGAATAAATAAGGTGTGGAATCTCTCATCTCCTTTATGAGCTATCCTCTTAAAGCTCATGAGATGAAGTACTCAAACATGGAGAAACATGCTTATGCTATGGTAAAAGTGGTAAAACACTTCCATTTTTACATTTTAAACTTACACACTATTGCTTTGGTCCCTGACACAACAGTCAAGTCCATACTAACTCAGTAGGAGTTTGGGACCAAAAGGGGCAATTGAATTGCCAAAATCTAGGAGTTTGATCTTATTATCAAACCTACAAAGCTTGTAGAGGGAAGGGGTCTCTGCCAATTGATTACTGATAACATACCAAAAGAGGCAAGGCATGAAGAAGTAGAAGTTGAAGACACACCAACAGTTCTTTTTGTCACCATTACGAATGAGTGGTATTCGAATATTGCTCATTTCCTTACATATGGTGAGTGTCCTACTCACCTGTCTCATAAAGAAAAGAGGACTATTAAGTTGAAAGCTTCCAATTTTTCTTGTGGAATAATAGTTTGTATAAGAGGAACCTTGATGGGGTATTCCTTTGCTGCATGGATAAAGTGCAGCAGAACAAACTTTTGGAGTCCTTCCACAATTTGGCTTATGGAGAACATTTTTATGCACCTATAACTACCCATAAGATTCTATGAGCAAGGTACTATTAGCCTACTCTATTTTAAGATTCATACGCTTGGGTGCGTAGATGTGAGTTGTGTCAATATTTCATTAGCAAACCCAAGTTGGTTGCATTACCTCTCAATCCTGTGGTGATAGAAGAGTTGTTTCAGCTATGGGGAATTGATTTCATTAGCATTGTAAATCTGTCCTCGAGTGTTGGACATGATTATGTCATCATAGCCATAGACTACTTTACCAAGTGGGTGGAAGCCATTCTATTCAAGCATATTACTTCAGAAGTAGTGTGTAATTTCCCCAAGGAAAACATCATTTCTAGGTTTAGAGTCCCAACTAAGATTGTAACAGACAATGTAGCTTATTTCTCTTCTCATGAAATCACCCAGTTCTACTACTATTATGGGATTATTCTCTCCCACTCTTTTGACTATTATTTGCAAGAAAATGGTCAAGTAGAATCAAGTAATAAGAACTTGGTGACCATTATCAGGAAGCTGGTAGATGACAATCAAAGAACCTGGCATAAAGCATTACTTGATGCTTTATGGCTAGATAGAATTACATCCAAAAGGGCAATTGGTATGTCCTCATTTCAACTTCTGTATGGTCTCAATGTAGAGATACCAATCATCATGGAATTACCAACATTATATTTAGCGAAGGTAGTGGAAGATTCAACTTTTTAAAAATCCATCGATAAAAGGATTATGTGCTTGACTGAACTAAATGAGAAATGAACTATGGTGGTAGACCAAATTGTTGTGCATCAAAGTCTGGTAAAGAGACTCTTTAACTAGAAAGCAAGGATCTATAACTTTTAAATTAGAGATCAAGTCTTGTTTTGGGAAAAGAGGAGAGAACCAAAAGAAATGTATGGAAAATTTGATTCCTTATGGAGAGGCCCATTTGGCATTCACCATTTAAATGGTGAAAATAGTTTCTTGTTGAAATATCAAGATGGAAAACCATTTACTCTGCCTCATAGTGGGCAGCATCTGAAGTACTTGAATCCTTGAAGTATCAGATAAGTCTATTTGTATATATGTATAGTCTTTCGTCATTTTGTGTTTTTCATTTGTTTTTCGCACTATTTGGTTTTTTTTGGTGCCTTTATTTTTGTACGTAGCATGACTCTATATCCCAATGGCATAGATGAAGGTACTGAGATTATGGATTCTACTTCCTTCGATTGCTTCAGTTTTCAATCAATTGAAGTTTCCCAACTAGAGCTAGTTGTTGTTCCCAAAATCTATCGCTTACTTTTGTGGACAACATAAAAACCAAAACTCTCTCTTTTCTTTCTCAAAAATGTTTTGAGTAGTTAAGTTTTTCAAATATTCAAGCCTTTTTAGCTAAAAAAAGTCACAGGTTCAACAGGCGAGCTTTCTCAAAGGAATTTCAAAACACTAAAGGCTTTTTCTTAGTGTTTTGAGGATGGTTCAACACAAAGGTTTGATCAAAAGACTTAATGCTGGGATTCAAATAATTAGAATGAACCAATTTGAACCATTGAACCCCACCTTCGCAAGGTTCAATGAGTTTAAAGGTTCAATGACTTCGGTGGACTTAAAGAAAAGAAGGCTTCAAAGAGTTAACATTGAATCATTGAACCATTGAACCTTGAACTTTAAAAGGTTCAATGGGTTCAACAAATATCAAAAGACTTAGAGAATAAAAGGCTTTGAAGGGTGTAGAATGAACCATTAAACCATTGAACCTTGAACCAAAAGAATTAAAAGGTTTAAAGGCTCAACAAGTTCAAAGAGTTTTACAGACTTAAAAAAGGAAAGGATCCAGATAGTTTGAAGCTTCAAAAGATTCAAAGAAATAGAATGAACCATTGAACCATGAACCGAAATGGTTCAAAAGGTTCAAAGTTTGAAAGGAAGCTTTGAGTGAATGAAAGAAGTGAAAGATTCTAGAAAAAATTTCAAACAAATGGTTCAATTAGAGAAGAAAAAGAGAGCAAACATGGCCCTTTACATAACATTGAACTGATGAACTGTTGAACCATTAAACCTTTGAACCAAAAGAGTTCAAGGGTCAAGGTTCAAAGAGGTTCAAGGTGACCAATGACACTATGAACGTCAATTTTAGGGTAATAGAATAACTATTTGTTTTCAAAAGACCTGAGAACAAACTCAGTGACCAGCCCAAAAAGGAGTTGAAAGAGCCAACATAAAATGAGAAGATAGCCCCGAGAGCTCAGATCACCAAAAAGAGACAAAACTTGGCAAGGAAAGAGATAATAACTATAATAAATCCAAAAATATCTATAGGAGACTTATTTCCAGTAGATGGAATAGTCCACCATGTGGACATTAGAGAACATAAACATTTAAAGGCATGACCTATTTTTTACATTGTGGTGTGGAGCTAAAAGCTTCAACTGTTTGCAGACACAAGGAAGGATGCTGAAGAACCAGAGCCACCGGTGTCGGCAGTATGACCGATGTCGGTTAGATGCAGTGGTGAAGGAGACCGGTGACAACAGGGAGTCGGCTGACATCGGCAGAACCAGACAAGCAGGGACCGGCGTCAGTCACCTGTGCAGTCTAGAACTGTTCGTTGCGCGAACAGTTAGTTAGTTGAACTGAGTGTTTGCATGCTAAGGGGCTAATTTAAGTCACGGGCTATGTGTCTAATTTTAGTAGTCAGAGTTCTATTTTTGTAAGCATGGGATCCTATTTAAAGACCCATAAGGCATGTATTGTAATTAATTCTAAGGCAAGTAAAAGCATTGAAGCTAGCAAGGTCAAGGATATCTATAGGTGTAAGGTCAAGGAGATCAGCTGAAGCATTCAAGGAGGGATAGCAACTCAGGCTTTAGAGTTGTTGTGTTGAGCAAGAGAGAGAGGGAAGAAGGTCTTGAGGTATGGCAAGCCTTTGAGGTGGAGGAAGAAGTGGCATCTTCCTTATTGTATTTTCTTCTAGTAATATCTAATACAAAGAGTGTGTATTGTCTCTCAAATTCTTTGTTGTCTCAAGTTTCTAGCTACTTTATCATTCTGGTATAATTCCATGTTTAATTGCATATAAGAAAGTAATCAATTGTGCTCTATTTGGTAGAGCTATAGATCCCCTGACAAGTGGTAATTGTTAAGGTGTGGAGCTAAAAGATTTAACTATTTACAGACACAAGAGAAAGGATGCTGAAGAACCAAAGCCACCGGTGTCGGCAGTATGACTGACGTTGGTCAAGTGCAGTGGAGAAGAAGACCGGCGATGGCAGGCAGTCGGCCGACGTCGGCAGCACTAGACTAGCAGGGACCGGCATCGGTCACCTGTGTATTTTTGGAACTGCTATTGACGAACAATTAGTTAGTTGAACCAAGTGTTTGCATGCTAAGGGGCTAATTTAAGTCGCGAGCTGTGTGTCTAATTTTAGTAGTTAGAGTTCTATTTTTGTAAGCATGGGATCTTATTTATAGACCCATAAGGCATGTATTGTAATAATTATTCCAAGGTAAGTAAAAGCATTGAAGCTAGCAAGGTCAAGGAGATATACAGGTGTAAGGTCAAGGAGATCAGCTGAAGCATTCAAGGAGGGATAGCAACTCAGGCTTTAGAGTTGTTGTGTTGAGCAAGAGAGAGAGGGAAGAAGGTCTTGAGGTGTGGCAAGCCTTTGAGGTAGAGGAAGAAGTGGCATCTTCCTTATTGTATTTTCTTCTAGTAATATCTAATACAAAGAGTGTGTATTGTCTCTCGAATTCTTTGCTGTCTCAAGTTTCTAGCTACTTTATCATTCTGATATAATTTCATGTTTAATTGTATATAAGAAAGTAATCAATTGTGCTCTAATTGGTAGAGCTATAGATCCCCTGACAAGTGGTATCATAGCTACGGTTTGTAGGAAGCAGGGTATTGTTTTTTTATTACAGATCATTCACAAGGTTTTTTGATTGAGTGGGAGTTCAGCAATGGTAGAAGAAAGCAGGCTATGAATGGAGAAGTTTAACGGCAAGAATTATGAACATTGGATGATGCAGATTGAGGACTATCTGTATCAGAAGGATTTGTACTTACCATTGGGTGGGGTTGCATGCAAGCCCACAGATATGAAAGATGAAGAATGGAACGTTCTTGATCGGAAGGCTCTCGGTTCCATAAGGTTGAGCCTTGCATCATCTGTGATTTCTAGTTTATCACAGTGCAAGACAATGGAAGAGTTGATAAAGTTCTTGGCAAATTTATATGAAAAGCCCTCGGCTTCTAATAAGGTATATCTTATGAAGCAGCTATTTACTTTGCAAATGCAGGAAGGTGGATCGGTACATACTCATCTCAGTGATTTCCATGGTTTGGTAAACCAACTAGCTTCAGTCAATATTGTTTTTGATGATGAGGTAAAGGCTCTCTTGATTTTATGTTCTTTGCCTGAAAGTTGGGACGGTATGGTTATGGCAGTAAGTAATTCTGCATCTGCTTCTAAAATCTTAAAATTTGATGATGTTGTGAGTGTGATCTTGAATGAAATACGCAGGAGAAGCACAGGTGAATCATCAGGGAATGCTCTAAGTGCAGAAAGCAGGGAAAGGCAAAGGGAGAAGGTTGAGCAAGGGAAATCATGGTCGAGAAGGAGATCCGAGTCCAAAGGTATTCCCTGCTGGTTTTGTGGAAAGAAAGGACATACAAAGGAGTGTTGGTTGAGAGATAAAGAGAATCAACATGCAGGTATGGAAGAAGCAAAGGATTCAAATATTGTGATGTAGGATGCTCTCATACTTTCTTCGAATAGTCAGGTAGGATCATGGATTTTAGATTATGGTTCATCTTTTCATGCATCCCCAAATAGAGATTTGTTCTATGAGTATGAACAGGGAGATTTTGGAGTGCTCTATTTAGGGGATCGTACGCCTTGTCAGATAGTTGGCAAAGGAAAAGTGCAGCTGAGATTGCAGATTGACAACACGTGGGTGTTGAAAGAGGTCATGCATGTTCCAATTCTAAAGCAGAGTCTAATTTTTGTAGGAAGGTTGGGAGATGAGGGATGCACAATAACCCTCACAGTGGATTCTTCGAAGGTTACCAAGGGAGCACTTGTTCTAGCAAGAGGTAAGAAAGTAGATACTCTTTATCTGTCTACTTGTATTACTGATTCCACTTCTGGTGTAGATTCGAAGATGTGGCCTAATAGGCTTGGCCACAAGAACAGGAAGGGAATGGAAGTTCTTGATTCAAAAGGTATGTGTTCAAATTTGGAAAGCATAAATACAGTTCATTGCAGAAAGAGGAAATTTGATGCTTTTGATAGGAACAAAGAAGCCTTGGTGTTTATGGAGGAGATGAAGGACAAAGATCAGTCACAGGGGCTAAATAAATCTGAGCAGGGCATCATGTACAGAGGTATGATCCAAGAAGAGCTCGCGGATGAAAATTTCATCACTTATAGGAACACACAGACACCGATGTCGGTAGCTTCACACTGACGTCAGTCATCCAGATACCGACATGACCCTTGTCAGGGGATCTCTAGCTCTACCAATTAGAGCACAATTGATTACTTCTCGTATTAGCAATTAAACACAGAATTATACCGGAATGATAAAGTAGCTAGAAACTTGAGACAACAAAGAATTTGAGAGACAATACACACTCTTGTATTAAATACTACTAGAAGAAAATACAATAAGGAAGATGCCACTTCTTCCTCCACCTCAAAGGCTTGCCACACCTCAAGACCTTCTTCCCTCTCTCTCTTGCTCAACACAACAACTCTAAAGCCTGAGTTGCTATCCCTCCTTGAATGCTTCAGCTGATCTCCTTGACCTTACACCTGTAGATCTCCTTGACCTTGCTAGCTTCAATGCTTTTACTTGCCTTCGAATAATTATTACAATACATGCCTTATGGGTCTATAAATAAGATCCCATGCTTACAAAAATAGAAATCTAACTACTAAAATTAGACACACAGCTTGGGACTTAAATTAGCCCCTTAGCATGCAAACACTCGGTTCAACTAACTAATTGTTCGTCAATAGCAGTTTCGAAAATACGTAGGCTACCGATGTTGGTCCCTGCTAGTCTGGTGCTACCGACGTTGGCCGATTGCCTGTCGTCACCGGTCTTCTTCTTCACTGCACTTGACCGACGTCGGTCATACTACCGACACCGGTGGCTCTGGTTCTTTAGCATCCTTTCTCATATGTCTGCAAATAGTTGAAGCTTTTAGCTCCACACCTTAACAATCTCCCACTTGGAGATAAACAGCTGCAACTTGTACCTGTACCTATACACCATCTATTTTGTTCCTTAGGCTCTGTATCCCTCTTCAATGTCACTCTTGAAGACCAACCACCACGTAAACCTGTGATGCAATACCTGTCTCTTATGCCACAATAATTTTGCTGCTCCCAAATTCTCCATGACATACTTCTGAACCAACTCTACCCTCAGCTCAGAAAACTCCCTGTATATGAAACCCTGCAACAAGTAACACAATACAGTAACAGGATAATGTAGCTAATGTTATCCAACCTGGTAAAGATAAAATACAATTTTCAAACCTCCATTGTTCTGCAGCATAATCAAGACCATATACCATAGCCTTCTATCTCATGTGTCCATCCACTCTCTTCTCTAAAACGGGAATCCATCCCTCTATCCAGTGCTTCCTTCCAGCTGATAACACTACCAACAAATACCTATTTGGTTCTCCAAGGACTCACACTCCTCATTCATGCCAAGCTCCCACTATTTCTGGATTCTACCTGCATTGCTTCTTCCATCTTCCTAGTTCATGACTATCAGTAAGCAATATAAAGAAGGTGAACCACGAATTTGAGGTTCACATACCTTTCCTGACCTCCACATGGGTGTTTGAGACCTTTTAATTCACCCAATATCCATTCCAGTGACCGATCTAGGCCATCTCCCAGTCTGCTCCCGATCGATGTCAGTTTCCTGCACTGACCCTGACTACCGACGTCGTTTCCCTGGCTGACGCCGGTGTCCCTCCTGCCGACGTCGGTCCTTATGACCAACGTCAGACTTCTCCTGTCCGACCTACCGACCCTGCTAGTTTGCACATGACCGATGTCGGTATCTAGATGACTGATGTCGGTGCCAAGCTACCGACATCAATGTCTGTGTGTTCCTGTAAGTGATGAAATTTTCATCCGCGAGCTCTTCTTGGATCATACCTCTGTCCATGCTGCCCTGCTCAGATTTATTCAGCCCCTGTGACTGATCTCTGTCCTTCATCTCCTCCATAAACACTAAGGCTTCTTTGTTCCTGTCAAAAGCATCAAATTTCTTCTTTCTATAATGAACTGTATCTGTGCTTTCCAAATTTGAACACATACCTTTTGAATCAAGAACTTCCATTCCCTTCCTATTCTTGTGACCAAGCATATCAAGCCACATATTCGAATCTACACCAGAAGTAGAATCAGTAATACAAGTAGACAGATAAAGAGTATCTACTTTCTTACCTCTTGCTAGAACAAGTGCTCCCTTGGTAACCTTCCAAGAATCCACTGTGAGGGTTATTGTGCATCCCTCATCTCCCAACCTTCCTATAGAAATCAAACTCTGCTTTAGAATTGGAACATGTATGACCTCTTTCAACACCCACGTGTAGTCAATTTGCAATCTCAGCTGCACTTTCCCTTTGCCAACTATCTGACAAGGCGTACCATCCCCTAAATAGAGCACTCCAAAATCTCCCTGTTCATACTCATAGAACAAAGCTCTGTTTGGGGATGTATGAAAAGATGAACCAGAATCTAAAATCCATGATCCTACCTAACTATCCGAAGAAAGTATGAGAGCATCCTGCATCACAATATTTGCATCCTTTGCTTCTTCCATACTTGCATGTTGATTCTCTTTATCTCTCAACCAACACTCCTTTGTATGTCCTTTCTTTCCACAAAACCAGCAGGTAATACCTTTGGACTCAGATCTCCTTCCCAACCTTGATTTCCCTTGCTCAACCTTCTCCCTTTGCCTTTCCCTGCTTTCTGCACTTAGAGCATTCCCTGATGATTCACCTGTGCTTCTCCTATGTATTTCTTCATTCAAGATCACACTCACAACATCATCAACTTTTAATATTTTAGAAGCAAATGCAGAATTACTTACTGCCATAACCATACCGACCCAACTTTCAGGCAAAGAACATAAAATCAAGAGAGCCTTTACCTCATCATCAAAAACAATATTGACTGAAGCTAGTTGGTTTACCAAACCATGGAAATCACTGAGATGAGTATGTACCGATCCACCTTCCTGCATTTGCAAAGTAAATAGCTGCTTCATAAGATATACCTTATTAAAAGCCGAGGGCTTTTCGTATAAATTTGCCAAGGACTTTATCAACTCTTTCGTTGTATTGCACTGTGATAAGTTGGAAATCACAGACGATGCAAGGCTCAACCTTATGGAACCGAGAGCCTTCTGATCAAGAACGTTCCATTCTTCATCCTTCATATCTGTGGGCTTGCATGCAACCCCACCCAACGGTAAGTACAAATCCTTCTGACACAGATAGTCCTCAATCTGCATCCTCCAATGTTGATAATTCTTGCCATTAAACTTCTCCATTTGTAGCCTGCTTTCTTCTGCCATTGCTGAACTCCCACTCAATCAGAAAACCCTGTGAATGACCTGTAATCAAAAAACAATACCCTGCTTCCTACAAACCGTAGCTCTGATACCACTTGTCAGGGGATCTCTAGCTCTACCAATTAAAGCACAATTTATTACTTCTCATATTAGCAATTAAACATGGAATTATACCAGAATGATAAAGTAGCTAGAAACTTGAGACAACAAAAAATTTGAGAGACAATACACACTCTTGTATTAAATACTACTAGAAGAAAATACAATAAGGAAGATGCCACTTCTTCCTCCACCTTAAAGGCTTGTAACACCTCAAGATCTTCTTCCCTCTCTCTCTTGCTCAACACAACAACTCTAAAGCCTGAGTTGCTATCCCTCCTTGAATGCTTCAGCTGATCTCCTTGACCTTACACCTGTAGATCTCCTTGACCTTGCCAGCTTCAATGCTTTTACTTGCCTTAGAATAATTATTACAATACATGCCTTATGGGTCTATAAATAAGATCCCATGCTTACAAAAATAGAACTCTAACTAATAAAATTAGACACACAGCTCGTGACTTAAATTAGCCCCTTAGCATGCAAATACTTGGTTCAACTAACTAACTATTCGTCAACAGCAGTTTTGAAAATACACAGGCGACCGACGCCGGTCCCTGCTAGTCTGGTGTTGCCGACCTCGGCCGACTGCCTATCATCACCGGTCTTCTTCTCCACTGCACTTGACCGACGTCAGTCATACTGCTGATGCCAGTGGCTCTGGTTCTTCAACATCCTTTCTCTTGTGTCTGCAAACAGTTGAAGCTTTTAGCTCCACACCTTAACAGTTCAAAAGGTTCAAAGTTTGAAAGGAAGCTTCGAGTGAATGAAAGAAGTGAAAGATTCCAGAAATAATTTCAAACAAATGGTTCAATTAGAGAAGAAAAGGAGAGCAAACATGGCCCTTTACAAAACATTGAATTGATGAACTGTTGAACCATTAAACCTTTGAACCAAAAGAGTTCAAGGTTCAAGGTTCAAAGAGGTTCAAGGTGACAATGACACTATGAACGTCAATTTTAGGGTAATAGAATAACTATTTGTTTTCAAAAGACCTGAGAACAAACTTAGTGACCAGCCCAAAAAGGAGTTGAAAGAGCCAGCATAAAATGAGAAGATAGCCCCGAGAGCTCAGATCACCAAAAAGAGACAAAACTTGGCAAGGAAAGAGATAATAACTATAATAAATGCAAAAATATCTATAGGAGACTTATTTCCAGTAGATGGAATAGTCCACCATGTGGACATTAGAGAACATAAACATTTAAAGGCATGACCTATTTTTTTACATTGAGTAAAGATGAATGGACAGTCGTGTAAGCATCATAAAGAAGACCAGACAACCCATGCTTAGGAAGAGACATTTGAGATGATTTAGAATGCCAAATTCAAGGCTAATGACGTATTCCAGCATGGCCCTTTCATAAATATTTCAATAGCATTCAATTTAGCATGGGCCATTTTCATGAAAACAAGTGCCCAAGTCTTTCTTGTAATGATATATATTGTAATCTCCCATTTTGTATAAGGGAGATCTCTCTGTTATCAAAAGTGAAGCTCTACCCAAATTAAAAGGCATTCCTAAGACTTTGAGCTCAGACTGTTAATCATATTTTGTTAAATGAATGAGAAAGCAAGCAATTTTTTAAGCTTTGTGTTGGAATAAACTTGTGTCATCTAGGAAATTATTCTTATGTCTATTTCTTAAATACAGTCTTGTCCATTTAATCAAACAAATAGAACTAGTGGAAGTAAGCTGGAAGATGTCCTAAAGCTGACTATGGGATACTTTATTATGTCATAAGTGTCTTAAGTCTGTGTTTTGTGTAAAGGATACTGGAGAGACTTTGAGCTCTCCTTATCCTTCGTAACCTTTTACTCTGTTGTAGTTGAAGTGGAGACTTTGGGCTATGCTTCAAACTAATGTGTTCCTTTGTATTAATCAGTAGGAGAGACAATGAAAGACTTTGTGCTTTCATTGGTTTCTTGTGGTTTTTCTTACTACCTAGGAAGGATCTTGCTATTGGCTAAAATATCACTTCTGAAAGAAGAGAAGTGCCTTTCAATAATTACAATTATCCTATGTTATGTGAATATCATCTCTGAAAAAAGAGAGATGGATGGTATGATTTCACCCCCATGCATATTTTTAGCTTATATCTATGGTATATTATTTCTAGGGAACCTCCCTTTGCTAAGAGGAGAGATTTATCTCAATCTGGTTGTGGTCACCACACCCATTTTGCTATATAAATATCCTTATGTTGTGTTTGATGTAACCATTTTACCGTCAGTCAGCTGGTGACAAAATTTTCACCCATCAATAAACCTCAACATTTTTATGTTGATGTTAATTAAAGATTGCTTAAGGGCTGATGAAAAGATAAAGGCTCACCTCCTGAACCTAATATAGTCAAAGTAAAATCATGTTGTAGCCTTAATGCACTTTAACATGCATCAAGGAGTCTTCAAACACTAGTTTGAAAAGTGAGCTAGAATAAAATACTTTTGGATCTCCAATGTAGTCTTTATATAGAAAAAGCTCATGAAAATAAGGGTCAACATATAAAATTCAATGCCCTTTGGCTAGGAACCTTCCAATACTCTAAAATCTTGGGTGAAAATGATTTTCACCTAAGGTGTCTAACTAGTGAGAATGTTCCATTGCTTATCAAAGGAAAATTACTTAAGCATTACTTCCAAGCTTGAATTGTCTTGGGGGCCTTGTAAATAATTTCCCTTTTTTTCTTCCTTGTTTTCTTTTCCTTATTGGCTTTGTTTTTCTATTTTTTCTATTTTTTTATCTATTTTATTTTTTATTTTTATATTTTCTTATTGGACCTATTCCCATCTATTTTATCCTATGGTTCATTTAATAAATGTCATGAGGAAGATTGACATGCCTACACGTGAGTGGCACAAATGATATTCTGATGCATGGGTACTCAAATGTGACATTATATTTAGTCTTCAATTTATTTCTAAAAGATTCCGTTATTATCTTATATTCTAAACGAGTTTTTGTTTTATAAGTTAGGGATGGGTTGTACAATCCATGAATACTTCTCAAAACCTATCATAAATAACACATAAATTATTCCTACATTTTCCTGGATAAAACTGGTGTGGCCAAGGTATGAAAGTGAAAAATATGTAATTTTACTTTTCATTTAACATGGTGGTCCCCAATCTAGGATTGAAATTTTTAGTAAAATAAAAAAAAAATAAAAGGGAACAAAAAATAAAATAAAATTCAAAAAAATGAGTCATGAGTGACTTAACCAACCTCTATCGAGGCTATGAATGATTAGCTAGCAGTAGAGAAAGACTTTGTGTGGGACCAAAGGTAACTCTATTAGTGCTATAGATGTTTAGATAAAAGTAAGTAATGGATAGGTATTCATTCCAAGGTAGATTTCACTATCTAGATGATCCTAATCATAGCACCTAGTCCTTGAAAATTTTAGTAATAAAATGAACACACAAGCACATGTTAGACAAAGAGATTGTCATATTTGGGTTTTGTAGTATGCCCCCTCTTGTCTTTGAATAAGTTATTTCATGTTTAGGCATTGGGATAAACCAAATATTCTAGGTTATAGGTAGGATTTCAATGTTATAAAATAATCAAGAGTATTTTCCAATAGTGTTACCATTTTTGTTTTTTACCCAACACACGTAAATTTATTCACAAAATTAGGGAACCTCTTTTGCTTTAGAGTCTAGTCTTCTAGGTCTTAGTCAGGTCTGGGATTGTTTTATCTATTATTTTAAATGGAAAAGTCCTTAAAGAGATATTGTCTTAATTTTATGATTATTTTTATTTTTAGGACAAGTCTAAATTTATAGATGTTTATACACTTGATCTAAGAGAACATATTCTAGGGCTTCTTTGGTTCAACTATTTGAATTTGTCACAAATATAATAAGTCATGTTATTTTCTTAATTATGTTTTAAACTACATAGGTGCTTCCATTTTCAAACCATTTCACCTATAATTTTTGTAAATTCCTTGACCATTGCATGATTTTTATGGTTTCTTTGAGTAGTTTGGCATGATATTGTGTGCCTTTAGCTTATTTGACTGAGCAATCCTATTTGATTAAATTTTAAAACTTAGTGTCTTAGTGAACTTTTAGATTGAATTGGATCTAAATATTGATCAAATGAGGCCTTTTAATCAACCTCTTTTTCTATTTTTAGGTCTCTTTTTACCCTTTTGGATTGATTTGATTGTGTGTTTTCAAAGTTTTTGTGATCTTTTCTTAAAAACATATATATATATATATATATATATATATATATATATATATATATATATATATATACTCTTAGTCGAAGTGAAGTGGAAAATATTATCTGTAATCTTGAATTTTTATTTATACCTAGTTTTTGGATATGGATCTTATGGGGTTAGGGTTAATAATATATAAATAAATAAGCACAAGGGTGAGAAACAAATCTATAGCAGTCTAATTAATTATAAAACTCAGATAAACCATATACTAGATTTATTTCATTAAGATATGCTAAAAATAAAAATTACAATTATGATAGATATTACAATGATAATGAAAACAAGATAATTAGCTAGTTCTAATGTTAATATTGATCTGGTATGGAACATGTAAGAAGTAGTCTGGTAAAAGATTCTGGATCAATCATCAAATTATGTAAATTTTATTTCTATAGCCTCAAACACTTCATCAACCTCAAATGGTTGTGTCAAATCTTATATCTAACCTAATAATAGGTATCATATATATAATATCTATTGGATCTAGATGCAACCACTTGAAACATTCTAATTTTTGTGACACCTTCACTTTGGTGTGCTTAGATTTGGGTCATGGGTTGTCACTCCTTGTCAAATAACAACACCCTAGTTATTTATATTCATGATGGCTATGGGAAAATGGGTTAGTGGGCACATAGTGTCAAGCTACATAAAATACCCCTCTATCAATTAACACTACCTACATAACCAATACTCTGAAGAGGGACTTAGAATTATGTAGTTATCCCCTACATATTGGCTTGTGTTTGAATCATGAAATGTGTGATAAGTATAAAAGTGACCTAGTTTATTGCTTGAAAAATATGGCTCATGAAATGATGATTCAATACTTCAATCCTATAGATGTGTTTTAACTATTATTGATATGAACATAAGATAAAATATGGAAACTTTAATCACTTGAGTGCTTGATTGAATGCCTTTGGTAAGTTACACTATGAGTAGATAAGAAGTTGCTAGGTATGTATAAGGTGAGAAATGAATGGGGATTGATATTGTATTTGTGCAAGTCACTTTGAAGAATATATCATATTAGATAACTTAGGTCAGCCATAGGAATATGTTTCATTTGTGAATTAAATGAATTTAGGGCACTAGACACTTGCATCGTGTCAAGATACTTACATCAACATAAGCATCTGACTGGGACACAAGTGTTTGGGAAGCAAAAAATTAGGTACATGTCTAAAAATTATAGATATGGAAGATAAGTAGTTTTATAGAATTATAAGAATGATATAAGGTTTGAGTCATTAGGATAATGTTGATCACACCAAGAGATAATAAATTATCATAGCTAGATAGTAGATGTAAGCCTTTTAGCAATGATAAAGGTCTAGAACAAAGAGGAACAACCAAGGTCTAAATTTTCCATGTGTACAATATTGGGGTTATATATAATTAATAAATAATGTCTAAATTTCCCCCATTTAATATAGTAGTTAGTTTTTTAGTTTAAAGGAAAATATATACATATTAGGTTGTGTATAACACACCTTTCCTTTGCATGAACCTAACTACAGTGTCTTGTTGGTGACTAGCCTACAACCAAGAACATATTATAATATATAATCAGTGTATATAATCTGAAATCGAAAGCATTTGAAATGATTAAAATTGAAATAGAATAAGGTTTAGGAGTATACATATGTATTGATGCAACTGCCTTGCATTTTAGGAATTTAATTTGAAAAGATGAATGATGTATCATTCTAAAGCATTAGATCTAAGATTATTAAAAATATGAATATGTAAAGTCAATATGTATAGAGAGAGAGAATAATATTAGAGGACACATGCCCCCAACCTTGGATAAAATCTGAGTTTCCACTCAGTAGTTGAGATTAGCTCAACCATGCAACCTAATCATACTTATAACTTAATGGGTGTGAGTGAAGGAATTCAAATCACACTATAAATCTAGTGAGGCTGAATGATGCAATAAATTCTAAACTATGATTGTGTAAATATTGAGTTATTTAATCACCTCAACCATATCAAAATTGAACCAATTACTATAGTTGATTTTCACAATACAGTTTGTAAAATTCTAACATGGTGGGAGATGATGGTCCATAGAAATATTTTAAATCTAAAACTGATTAGATTTTGTAATTTTTAGGTGATATTTTCATAGAATATGCACCTTATATATGTCTCATGCTGAAATGGTGTATAAAAATAGTACCAATGTATATAATTTTTTTATAAATGTGTTTCTAAATTATATAACTACAAAATTTGGCTAATTTGAAAACTGTGTAAGTGTGGAGAACATGTTTCCAAAACATGCCTCCATTATAATATGAATTTTAGAACCAATGTAAGTGTGGATAACATGTTTACAAAATATTTGCCCACTATAATCCAAATTTTTGAACTGGTGTAAGTGTGGAGAACATGTTTCCAAAACATGTCCCCACTATATATTTGAATCTATGAATAATGTGGAATTCATGCCTTTATGACATGCCCCCACTAATATTCCCTCATTTTGAGGTAAGGTAAAGTAAAAATTGGTATTTAAATTCCCTAAAAATAAAATATAATTATATAATATATTAATAAATCATGTAACATATAGGAGAAACTGATCTGGGAAATAATTTAGGCGATAATTCGAGTGACAGTTCTAACCCAATTGATGACAAAACTTCTGAGAGCCATAACTTTTGCATTGTAGCTCTAATTGACTCCCCGTTTGAACCATTGGAAAGATAAGAATGAGGATAAAATAGTGAGATGGTACAAATATATTATTTTTGGTTTTTGACCCCCAAAAACCCAATAGAAGTGCCCTAAATTTTAGTAATGCAATTTAAAAATAAGTTTCTAAAAATAGTAATTGCTTGAATTCTGTATTATTTTAAATCATGGAAGTCAAACCACTTAATTTAATTCAATATGGGTGACCTTCCACATCCTCCTCCTACTTTCAAAATGTGTATGAATGAAGATGTAACTTTGAAATGGAAATTAGACATCTCTTCCCAGAGATAAGCATATAGTTGTATTACAATATTGAGTAATAAAACATCTCTTCTCAAAGAATTAATTATTACTATGTTATTTTCATGTTCTTAAAATATATTTTAGTCAAAAGTTCTAAGTTTTGGATCAATGGTATCAAAGCAGTTTGTCTTGAGAATGTATGATCTCGAGGGCGAGGTCAGGCTATAAGAAACTTGGGTGGAAAACAATAGAGCTTCCAAACTATCCACCTATTCACTCTAAATGACTTCAAATGGAAGATGAAATTGAGACATCCAATCCCTTTGAGGAAATGGTGAATGAATCCCTTCAATGTAAATAAGCACAAATGCTACAATAATTTGCCTAAATTTTCCAACAAATCTTGATGGGAAATTCTAGCTCCTCATCTGGACTTCCTGGCACCTCATCCATGGAATGTCCTTTTAGTGCCCCAACACCCTTCAAGGTTAAAATGAATTTTGATATCCCTACATTTGAATAAAAAATCAATGCTAATGTAGTATAAAATTGGTTGGACCAATTATCTTCCTAGTTTTTTGTAAATAAATTCACCAATGGAGAAAAGATCACTTTTACTCTTCTGAAAGCATCAATGCCCATGAAAAATTGGTGGGAAGTGTACAAAAAGAGGTTTAGTATATATGGAATTGGCCTTGAGGTGGAACCTACTTGGGATGATTTCATAGAAGTGGTAAAGGAAGAATACTATCCCATTGGAGTATATGATGATCTGTACATATAGTGGCAATAACTTCACCAAGGTAAGGACCAATATATTCAAGATTACATTGATATTTTGCATTCTCTAGTTTCAATATTGGGCATCTAAGAAAGTGAGAAACATAATAATCTCAAACATCATGGTAGTATGCAACTGTACATATGGGGGGGGAATGGAACTCTTCAATTTGGAAACCCTCAGTGAGGTATACAAGTTTACAGTGAAGATTGAGTAGAAGCATGGTGGAAATAATACAAAGATTCAGCCTTAAAAATAGAAAAGTGATAAGGAAGGTCAAACATGAGGCCAAAATTGGAAATAAAAGGATTTTTAGGCTAAAAAACCCTAGAAGGGGAAGACTAGAAAATAGTGTGATTACCATAAAACTAGAACTCACTCCAAATAAGAATGTCAAGCCATCAAGTCATTACTTTTTGAGTCACCATACTCAACATCTACTACTCTATCTCATAAAAAACCTACAATTAAAGAGGATGAAGAAGAGATTGTAGATGTTAAGCCTAATACCATTGTTTCTTCATCACAGACCCATGAGGAAAGGCTAGATGACAAGGAAAGGTTGTTTCACTCCAAATTATGGGTAAAAGGTAAGCCTTTGCATTTCATTCTTGATAGTGGGTGTTAAAAGAATTTAATCTCTGCTAAAGTTGTGAAAAATCTAAATCTATCCATGAAGCCTCACCCAAATCCATATAGTATTGGATGGTTGAGTCCAAGGAGAGACCTTTGTGTCACCCATTAGTGTCTTCTTTCATATGCAATAAAACCTTTCCAAGATGAAGTCTTATGTGATGTGGTCAATCTAGATGTTTATGATGTACTCCTTGGTTAGCCTTTCATGTATGATCAACATGGCATCTATGAATCATGAACCTAAAGAATCACCCTCACTCTTGGAATGCGGTGCTAAAGGGTACGATAGGTACCACCTCCCATATCTATCTCCCTGATTAGTGCTAAGCAATGTAAGAGATTGGTGGAGAATACAAAAAAAAATTAAACTCTCATGGTGGTCAAACCACATAAATCCAAGAAGGTTGATGTTGCAGTCCTGACTACACAATCAACATAATAATAGAAACAGATGGTACAAATCATAAGAGAATATGATGACTTATTCAAGTCACCCATGGGATTTCCACTGCACTGCTAGGTAAAACATTCTATCAATTTGATCTTAGGATCACCTTTGCCTAACAGTATTATGTATCATAGATTAGTTTTAGAGAATGATGAGATAAAAAGATAGATTCAAGAATTGATCCAAAAGGGTCACATCAGGCCAAGCTCTTCACCCTGTGGTACCTCGATTATCCTAGCACCAAATAAAGATGGAACATGGAGGCTTTACATTGACTATCAATCTTTGAATAAAATCACTATGAAGAATCGCTACCCCCTCCCTAGGATTGATGACCTATTGGACCAACTCCATGGTGTGAAGTTCTTCACCAAAATTGATCTCAAATATGGATATCACCAAATTCTCATCGATCCCACCAATGTCTAGAAGGCTCAATTCAAATCTAAGGAGGGGCTCTTTGAATGGTTGGTTATGCCTTTTAGCTTAACTAACACACTTGTAACCTTCATGAGGATGATGGATGACATCCTACAACCCTTCACCAACTCATTCATGGTTATCTACCTAGATGACATACTCATCTACAATAGAACAAGGGAGGAACATTTACAACATGTTTGTAAGGTGCTTAAAACTCTTTGGGAGAATAAGTTGTATGCAAATCTCAATAAATGCACATTCAAGATGAAAATAATTTAGTACCTCAAGTATGTTTTGAATGAGGAAGGGGTCCATGTTGATCTAGAGAAGATTTAGGTTATGCAAGAATGGCCTACACTAAGGACCCTCACAGAACTTCACAGCTTCTTGGGTCTTGCAAATTTATATCATAGTTTTGTTCTTGGATTTTCACATGTTGCTTAGCCACTAACCCAAGTGACTAAAGGAGGATCTAAATGTACATTTTGGTGGGGTGAAATACAATAAAGGGCATTTGAGAATTTAAATACTAGACTTTGCTCAGCCCCTATTCTTACCTTGCCAAATTTGCATCAACCTTTTGAGTTGATGATAGATGCATCTAAATATGCCATGGGAGCTATCATCATGACACATGGCCATCCTATTGCATATCAAAATGAAACTTTCACTGATACAGTTAGGAAATACCCTACATATGATAAATATCTCTATTCCATTATGCAATCATGTAAACAATGGAAACACTACATCTTGGGGAAAGAGACAGTCATCCACATTGACCATAGACCATTGGAATTCATTCAGACATAGATCTAACTATGAAATGAAAATAACCAAAAGTGGGCCACATTTCTACAACAATTCCATTTGATAATCAAACACAAAAAGGGGAGCTCAAATACAGTCGTAGATTGTCTAAGCCACCCACCAATTACTACACTCACAATAGTTTTTGACCTATGTGGACATGAGATTGCCACTTGGGGTGATCTATATGAAGTAGATCCTACCTTTACTAATACATATCAGATGCTTGAAAAATTTAAACATGTTTTTTATTTCTATTTTCAAGATAATGTCTTATATCATATGGGGCACATCTATGTTCCAACTATAGAGCAACAAAATATGATATGGGAAGCACATTTCAGTAGGATAGTTGGACACTTTAGTGTAGGAAAGACATTGGTAGTTATTCAAAAACACTTCTACTAGTCCCATATGTGAAAGGATGTGGAAAGATACCTAAAATATTATACCCCATATGTAATATTCAAGCCAACAAATAAGAAGCAAGGATTTTACACGTTATTTCCAAAACCAACCAGGCCTTGGGGATCTATCTCAATGGATTTTTTCTCAAGTTTTCCCACTTAAAAACATGGTAAGGACTATATTTTTTTTGTAGTTGATCATTTTTCAAAAATGGCTATCATGATTGCCTATAAGAAAATTATATCTATTGAAAAAACTACTCAACTATATTTTAGTCATGTATGGCTCCATTTTAGTCTCCCCAAGTTTATTGTCTCAGATCAAGATAGCAGTTTCTTGAGCATTTTTTGGTCCACTCTATGGAAGATGATGGATACCAAGCTGATGAAGTCCATAGAATTCCATCCATAGAATGATGGTCAGATAGAAGTGGTGAACTACTTGATTGTTCACATGATTTAGATTTACCACTCCAAACATCCATGCACATGGGATGAGGGGATTATTTTCATACATGGATACAATCGAGCCCTACACAGCTTGACCAAACATAGTCCATTCCAAGTATGCTTTAGGTTCTAACCCATGGCACCAATTGATATAATTGTTCCATTCTCCACCATGGAATACACACCTCATGCAAGATCTGAAGTATAAAAAGCAACAATGTTCATTGAATAAATGTAACACATCCAGTAGCAAGTTCATGACATCATGGAGAAGATGAATTAGAAGTATAAACAATACCATGACAAACATAGGATTGCACACCATTTTTATATGGGTGACAAGGTTTGGTTGAGGATTCAAAAGGAATGACTTGTAGGCCCACATAGAAAAATTTGGCCTCTATGATATGGTCCCTACACATCACCATAAAATTTGGAGAAAATATTTTTGAGTTGAACCTACCATCCTACCTTGGTCTGTATCTAATATTCAATGTGGAGCTCCTCAAACCATATCATCCACCTTTATTGGACACTTCATTTATAGTAGAACAACTAGACATTAATGAGCTTGATCCATAGAGTTTTTCTCTAGTGGAGGATCAGATTGTGGACACCTAGATGAAGAAAACAAGAGGATGCTCTATTTTACTTTATCAAGTGGTTAAAAGGGGCCAACTTAGCCACCAAGGTGAGTGGCTCATAGAGAATCAAATTAAGACACAACTACCACCTAATGAGTAATATTGATGCAATGGGGACCATTGCTTCTCAAGCAGGGAGGAATGATTCAGGTAAAAATTTAGGTGACAATTCAGGTGACAATTCTACCCTAATTGATGATGGAACTTCTGGGAGCCATAACCTTTGCACCATAACTCCAATTGACTCCCCATTTGAACTGTTGGAAAACTAAAAATGAAGAGAATATGGTGAGATGGAAATGAGATTTGATTAGTGGTTTTTGACCCCTAAAAACCCAATGGAAGTGCCCCAAATCTCAATTTTAGTAGTGCAGTCTAAAAATAGTAAGTTTCTAAAAATGGTAATTCCTTGAATTCTACATTATTTCAAATCATGGAAATCGAACCACTTAATCTCCCTTGATATTGGTGACCCTCCACATCCTTTTATTACTTTCAAAATGTGTAAATGAATATTTAACCTGAAATGGAAATTAGACATCTCTTCCCAAAGATAAGCATATAGCTGTATTGCAATCTTGATCAATAAAACATCTCTTCTCAGAGAATTCATTATTACTATGTTATTTTTGTGTTGTTGAAATATCTCTCAATCAAAAATTATAAGTTTTAGATTAAAAACATGTCTAGGTAGATATATCATTGAAGCACACAAAATATGATCACATCAAGTCCTAAGATGCATGATATAGATCATGTAAACGTCTAGAGAATAATGGTACAAGATTAACAAAAAACCAAGCACACACACAAGAGAACTCAAAATAAAGTCAAAATATAATTGTCCAAGGAGACCTCAAGCAAGGGGCATGTTCAAATTCTACATAATTGATGGGACATGACTTAGTAAAATGTCTTAAAAAATAAGAATGACATATAAAAGCATCCATACAACAAGAAATGACATTAAATTTTCAAAGAGGTAAATAAAATCATAAGGGTCATAAACAATATATCAATTCAAACTCTCAAATAAAGAAGACAATAACAAGGTAAGACACTTGAAGAAGTGTATGAATGAAAGCATAAACATATCATACTATTGCATGGATCATGTGTTGGAAAAAAATGTTAAGTACATAGCATATAAAGTACATTGAGAAATATATAAACATGGATAAAGGCATGTGTAAGTATATAATCTTAAACATTATAATGTAAAATGACCATAGAATGATATAACTAGGATATAGCATGATCAAAGAAGTGGATGCCCCAATGTCCACATGACATGACTAAAGGAAAGGCTCAACATATAAAAATGCATAAATCATGTATTTATGTATGTCTGTATAACACTTAAAATATGTGTGAAACATGTGTATATATAAAGAAATGATATTCTATCCACTAACATGTAATTAACAACATTTATGCCAAAGAGCTAATAAAACATGTAAATGCAAAAAAAAAAATGGATTTTTTAAATTTTTCTAGGTACTTTTAGAATATTTGAAAGAAATGACTATCTTATGATCTCATCCAAAGGATGCTCATAGGTATCTTCCCACTATGAACCTAGTGCCATAAATTGGTGATATTTCCAAAGAGAATGCATAGGTGTAATATCTATCACTATAGTATTTATGATGCTCTGCATATGTATAATAGGACTTTATAGGCATGAAAAAATAGCAAGAGTAAAGGTTTATGGAACCCATAGATGAATGGTCTATGTTTTATTTGGAATAATAGTAATATAAACATGTTTAGGTGTTATGGATATTTGAATATGGTGTGTATTATAATTAAGAATTGTATCATGGTCTTTTAGTAAGTTTGTATTTGGTATCATTTATTCATGTGAATGTGTAGTTCTAGTTATTTATTCATTGTGTATACATTATTACACTTATTTTATGCAATTAATATTTATATATGATAAAATGCAATGAAGTATAAAATATTTCATCTTAATAAAACTTGTAATTAAGTGATAATGAAGTAATCACCATATGTAATGAAACCCAGTTGGAAAAAGAAATCTTGACTATAGTGATTAAATGGTAATGGAACTTCTAGTCTTTATTCTATCATTATAATTGATGTATCTATATAAATATCCCATAAATATTTATGTGTTGATTTGTGTATATAAAATTGATGTGTATATATGCACCCTCCATGTGTCTGTCTATCATCAACTTGATCAACCAATGGGTCATTGGTATAATAAGTGTGGGAAAGATCAGTCATAGTAGAGGGTACACTAGGAGAAGGAATTATAATAGTGGTTTTCTTCTACAAAGGTTGATGGACCACATGTTACTTCAAAGGATTATCATGGGATGTCTTGGCCCTCTTAGAATAACCAATAAAAGTAGTGGAAAGAGATCTATCTGTTACTTTCAAAAATACAATAATTACCCTATCTACCAATTGCATAAGCTTTTGATCAAGTGAAAAATAATCATTGTCACAGTGCTTGTTTATGGCATGGTAATTGAAAAATTATTTTCCTTTTACCTTTTCAAATGTGTGGTGGATAATGAAAATTTGGACCAAATTTTATCATATGTTTATCTAATAGTGTACACAATATATCACGTGGTTTATCTTAGTAACAATAACTAATGTAGTTGCCTTTTTGTATAGGCATATGGTTTAATTATAGGATGTATTCTATAAGTATATTATTTTATTTTATTGAATATTTTTACTATTTTTTCTTTGGTATGCACTGTTTGTTTTGAAGAGGGTCTTTGAAGTGGTTCATGACCCTTCTTGGTTTGCTTATTTTCTTTAAAATCCTTATTTGTACCATGCTTGCATTGAAGTGGATAAGTATGTAATTCAATTTTGGTATTTTTTGTTAGGTTGTGGAGCTAAAAGCTTCACTGATGCAAACATGGAAGAGGTTGCTGAGTGTCACAGTAATCGACGTCAGTCAGGCCAACCGACATCAGTCAGAGGTGGACAGGAAGCTACCGACATCGGTCATGGATCAGCCAACATCAGTCATCTCCAAATAGACAGTGATTGATGTCAGTCGCCTGTGCATTCTAAAACTGTTAGTTACATGAACAGTTAGTTTGTTGAACGACTAGTTTGCATGTAAAGACTAATTTTAGTCTTGGAGCTGCGTTTCTAATTATTGTAATTAGAAGTCTAATTATTGTTTGCATGGGATCTATATAAGAGACCCATGGGGCTATATTGTAAAGTGTGCTAGATAGATAGAACAAGGTTAGCTCCTTCAGAGGGAAGAGAGCAAGGTTAGCTCTTCATAGTGCCACAGTGCCAAGTGTGTATGATCAGGTAGATCTGTGGGAGAGTAAGATCTGGTAGAAGATCCACAGGGGTGCTGGTGTGTAGAATCAGAAGGGTTCTATCCAAGGGATAATCATAATGACTTGGTGAGGCAAGGACAAGGGTTCTTTTAGGTGTGTAATATCTAGGTCAGTAGGTGTGCAAGCCCAGATTGATCTGCGGTATAGCAAGATCAGGTGAGATCTACATGGTAAGTAAGATCTAGGTTTGCAGGTGTGCAAAACTAGGTTGATTTGCAGGTGTGCAAGATCAAGTGAGATCTACTTAGAGTACATGGTGTACTCAGACTTGGAGTATGTGTGTATACTTAGTGGTACTGGTAGTATTGTCACTGACTAATTAAAACACCAAATCGGTTATTGTGTTGATTGTGTTTGTTATTGAGAGAGAGAACTCTTGAGGGAAGATTACTAGTACACCCAAGAGGTGTGGGAAGAGTGTGATATCTTTATTGTATTTCCTTCTGGATGAGTTGAATACAATTGTGTATTGTCTCTCATATTCTGTGCCATTTCTGATTTCTAGTTATATTTTACTTCTAGTTAAATTCTATGTTTAGTTGTTGATACAAAGGTAATCAAGTGTGCTCTTAATCCTGACAATTGGTGTCAAATATTTGTGAGCCTAGGTCCTAATAAGTGGTATTAGAGCCAAGTTGCTAGTTCATACCATTGACAAGTGGTATCAGAGTTGTGTTTGTTCTAGATCCTGACAAATGGTATCAGAGCGAGGTTGGAGGTTCTCAGAGCGAGGTTCACTAACACCTTAGTTTTAGAGTGTGTTAAGTGTTTGTTTATTACAGGTCAATCTCATGGGTTTCTGATTGAGTGGGAGTATAGCAATGGTAAAATAAAGTACACTAAGAATGGAGGAACTCAATAGCAAGAATTCTCAATTACAGAATTATGGAAAGAAAGAGCAGGTAAAGAAAGATTGTTGGTCGGTAGAAGATCAGCATGAAGGAAATAAAGAAGCATATGGTGCAGGTATTATTGCATGGGTTGCTCTTATATGTTCCTTGGATAAAGTAGAATCTTGGATTATAGATTCTATTGTCTCTTTCCATGCAGCCCCAAATAGAGTATTTTTCCATGATTATGTCCATGGAGACTTTGGAAAGATTTATTTAGGGGTTGGTGAGCCTTGTCAAATTGTTGGCAAAGGGGAAGTGCGGCTGAAATTGCAGATGGCCAACACATGGGTGTTGAAGGATGTCATGCAGGGCCCAGTTTTGAAGAGGAGTCTAATTTCTATAGGAAATTTGGGTGATGAGGGATGCACAATAACTCTCACAGTGGATTCACTTGAATTAGCATGTGGTAAGAAAGTAGGTATTCTTTATCTATCTACTTGTATTATTGATTCTCCTTCTATTGGAAAGATGTGGCTCTGTAGGCTTGGTCACATGAGTAAGAAGGGGATGCATGTTCTTAAGAGGAATTCTGATGTCTTTGACAAACTTAAGAACTGGAAAGCCTTGGTATTCATGGAGGAGATGATGGATAGTGATCAGCTAGGGAGGTTGAATAAAACTGAGCAGGGCAATTTGGATAGGGTTATGATCCAAGGTAAGCTCACAGGTAAAAATTCATCACTCACAGGAAAACACAGTTACCAACGTCAGTTAGGTAGAACCGACGTCGATTAGGTAGGTACCAATGTCGGTCATGTGCAGACCAGAGTCGGCGGTGTCAGGCAGGTGGATACCAAGTGCAGGTGTATATTAATGGTGTCATATACAAAATTTATTTTTATATCATCTTTATTTTACCAATATTTTTCCTTCTACAAGTACTTCTTTGCAAATGGGTTTACTATAAATAATACAGTTAACAAAAGTAAACTTTGACTTGAGATAACTACACTTGTACAGATATTAGAAACTCCAAATCACTTTGAGAATGATCTAAATGTATTATAATATAGTTTTTAATTTTTAACCAACATGATCTGATCAATATTTTAACTTATACAATCATTCTTTACACTCTAGTTCATTCAATAAAAACCTAGTCAACCAACAATCAACTCTCATGTGCAATAATTGCATCTTTATAGACTTTTTGGACAAACCACCACTTGGAGAATATTCATCATGGATTTTGATACAACTTTCCTTTTTAATATATCTTGATTTTATACCTTCAATGTCTTCTACAACTCATTATTTTCTTACTGGTGATCAAGCTATATTAAAAAGGAAACCATCAATATATCACAGAGCTTGAATTCAAATCAAGATATATTGATGGTTTCAGTCATGTCATAGTTAACAAGAGTAACTTGGGATAGTTATAACTTTAACAAGGAGACACTTAAAGACCCCAAAATTTTAGGAGGGCTTCTTGGTACTATAATCAACAATTTCATAGATTCTTTTGACCATCTTTGACTTTTATTATACAAGTAATAAATATACAAAAAAATGAATCCATTCATACCTCTATGGTATCCTGTGATGGTCTAGACATATTCAAGTAATAATTTCTTATTTATTTACTCCAAAATATCATGTGATACATAGAAACCTCACCAAATCACTTAGGGAACTCTCATAACATCCTCTATTATCTTAATGACCTGCAAACATGGCATGAGTCCTCCAAACATCACATACACCTTATTTGTCATTAATGCACTATAAAACTCATGATATTATTGACATAAATGAAAAAATAAGATAAAAATTACCATGTACAATAATCTCCCCCTTTGTCATTGATGGAAAACCACACTTGAAATGCCTTCTCTCAATCTGAACAACTCCTCCATTCTGATCTTTCTCCCCCTTTGACATTAATGATAAAGGGACATAAAAACTATCATAAGATCATCCACACATATCCTTATTTACCTATAAAATTTATAATTGAGATATAAATCTCCCCCTAACATCATGCATGCATTCAAATACACTTTAGGTGCTCAAGATACTCACCTACCTTTCATGCACATGGATGAATAATTTATCCCCCTTTCACATACACATCTTGATCATCTTTTTCATGTACCAAACCTGATCTCTAAATTAATATTTCTTAACTAATCCTTGGACCTATTTATTTATAGATATCACAGTCTCCCCCAATGTTTGTTATCTTCTCTTCATACTCATTTCATGATCTAAGATCATTATACTTTTCATGAAATATCTCATCTTCATGGTAAGATACAATAGGCAACTCTGACAACATAAACTCAAAAATTATTGTCAATATCATACCATATAACATATTGATGAATTTAAATATTTAAATATATCCTATAATTATCTTATTATGTCACCATGACACTAAAGGAACATTAAAACTAATGAAACAACTCCAATGGAGTACTATAGCAACATCCTTTATGTAATATCACTTTTAAAAAAACATGATGCTATAGGAAACACTCACCTTCAGAACACTATGAAATACTTCATGGATTATTAAACATGGAAAAAATACCTTCTTTAATAAATACTTGGTCTTTTAACTCCATGGACAAAAAAATTCTATCATAATGGCATTGTTCTTGAAGACCAATCTTCAACTCATAAACCTCTATCCTAAATTTGTCATGTTGGACACTATTGTGCACTCAAACATGCATTAAAAAATGATAAAAATAGAAAAGAACATATCATACCATCCACCTAATTATTAAAAATCTCCATATTCCATAATAGATCCATTAGCATCAAGATCATTCACATTGGGGTATGTAGTCACAAAGAGCCTAGAAACCCTCATATTATTGTTAATGATTTGAGCTTGATATTCATATGTAAGACCAGTATTATCTCAAAAAAAACATATAAAGGATTAAAAATACCTTAATAACACTACCAAACACTTAGGTCCATCACCTTGAGTTCCCAACGATACCAAATTGCTCACCAAACACCTCTTATCTGCCAAATTCAAAAACCTTAAGCATAATTAACCTTCTTAGCCCCTTTTTACACATTGGGACTCCTCTTACAATTGAAAAAATTTTAAAAATGATTTAATATACATCTTATAATCCCAACCAATCCTCATATGTCTTTTAGGGTCCACTCACCCCTTGAACACTCCATTAGGCTACTTATGCCTTATTAGCATGAATAAGCCAAAAACATTGTCTTCAAATAATGAAGCCAAAGACACATTAAACAACTTAACCATGGTTAAATAATAACTTATATGTATTCATAAATACAAAAAAAACATCATCTCATTCATAATATACTTCCACAAAATAAAAAAATACTCAAACCCATCTTTTCAATATGCTTGCACATGATTGCTTATGCACTTAGAAACTAGTCTTCAAGATTTTCACTTTTAACACTTTAATGAGTACATAAAAACATTATTAATGCATTTAAATGATCATTAAATACCTATATATCACACTAAAATTAATTATATTTCTTCTCATAGGCCAAACAGGCTTCAACTCAACACTTTACTGAGCTCACTTAGGACTGCTAGTACACTCAAAAACTCAGTCATGCAAATTGAAGCAAAAAAGCATAATTTTATCAAAAAAACCATGGAAAAAATATATATGAACTAAAAATTAATTAAATTAGGGTAATAATACATATCATTATATTCTTAAAATCAACCTCTACAGCTAATAAACATTCTTTTCAAGATGCTCACTCAGAGCTACCAAATTCTACCAAAACCCAATCAACAAACTTTGATTGTCCACATCAACATGGACATTATAAAAGGTTATAAAAGAAATAAAATGAACCCTATGAATATTAGTAACACCTAAATGAATTATTAACCACAAAACATTTGATTTTAATTTATAAAGTTCCATTATCTTCCATACCTTCATTAGGTCTCATGAAGACCTAATATAAGTAGGACTATCTCTCTTTTGCATAACAAGGTCTTCCTTGAAAATTTTAAATAGGGATGCTAACTTTTAAAATATGATAAATAAAATAACCTATGGTACTCATACCAACACACAACATATCTTACTTGATGACCTAGTCATCCTTCATTTGCAGACCTCTGCCTACTTGTTTCACCAAGTAGACCACCTTCATTGAGCTTTATCTTTTAATATGTCTTCAAGGTCATTTTATCTATCAAATGAGGTTTTAGAGTGGACTTATATTTAAAATAATAATTATTCTTAAATCTTTATAAAATCAGCATTTATACTTCTATGCATACCTCAACCATGATCTTCATAAACTTATCCATTACTACAAATAAGATGAACAATCTCCTCATCACACTTTAAGCTACTTAGGATCACCTATGGGATATCAAGCATCCTCCAAAGGTCCTGATATAATACCAATTATTTTAATTATATATTAAGCGTGAGGGTTGGTGAATTATTTTCACAACAATTCATATTCAATTTCAAACACCATTTCATGAAGCATACATAAGAGATCAATGCATAAGCAAATAATCACATAAGTACATCACAAGATAACATAAAATATTATGTGGGAAACCCTATTGGGGGATAAAAACCAATAAAACATGCACATTGACTATTGTCCTATAATTACAATATTCAACATTTAGTGAAGCACTAATTTCACAAGGAGTACCAATCTTTACCTTGTTGATCACCGACCCAACTAGTCTTCTATAAGCTCCAACTTGCAAGGAGGCTCAAAACACAT
Source organism: Torreya grandis (assembly GCA_037957365.1). NCBI lineage: Eukaryota > Viridiplantae > Streptophyta > Pinopsida > Cupressales > Taxaceae > Torreya > Torreya grandis. The sequence goes on along the minus strand of JARHVA010004698.1, from coordinate 1,173,098 downwards.
AGGAAACCAAGAACCAAATAATATACCTTAAATATATAATAATATTTAAAACCAGTTTCTAAATATTCAACTGATTATGACTTACTTTGATTACACTCTTTCCCCTTCACTCCTACTCAAACAACCTCTAGGGCTCACTCGCTCGATATGCCTCTTCTATGCTTATTAGGTCCAATGTCCTATATGTCCACCTAAATTAAATAGATCATATATGAATAAATAATATTATTCACCCTCTCATGGTCCTTAATTATCTACCTATTCTCTTTTATTGATCTCTTTTCTTTGCTTTTGTCCATACACCCTCAACTTATGCAAATAAGCCAATTAGGCCTTGCCTTTATACCACACACTTCATCTAACCCATATTGGTAAAAAAATATACTTTAAACACTTGTATAATACTTAAAATATTTCCTTAAACACGTTACCCATCATGAATCAACCATCACTTTGGTTGGTCATTCTCCTTAAGGCTCAAAACTCAATTAGGCCTAATAGAGACCTAAAGGAATTAGGCCTTCTCTAAGGCACACATTACACTCAGACTTATTAGACCAAAATTTTCCTTCACCAATGGATGAAAAAAATAAAAATTTCCTAAAATATACCATTTATTACTCCCACATAGTTCCATACCTACTGGAACTCCAACTCACCACTTGAACCAAGCCATTTTAGCCTACTTGTCATTAGGTCAAAAAACATAGAATGGTCTATCTTATATAAATAAAGCATAAAATAAACTTTACAAAATTAAAAAAATTAAAAAACACATTAATATATCATTCATGACTTCATAAACCTCTCCATGTCCATTGGACACCTTCACTCAGGTTGTAAGTACCCAAAACTACCTCTATAACAGAACCACTTAGACTGGTCAAACACATTCAAAGTACAGTCAAAATATTTTGACTTTACACATATTTATATGTTAATTTAATGAATTAAAACACATTAATATATACCTAAAATACTTAAAAAACATATCCAAACTCATTTTATTCTTCAACTCAGGTCAAATAACTTCAAACTCACTCCTTCAAAATGATCACTTAAACTGGTTGTAGCTTTTAAAAGTACAATCATCAACAATTTTGTCATTTACACATAAAATGAAAATTTCATGACTTAAAATACACATTAATATATTATATTATTATTATTATATATCAACATCTAATATTTTTATCATTGCTTTAGACATCATCCATTGGTCTAACAGACCAATCTCTTAGGTCTCTATCTCATTGTCTTAACACAATTGAACAAGCCATTTTGGATTTCTCAAAACAACACCTTATTAAATATATAAAAATTCTAAAAATATTATTCCATGATCATTATATGCATAAAACTATGTCAAAATGTCTCAAATGCATCACTTCTCTTATCATACCTGAAATAGTCACTTAGGCTCAAAATATAATCATGATGAATCATGACTTGTCATACTTTTAAAATCACTTAATTGATCATAAAATAAATTTATAAGGTCATTTATCACAATTAAAACATATTAAAAAACCTATACATATATTACCTGTGGCAGATATAGAACATATAGGCCAATCCTTGACCCATACTCTTTCACAGTCTTCATTCACTCAGATAAACCACTTTGGCTCAAGGATTTCAACCTTAAAACCTGACTATAAAAATCCCCAAATCACTTTAAAATTTCAAAAAAATCCCTAATAATTATTAATTCACTAATAACTATTCCCTTAAGTTCCTAAAGACACTAAACAACTCTACAAGAAACACTTATTCTACCATTGTCAAACACCATAACACACAGTCAGCTTTGTCCTAAAATAAATGAATTTGTAAAAACAATTAACAAAAAATACCACTTGTAAAATATTATTCATGATTTCATATACAAATTTTATTTTAATATCATCTTGATTTTACCAATATTTTGCCTTCTACAAGAACTTTTTATATGCAGGTTTAATCAGAAAAAATACAGTCAACAAAAGTCAATTTTAACCTACAATAAATACACATGTACAGATATTAAAAACTCCAAATCACATTGATGATTATTTTTATTGATTATAATACAAATTTTCATTTTTCAAAAACCTTATATGATCAATATTTTTACTTCTAAAATCATTTCTTTGCACTCTGGTTCATTCAGTAAAAACCTAGTGAACCAATAGTCAACTCTCATGTGAAATAAATGCATCTATATGATATTTTGGGAAAAACCACCACCTAGATAATATTAATTATGGATTATTATAAAAAAATTATTTTTACTCCATATTTATCAGACACCTTCCATGGCTTCTACAACTCATTCTTTGCTTACTGGTCTTCAACTTATAGTTTGAATTCAAATCCCAATGTCTATATATTTTGAATTGCAATAGCGATTTCTTGGGGATTAAGATTTACTATTTCAAGAATTTCATATTTAAGAATAATAACTTGGGAGATTTATAACTTTAATAAGGAGACACATCAAGACCCAAAAATTACAGGAGGCCTTCTTGGCACTATAATCAACAATTCCATAGATTTCTTTGACCAACTTTGACTTTTATCATACAAGTAATAAATTCTCAAAAAATGAATCCATTCATACCTCCATGATATCCTATGATGTTTTACACATATTCAAGAAATAATTACACATTTATTTACTCTAAAAGATCATGTGAGACACTAGAACCTCCCTAAAGCACTTAGGGAACTCTCATAATATCCTCTATTATCTCAATGACCTATAAACATGGCATGAGTCCTTCAAACATCACATACACCTTATTTTTCATTAATTCACTATGAACCTCATGATATTCCTAACATTAATGATAACCTGAGACACCAATGACCATGTCCAATAACTCCTTGTCAAATAATAAAACACTAAATATTTATCTTCATAGTGGATGTGGGAAAAATGGGTTAGTCGACACATAGTGTAAATCTATAGTAAAAACCCCTTTGTCAATGAGTTTTGCTCAAATAAATAATACTTAAAATAGGATATTAGACTTATGTAGTTCTTTCCTATGTGTTAGCTTGTGTGTGAATCATGCCATGTGTGATAAGAATGCATAATAGTGACCTAGTTTGTAACTTGGAAAATGTGGCTCATGGAATGTTCCTTCAGTACTTTATACCTATAGATGTGATGTCCCTATGATTGATATGGAAATAAGAGAAAATAGGGAAGCTTTACTAGATTGAGTTCTTGATTGAATTCTTTTGGTAAGTTTTATTGTTAGTATATAAGAAGTTTTTAGGTCTATGCTAGGTGAGGAATCAATGGAGATTAATCATGTAATTATACCAATCCATTTGGACAATATATCACATTAGATCACTTAAGAAAACCATAGGAACTTGTTTAATTTTAAAATTGAATTAATTTAGGGCACTAGACACTCTTGTCGACATATGCATCTAATTGGGATGCAAGTGTCTAATAAGTAGAAAAGTAGGTACAACTCTAGAACTTATAGAAATGGAAGATAAATAGGTTTATAAAATTATGGGCATGATAGAAGGTCTGATTCATCAAGATAACATTGGTCAAACTAATAAATAAGGAATGAGAATAGAGAGATAATATATGCAATATTTTACACAACAAGAAAGGTCTAAAACTAAGATAAACAATCAAGGTCCATATTTTCCATGTGTACAAGAATTTGGTGTTTTATAATTCATAGATAGTGTCTATAATTTTATGGCTCAGTCACTTTCAAAAAATGGATTGGTTTTAACTTTAATATAGATAAAATATTTTTTTATTTATGGTTTTTTTTATTTAGGACTTATCCATTTTGTTTCAAAATTCATATTTCAAATTCTAATAGTTATATTATTCTCTTATGAGACAATGATCATCTAAGATTTCATTGGTTTATTTTGCCTTATATTTTTGTTTCTATCTTTCAATTAAGTTAGATCATATCGCATGGCACAATCCCACATCCCTACTTCCTTGGTTTCATTTTAATATTTTTTGGCTAACTTTAGAACTCATGATCAATTGGGATGTTGATAGGTGTCACAATCCTAATTACTTACTTCATTACTCCTCTTAGATATGAGAACCTAGCCCTTAAAGCCTAAAGATGAAAAATATCATCCCACATGGTGTGATCCCACTTCATAGTGACCTCTCCCCCCCTTGGTTTCCTCAAGATACCCTAGACCTCATAAATGTATGAAATCATACCACATGGCATGATCCCTTTCTTTGGGCCCATAGGGCAGTATGTATGCTTCCCATTCATAGTCGAGCCTTTGGATGCCAAGTATTATGGATTTATTTTAATCCCCCAATATGGTCAACATGTTCACAATGATTCTTGGTAAATGATATATATACAAGTGTCAAGATCTTATTTGACAAAGGGTGTGCAAGTCATCAACCCAATCAAACACCAAATTAGACCTTGAATGAGTAAATTAATGCAACATGACATTAAATACCATCAAGATGACATGATGACATGCATGTTATCATTTCATGATCATGAATTTGATGGTAATTTGACCTACCAATATCATTAACCTTGATATTATACTCAAAACTTAGCATATTGCTAAATTATCTCAGGGTTTCATTTTAATCATACATTTTTGTATTTTTAAACACATATGTTTAGCCTATATTTTGATATTTTTTGGGTCTATATATTAATCAATCTATAAATTTTCCTTATTAATGTTTTTTAATGTCCTTTTATGGATTTATGGATTAAATTCTAAAGGGGGTGTATCTACTTTCTAGTTTTAACCTATCTTGCCTTATTTTGACTATAAGTGGCTAGTTGATTATTTTATTTTCTCCATAGTCATGGCCAATCATCTTTGAAATGAACTAATTTTACTGTGTTTTTATCTAAGTGGGTTTAATCATTTCATCTTATTAAATAGATCATTTATCTTGTTGATAAAATCCCCTTTCCAATTATTTATTTTAAGGGATTTTTCATCTTTTATTTCAAATATTACCTTAGTCATTTTTATGATAAAACCTAATAATTTAAAGTCTAATGGATAGTTTATGTGTTTAAAATCTAACAACTAATTATCCTCCTACAAGTCTAGATATAACTAGGAACTACCACTTGTCCACATCTTAGAGCTTAACTCCTCTAGATTAAATTGAATAGATATCCAAAGCCTTCGACCCACTAAGTTCTTGGCATCATGCCCCATGGCATGATATCACTTCTCCAAGCCCTCAAAATGATTAGGATGAACCAAAAAATTAAGTGACCATTTAGGTGAATGGGATGATGACACGTGGCATCATCTCACTTCTTCTCACCTCAAGATGAAATAGGATCAATATAATGGACCAAGACTAGGTGAGTCCTAAGGATGATGCCACATTACATGATCTCATGGATCTAGGTCAATCATATCATAACTAAGGGATTAAAGAGCTTAAAGTGAGAAGTATATTACCACTTATCAAGATCTTGTTGCGTTAAGTCTGAAGAAAATTCAAGGCAAGCAAGATCCCCCAACACTTAGCAAATTAGTGAGAAGTTGACACATAACAGGACTTGAGCATATCAAATACATGCTAGTTTTTTCTAAATAGTGAGGAGTAGATGCATGTAATTTCATTCTCAAGGAAGATACATGTGATTCCATGAATAGGATTTTAGGCTGATATCGATTCATGTATTTTCCATTTTATCTGTTTAAGTTGTCAAAACCTAAAAAGGGGACTAAAGTCTAATAAAATTTGTACAATCATGAATTATTGTGTCTTCTAACAACTAAGGGGACCATGTGACACATGTTTCTAGAAAAATTAGATAGTGGAATTAAAATAAAGGGTTATCATGTGCATTGGGATTGATCCATAGCATGAATGATAAACTATTATCTTAATTAGGCAAGGCCATCACTAAGTAGATTATGGCCAACTAGCTAGATTGAGGGGACCTTTAACGACTCTAACCACCTAGAATTCAATTGAAGGATTGGTTAACATGTATTTTAGTCTTGAATTCATTAGATTGTGCATAGATTATTTCAAATTTGAGTAGATGTAGACATGTCTCATTAAGTTTACACAAGCACCATTTAGGTGGTTAGATTTATGACCAAGTGGATTGAATGGCCTATATATGGCCAATTATTTATTAAAATGAGGGTTGGTCCACTTAAAATCAAAGCTAGAGTAGAGGACTCAACCCTTTTCTTTTCTTGTAATTTCATGATTTCTTAATTTAGCATTTTATTTTAGCATGAGTTGAAGCTATATAAAGAATTTTTGTGTAACTCATTTGAACATTGATTGAATCTTGAATTTGTTTTCCATGAATTATCTTCTATTTTAAATTTTTATTTTTATTGGTATAATATCATTTATGTTCTTCCTATTTACTTAGCTTGACACCCCAAAACAAAAAATAACTATGACATAAAGGAATTTATGAAGTGATATTATAAACAATGTATCTCCCATGCTTGTAATTAGACCTCCATGTGATTATATGACTATGAAGATGGAAATAACTCAAGTGAGGATTTTTAACCTTCTCTTCCGTAGAAATGATAAATTTAACTATATGAAATATAATGTCCTCCTTTAGTGCAAAGTTGATGATGAGAGACCAAGAAGAATAAGAATTTCATAAGTGTGTAAGTTGCAAGTTAATGAATCATAATTTAAATTAGGAGGAATTATATTTTATTCTTGGATCTAGTTGTGAAATTTGATTATGCACATTCTTTATGTGTTATTCCTTTATTATTATTTTTTATCCTCTTTTTAAATGGCTTGACATGACCTTGTATATATAGGTTGATATAAGACAATTTATGCGTGTTTGTTGACTATGTAATTAAAAAGGATTTTGATTGAAGGTGCATAATAAAAAAAAATGAGTATAAGGATTCATAAATCTATAAAGGACATACATGTGAAATGCATGTATGACCTAGATAGTTTGTGCGAGTCTAACCTAGAGATCACATAGTCTCTATTTTTTATGTAGAATTCAGTAAACATGTGATGTAAACTTTAATGATGCTAATGGATAATTTTTTATAAGTCTTATAAATTTTTTGGACTAAATAGGGACCTAAGGGATACTATGATGGACCTAAAACAAATTAATATGTAAATTTTTTTCATATATGAGAAATTAGGAATAAAACATTAAGAATAAGGGTTTTGTGCAAAATTTAGGTGTCTACATAATACCCCCACTTTTACATGGGTATGATAATGTGGGTGAATTTATTCATATATCAAATTATAAATGTTAAATTATAAACTCACACCTTCACTTACATGAATGGTTTTCTAATGTAAACAAGATGAGCTTCCATCCACATAGATTTTGATGTGCCTAAAACATTTCCTAATAGCTAAAAGTAGTTAAAGTTATTGATTGATATTTGAATTTTGAATTTTTTAAAGTTTGAATTTTTAATAATTGAAAATTTTAATTTTAAAAATATATTATAGAAATAAATATACCTTATTGAAAAATAACCAACACTTCCCCGGGAGTCTCCAATTCCCAATCCACTTCTTCATCAAGGAGCTAGAAAAATTTGTTCTAGTTAGATCTAGTTCACTTAATTCCACACTATTTTTTTTAAATATTCACATATATATGTCCCATTTTGAGGTGAGGGATGAATACTTGTGTTACAATCACTTATCTCAAAACATAATTTTAAATACCCTGCATGTTAGAAAAAAATATACAAGGAACGTCGATATTCTAAGCATATGCCACTATAATTTGAATATATTTGATAATAATGAATTATTTTTAATAAATATATAAGTGTGAATATATTTTAGGAAATATAATACCATATCAATCCTAATGCAAAAGAATAAAATGCCCTTGCAACCAAAGTATGATGTGAATAACTAGAATGTCTTGAATGTGATATAGTATGCCCCAATTTGAGCTACATATATCAAGGAGAGCACACATAAGTATTTTATCCCCATAGATACATAGTAGAGACCATGGAAATTTAGGAATCAATAAATTATAGTGATATACATGATATACATCATGACTATAATCATAAAATAGAGTAATACATGATTAAAATCATGGATACAAAGAATGTTTAAAGTAATGGACCACACAAGTTAGTGAGACCACAGAAGTACAAGACCCAAAAAACATGAATATAAGAGGATCATATATGGACAAGGATGAAAAATAATAAAACACATGCACATGCCACAAGTATTCACATACAATAATTAATTTAATTATATAATAATCCTAATGAATATATCCATGTGATATATAAGATTTTGGTATTAGTATGAGATGTATTAAATAATGTAATCTATATAAAACTAATAAAAGGAAAAGAAAGGATATATATCATCATGAAAAATGCTTTAAGGCCTCCAATATAGGACATGGTACTATTAAAAACTTCCCCCTTCAAAATATGGATCATCAATGTAAAGCCATGTATTATTAACTTGTCAATTTACCTATCACCAAATAAGAAATGTCTCTTAGATAATGTGTAAATCATAGATATGAAATCCTTTAGCATAGGTAAATATGTAACCACGTAAAAATCAAGGATTTGTGATTTTTTTTATTTTTATAGACATATAAATTTGGTCATAAGTACTTGATAATGCTAAACCCTGATAGATATTAAACCACATAAATTTCACACAAATACATTACTCTTACTCACCATTCCTTTAAGCCATTTATCTATATGCAAGATTGACCCTTTGTTTTTCATCATTACTACACAAAAATTCCCATGTCAAATGGTGTAACTACACCTTCATACTATCCTTATATTATCTCCATCTAAGGATAATTATCCATGATTTTTTGGGATAAGTCCATGCTAGGTGGAGAGGACCAATGTAATGGGTTTGTCCACCTAGGGAAGCCACATCTCAAACCAAATAATGGATAGCTTCTAAATTTCAAATCTTTTGTTTCTTCCTACACGTTTCGTAAGTTCAACTAAAGGAAAATCTCAAAATGTTTTATTATAAATACACATCAAAGTTCATTAATTATCCCCACTTAGCTCCTATATTTTCACTATATATTGAGCACTTTCACAGTATTTCACATTGAAAAAATATACCCTATTCTTCTTAAGTTTGAGATCATTCACAAGGAATATCCATAAGCCAATTCTAAAGACTCCTAAATAAATTCAAGAATTAAAATGATCAAATATCAAAGTCATATTTGTAGATATGTAAATTTATTCAAGGAGAATAAATTTACAATCACTCTAAGTGGGAGAACTCTATGGGCTTTATTTCCATCCTTCAAGTATTGGATATATAGGCAGTGGTCAAATCAACCCATTACATTCCCCTCTATTTTTTGCAAGTTTCAAGATTTCAAGGTGACCTTAGGGTTTAAAATAAAAAATAAGGAAAAAACCATTTATCATAGTTTAAATCATAATAACTCATCCTACTCAAAAGACACAGGTGTAGAAGGTGCAACATCAAATTTTCACCACAATCAACATAGACAATTTTATGGTAAACAGAGATGGGTGAACTTAATTAGCATCCAATTCATGTAGTTATGTCTAGAAATATTATTAGATTTTTCTTATAAAATTTCCCTTTCATTTCTATTTTCTTTATATTCTCCTATCAAACATCAAACATAATTAGTTGGGATAAAGTTACATTCAACATACTCAAACGGCTTGTATTGTTATCTAGATAGTGTGAAACTATCCATAAATAGTTTTAAATTATGTTCCTAAGCCTGAGAATACACATTCATATATTTTTTTGATTTGTAATTTTATATATCTTGAACAGTCAACATAAATCTTGATTTTAGCTAAGTAATTTTCTTCTTAGTGTTTTCAAAAAAATAATTATTTTCTATATTTATCAATTTATAAAATTAGAATTGTTAATTATTTTAAATATTTATCACTCTAATATCTATCTATTTTTACACCTATTAGTAAAAAAATATTTATTTTTAAATAAAAAAGGGTAAAACATATTTATTAACTTGTACATTTATTTGCAATCATTGCCTTTTTTTTAGTTTTTGTTCTAGGGTTTCAGCTAAATCCCTAATTTCTAGACATTAAAGAGAAATTATGTTTGACTTCAGGACTTCAAAATTCCTAATTTTATTACACAAAATTATTCGATTTTAATTGTATTTCAACTTTATTTTTCTTTCTTCCTTTCTAAAAATTGTATTTTGACAATTTTAAAACTCATTAGAGCTATCACTATGGGTAAAATTGTCTTCAATTTTACCTTAGCCATAGTGTGAGGGGTACTTACCTAGTACTTAATCCATTATAAAACACTATATACATATTTTAATGTCCATATACCTCATTATATATCATAAATTCTTAGGTTTTTCTAGTCATAGTAACTGGTTAGCCTTAGGAACTTACTCTTAATGTACCCTAAGATGGGATAGTTTAACTATAAGATGATGGAATCCTCCATAGTTAGTGCCCTTTATAATTTTTACACTATTTATGAATGGGTTCAAGGTGTATTGGTTTGAGACCCTACAAATCAAATACACTTTGACTAGTTATAACAGTAATCCCCTTTTAGAAATTCAAAAATATTAAAATTAAATCATATCAATATTGAGTGAATTATGCTTACATTTGTTTAGTTTTATTATCACATTGTATAGGTTTTATTTAGATTCATTATATATTAGAATTAATCAAATTAAAACACAACAAGAGGGCTTAAATGAATAATCTACAATCTCAATCCTTACTCGATTCATATTATTGTCATAATGCTCTTAGAATAATCTTTGTAAAATCAAGTATGACTTGAAAATAAGAGAAATTATACATTCATAATGTTATAAATCATACTACATATCTTATTGATGAAATTATCATGCATATTGACACTAATAAATCTAATTAAGATTAAGTGGATGAAGTGAATGACAAATAATTTAGTAAATATCTTAATCCCAAGCCACATTAGATTGATGCATTACTATACATTTCAAGATATGAAAAAAAAATCAAGCTTCTAATTCTACCTTAGGTGTTCTTGTTCTTACTTTTGATTCTACTCCTCTATCAACACCTCTAATTACATATGTGCCAACATCCCTAGGTATGAGGGCATCACATTGATTACAATATATTAATATGCCTATTTATACACATGTATCATACACACCTACTTTGATTACTACATAAGGTTCATAACCAACCTCACCTAATACATACTCTTTTGAGCAAACTATTATATCTTTACATGCTAAAGTTTTACAATTAGGATATGGTGTTTCTAGAGCTAGTCATTGAATAGACTCCCATACTTTGCTTCATAATCCTTTCACACTTGAGATAGCCTCTTACCCACTACCAATAATATTTGTATCTCCTAAATTACCACTCTATGAAGATAGTGATCCTAAATAACACCTTTAATCATTTCATGAAATATGTTCGGACTATGCTTACAATGAAAAACTATCAACAAATCTCTTTCCAAGAAGCCTCAAATATTATGCATTGAGGTGGTTCTATGATTTTCCACTTCATTCAATGAGAACATTCAACCCTTTGTAATATCAAATTCTTGCACACTTTTCTATCAACATTGGTGAAAATCTATATTATTCAAATTTATAAACTCAATCAAGTTTCAAATGAGTCAATCAATTTACACTATATTATAAAGATCAACAATATGTGTTTTTAGGAGATTTGGATTATGATGAATAAATTATGCCTCAAATTACCTATGTTAGTTGATTTACCTAGCTTCAATTTAAAAATCTTGCAATACCATATAATATGTGAAGACATTATTATCCTATAATATGTTTCTATTGAATTGAGACTTAATTTGGATTGATGCAAAGAGAAGATGCATAATTAGACCAAGTATATTTTTCAAATAATACACATGAATATTTTCTTGAAAAGGAGGTTTTCCAAAAGGATTTAGCATTGAACTTGAACATGTCTAGTTGAGATAAATTTTCAAACCAAGTAAATAAATCTAAAGGAAAAAATTAAAATGAAGGATGCTAATTATATTGGTTCATATGGATGGAAAAACTATAGTTATTGATGAATATAAAAGTGATGTTGGAGCATTTCAGTTCAAAAACATCTTGCATCATCTAATAATATGGGCTCGGGTTCTTATGAACATTTTTTTGTATTGTATGACTTGTCATCTCTTAAGATAAATGAATGGGTTTGGGTGCTTTCTCAACAATAATAGGATGTTCACTTGAATCCATACACATCTCAAGACTAGCCTCAACCATTACCTTGGTCTTCTCCTTGAATTTGGTCTGTGTATTCTCAACATGAGTATTCAATGAGAGCTCTTGGCACTCCTTAACATCTGAAGAATTCTCCACCATAGAAAACATATTACTTGGACCTAAAGACTCATCATAACTCCTACTTACCACCTTTGGTCTCCATGAGTTAATTTATCTTCTTTCATGTACTATGGGAGCCTAATTGAACCTAATCTAACTTGTAGGCCTTTAATTGAAAAACCTAGAAATGTGACCTCTCTATTCATAATTAAAGCATGCCATAATTTTTTCAAGAAGCTCTTTCTACCTTTCTAGATTTTGACAAAAACTTGTAATGTGTCCTAGTTCATTACAATTGTAGCACTCAATATCTCTTGAAGGAAACTCAACTTGTCTTACCTTAAATGGAAAACATTTTGAAAAGTGTCCTATATCATGATAATTGAAGCACTTAACCTTTCTCACACCTTTTAACTAATTACCCCCATCATAATCCCATGCAAAATCATTTTTAACAGGTCTTCTACATTCTCTAGCTCTATGCCCAAACTGATTACAAGTATAGAAGTGTCCATTTAAATTTATATACCTCATGTCATTTAGTTATTTGATGTGATTTATCTTCTTTCTATCAGCATTTTTATTCCTTTTCTAATGATTTGTCTTCAAAGGTTGATTATCCTTGTTCATAATAGTCTGCATCTTATCTTAAGTTGCAGTCTCTAGTTCTCTTTTGTATCCAAGACTAGTCTTATCACTTGCATGCTTTTGATCATTCAGAATGTTGTCTAGATCACTTGAGCTTTTTTTAAATCTCACAAACAATATTACATTACTAGATACCTTCTCTAACTCAGATTTTAATGACTCATTTTCAATTACATAACGTGTGCATTCATCTTTTTTAGCTTTTAGGCTTGTAGATAAGATTTCTAATTGAAAACTAATATGTTTGACCATATATTCATGTTCCTTGGCATATTCATCTATTCTTGCCTCAAAAACACTAAATTTTTCCTCAAATTCCTTAAGTTTAGATTTTATCTTCTTATTGATTTTCTTCTCAATCTTCAATTCTTCATGAGCATTAGTCAATGTAGTCTCATAGTCCACCTCATCTACATCATCATTTGAATCACTCCAAGTAGACTCCCTTTGTTGTGAGCAACTTCCTTCCTAAACCATTAAAAGAGATCTATCTTCAAAAAGACCATCATCTTCATGATCATACTCTGAGTCATTATCTTCACTCTCATATAATGAGATACAATATTTTTTGGTGTAAAGATTCTTTTGGTCCTTGAAGTACTTCTTGTTATCAAACCTTCTAAATCCCTTCTTTCTTTTATCAGACCTAAAAGATCTTTTCCCATCATCGTGACCTTGATCTTGCTCTCCATCATCATCCTTCTTATACTTATGAGGGCACTTATTAGAAAAATGTCATATCTCATCACAATTGAAGCATTTGAGGGGTATCTTACCTTTATACTTGCCTGAACCTATTCTCAATTTCTTTGAAATTAAAGTAATTAGTTCATCCTCATCTATGTTAGGAGTGTCATACTCCTTGAGTTTATTACCTTGGAAATTATTATTTATCTTCATTTCAATCTAAAAATCTACTTCCTTCTTTGGTGGTATATCATTATTCTTCCTCATCTATAGGCAGTAAGGGTGCTATGCAATTGATCCATCTTCAACTGAGTAAAGTCAAATTACCTTCTATGAGTCTACAACTTAGCAATCTTGACCTTTGAATCTCCTTCATAAATGATCTTCATTTTGTCCCATATCTCTTTATTATAATTGTAATGGATTACCTTGGTAAACTTAGTTTCTATAAGACCACAAGTATTGGCATTCATTACCTTATAATTACTCTCAAACAACTTCTTTTCTACAGTACTAGATGGAGTAATAGTAGGAGCAATATAACTATCCAAAATATATTACCACACATCAAACCCTAGGGACATAATATATGTCCTCATCTTAGCACTCCAAAAATAATAATTAGATCCATTAAACATTGGTGCTTACTTAGTAGAGAAACCTCCTTGATGACTACCCATATTTGTACCTTGGATCACCTTCAAGTTTTTACACCTTTACCAAAGGACCTACTCTGATACCAATTTTTAGAGGTAAAATAAATGAGAGAGGGGGATGAATCAATGAGCCTAGATATTTGAATTTGAATTCATTCCTTTAAACTATTAATCAATCAATATATATCAATTGAATCAAGAAGCATTAACAACATATCTCATACATTCAATGCATACACAAGATCAAACACATAACACATAGTTATTTTAAGAAACCCTCATGATGACTAAAACCCACTCTCAATCTTAAAACACAAATAGACTACTATATTATAATAAATTACAAAAAATATACTGATTAAATCCTTTAGACTAGCAAACCTTGATCATATCCTCCTAATCAAATGTATTTAGTGAAACACATGTTTCACAAGGAACAACTTCCCCTAAGGAAGACCAAGTCCTTTAGACCCTCCTTCAAACACCTACACCTTAGAAACGATGTCTTTAACATCTGATGATGGATATTTACTTTATAACCTTTACACAAACACTCTATCTCAAACAAGCCTCTCACCTAGGCATGTCATAATCTCTCTCTTTCTTCACTCAAACATTCCTCATATGCACACTTAGATCTCTTCACACATCTTCAAACTACAAGAGAACTATTTTGACATTATAAACATGACCTAATGGTCATACACACAATCAATTTTTTTTTTGTTCATTAACTCAACCAATAGACACACTACCTATCCTTCACTTCACAACACTCACATCCACCTTTCACTAGTCTCTCTCACATACCAGTCTAGAAACCAACCCATTTAGTTTCACTATCTATAGAGAAATCATGAATTAATAAGATCACAATATTTAATTATCAGCCAAAAAACATGAATTCACCCTTAATGCATCTCATATGGGTCACACTTAAGCACAATCCACTTTCAAATAGGCCTAAGCCACTTTTAGGTCCTGTGGAGACCCATTCAGATCTTTGACACTTCTCTAAGAAAAAAAAGAATATAAGAACACTTTCTCATACCATGGAGCCATTATACATGATCTATATGTCCCCCTTAAGTTCCAAAAACCATCATAGTACCCTTTAGTTTAACCACAAATAGCTCATACACTTCTCTATGCACACAATCATTATGAGTGAACACATAGTCACCTTCTAAGCCTTTATTCATATAACATATGATTGGTCAATCCTTCATAATGCACATATAGTATCCTTATTAATTCTAAAACACTCCCTAATATCCAAATCATCAAGATATATCTAAACAATATCAAAATGAGCTCAAAAAATCTTCTTAGGTCACTTACAGTCCATGTACGAACACATATTCAACTTTAAACCTTAATATATTTGATTTTACATGCTTCCAAATATTAAAATTAGGTT
This sequence comes from Torreya grandis, assembly GCA_037957365.1. Classification (NCBI taxonomy): domain Eukaryota; kingdom Viridiplantae; phylum Streptophyta; class Pinopsida; order Cupressales; family Taxaceae; genus Torreya; species Torreya grandis. The sequence continues at coordinate 1,157,343 of JARHVA010004698.1, read as the reverse complement.
CATTAGATGAGCCATGGATTCCTCTTCATATTTTATTTTTACATAAATAGAAAATTTGACTTTTATCAAAATATATGGACAAAATACAAAGCTCTAGTTTTTCCCTATGCAACATTCAAATATTTAAATGCCAACAGTCATAGGTAAACTTTGACTTTTTTGATCACATCTTGTGTCCTCTCAACTTTGGATCAATTATGCACTATTTGATCATGTCTAAACTTTAATGCATAGGTGTCAATGCTCGAATGTTAAACCTTAATCACTTTGAGCTCATCTCATGCAATCTTGTAATTTTGACTCCATGTGCTCCATTGATCTCTATGGATCAACCAAGTCTTTAACTATCAATGCTCACAATTATATCAATCTATACAAACACCCATTTTCCATTGGATCCTTATCTTTTGCTTTTTCTTAGTCATTAAACATCATGCACCTATCCTCATCTCATTTTTTCCTAACTTCTTGGCATAAACAAGCATTGTTGATCTTCTCAATACTTGCTCAAACTTTACCTCTTGCATATTTGACTAAGTATAGGGACCATTATAATCTATCTAAGAATCCATCTTATAACCTTAATAAAAATTTTAGTGCTTTGATGCATGAACTCAAATTTGGACCATATGATCTCATCACATAGAAGAATCCATCCATATACTAAGAAGCCCTTGGAACCTTCATATGAGTGAGATATATCTCCATTAAAATGTATTCTCAAAATATTATTTCATAGAGCCAACTATGTCAAAACTTTCTTGGAATGCCAAATTTTCTCTTGCATAAATTTTGTCATGCTTCAGCATAATTTAGTGCAAATCAAATAGGCTTAAAACTGAATAAACCTATATAATCACCTTCTCCTGAAACCTTCACATGTGAAAGATATAACACCATCAAAATGACTACTCAATTTTTTTTCATTTGGAAATTTGACTATGGAAAAACATATTCAAACTACTTGGGAGAGTAACTTTTCATATGCATATCTTTTGACGTGCTTTGTTGCATGATCTAAGATTTAACGCATAGCAACTAGGACCAAAACTAAGTAAATCCATATGATAATTTTGTCCTATAACCTCTATGCATATGAATTATAACCTCATAAACATGCTTACTCGGCTCTTCTTGCCTCATTACAAATTGGCTTAGTATGGGAAAACACTGTCAAAATGCATAAGATCCCAACTTTAAACCCATATATCTTTGACTTTGCTTAGCACATGACCTAAGATTTAGCATATAAAAAATAGGAACTAATTTTATCAAAACCATATGACTAACTCCCCTTGACTCATTCCCACATGGAAATGGTGATGTCATCAAACTACCTACTCATATTTTCTACCACTAATTCCAAACTATCTAGATGAAAACTATGGACTACCAAATGAATTCAACTTATGCACACAAGATCTCAAAGCATAGATAACATATTAGGGACCTATTTTACAATCTCAAATCACCATAGTCATACCTAAACATCTATAATCATGACAAAACTAAAGATCAACTAAGCATCCTTTAAGCACACTAGGACAAGCACATTGCACAATTTGTCATTATTACTTAGGCTATCAGGGCACTTCATCCACTCACTAAGACACCTACATGACATTACCATGACATCACTAATAACTCTCCAATAGTTAATGCAAGAAAACTATAGTCAAAAGGCTTCCAAATATGACCTTCCTCTTGGGTTGATGAGCTCAATCCTAAAACCACGCCCACTCTTTGATTTGGAGCCATCAAAATTTAGGGTCTATATATGATCTTAAAATGTACATAGTGGATTCTAAAATATGGGTGTTGCTACTATTTTCACTTATTTTTTATCATTCCTAGCTTCTAAGGCTAGTACATATTCCTCTTCAACTATTAATGACCTTCTAGTTTGCTCCTTAATAGTAGACATTGGGGCATAATTATTCAAAATGGCAACATGGGTATCATCTAAGATTTTGAATTTATTATTCTCCCATGGATGGCCTTTTTCTACTTTTTGTGTGTGTTAGGAAAGGACTATAAACTAAAAATACTTCTGATGAATACATGATGTCCTCCTCATCTATTTGGTCCAACTCTTCAAATTTAGGTTATTATTTCACTATAAGCACATTGATAGAGAATTTGTCATAAGCTTATGCTTCTTTTCGAGTGCATAGACTCCTATTTTATATTCCTCATATAAGATCTCATTGGTATTATTATATTCTATAATCATGTGAGACATCTTTGACCCTCTCTCAATATTTATATTATTAGGCATACCTCACCATGGAATCCACATGTGGGAGAAATTAGTGGCCATGTACCCATTGAGTGTTTGGGACCAATATCAGCAAAAAACATCCCATATGCCTTAGGTATGCCACCACTTGGATGCCAATTATTGTTTCACTCTAAGATAAAAGGGTAACTACATGTGGATGTGATTAAAATCACCAATGAATTTAACTTTTGATTTTTCCAATTGAACAAACTTTATATTATATTTGGTAGGTATCAGTCCCAATTATTGGAAAATCACATAAGGCATCATGTTCCTTGAAGCAACTAAATCTACCAAAAATTTATGTAAGTTTTTTTTTAATAAATTATGATTTTTAGAAGAAAATAAGTCTTCATCTTTTCCTTTTAAACAAAAAAATTAGCATTAACAATGTTATTACCGTCATTCCTTCTAGGTGTAAACAATTCCCTTAGTAACAAGTCCTTTTGGATAGACACCTAAAGTGACTCAAACATTGTTATGTTACCCTTAGTTTTTTAGGTCTTATATGAAGTTATATCCATGTTTTCTTTGTTTTAGTGGTTTATCAACTTGGAGATGAGCAAAACTATTCTTAAGTTGGTATTAAACACTAGGTCCCTTTGGGGGAACAAGATTATTATTAAAATTTTCATCAAAAGGAAGCTGAATGTTGTCATGGGGATAAAAGTAGTCAAGGGGTTAAGAAAATTACTTCTTAATTGATAATTGTTCCACCTCTATAACTATGTAAAAGTAATTGACTCATCTAGGTTATCTTTAGGGTCATTGCCACTTTCAAATGGAAACTCATAGGTCTCTAATACCATGGTAGTGCTGAGGTTGTATCCACATGGGTCTAGTGATGAGTCCATTATATGGCTCATTATATCCAAGTAATAACCATGTTATCTCCTACTAATATCCCTTGTTGAAATTAATATGATATGCATCTATTTCTTATTTATAGTTTAACAAAGAGAATGGGTACTTATATCTTAATTAGCATATGTGAGTCAATGTTACTTATTTCTACCACTATGTTCTAACTCTTTACATGATTAGATCTTAGTTTTGCATGTACAAGTTGTAAAAATACACCATTATTAAATTATATGTTTTATATCAAATAATCAAACCCTTATAAACAAGTTTAGCACATGTGGGAACTATCTAGTGAAGCTCTAAAGTCTAATAGTGTAGCTCCAGAGTCTAATAGCTAAGCTCTAGAGTACAACAACTGAGTTCTAGAGATTAATAGATGAAATTCCAAATGAGTTCCAAAGTTCACCATGTGAGATCTAATTTCATTCCAATCATTCATAAATCTTGTGAAAGGATTTTTTTATCATATAATATTTTATACATCCTACATAGAGTGATCATGGCCTTTCTAAGACACTCATGGGTCATTGAGACACCTTATATAACATTCTATTTTTAGACATGATACTTAGAGTAATGATTTGTGAAGAACATCACTATTGGTATTATGGGATTTTTGGGTTATCAGATCATAATATGTTGTATCCAAAATAACATTGTAACCAATTGGATCCATGCAAACAGTTACACTAGTTTTTCCACTATTTCACCTTAAACATGGAAAATGGTTGTAACCTCTTTTCTATTATGAAAATAAGTTAGATTTTAGTAGTTAGTGTATTATTCTTTTTCTTTTTTTAAAATTGTATGAATATTTTATTAGAACAACATATTCTTATTTTTTGTATAAAGGTTTTTGAGATAAATTAATGTTAGTAGCAAACAAGTGAAATTAGTAAGAGATAGTGTTTTTTAGAATCTAATCTTTATCCCAAAATTAATGAATATTTGAATGTTCTTAAAATAATAAGAGTGATTTAGATCCTTTGCTAAGGGAGATCAAAGGACCACTCACCTAAGGAGGCATGATTCTTGTGTGGTATGATTTTTATGTTGATATTAACTATTATTTAATTCGTTTAAGAGTGTTTATATTACAATTGTGGATTATTTAACATGTTGGTATTTTTTGTGTATATTTATTTTAAGTTAATTTTCTATTATTTCATTTTCAAAAAACATTCCATTGAAATCAATTTTAATTCAACACAGATTAAAGAGTGTTTTCTTTGATAAACACAATGTGTTTGTTGTATTTTCTTTGATAACAAAGAGTGTTTTCTTTTTAGAATTTTAATTTTATAAAGTGTATGTCTTTAAAAACAATTAGATAGGTTTCACTTAATTATTTTTAATTAATGATTAATTAGATTGCATACTTTATATTTATTTGATCCATAAAATAACCCAAAACTACAATTGTTAGCAACAGGTTGCATTCCATATTGCATACAACCATTAGACATCGAACCTGGTTATAATGACATCAATTAAATGAGTTTATGACACCTATTTTTTTTTAGTGTATTTTCCAAGGAAAATTTAGGTGTTAGTAAGGTGTATATTACAAGATAATATAAAAATAACTTCCCTAAATTTAATAGAGATATATGAGAAAATGTAGAGACTCACAGGGAATATTTATTCCAAATAACCCTCGATAGGATACCATAATTTTTAGAATAAAATTACAATTAGAAGAAGTGGAAAATTTGCAATAAAAAATCAAAGGGTCTTTTTTAACTTTTGAATAAAAAACAAAATTATCCCTACCCAAAACTTGGGATCATTCTCCAAAGGCAAATGCATCATTCCAAAGAGGATTGAGGCACAATAACATTTTAAACCAAAGTGGTGAGTCCTAGTCAAGTAGCCTCCTAGACATATCTGATAACTCATCATTTCCTAAGAACACACTCTATAATATTGATTAGAAAGAAATGGGAGAAAATATATGAAATGTATTAAATCCTATTGAAAATTCTCAAAAATAAGGTTAATCCACCTAGAAGGATCTTCACCTATCCCATTGTAATAAAAGATGATGATATGACTACCATGAAGGATATTTACCCATTTATCCTACCCACCTTTAGATGAAAACCTACAAAATATCCTGATCAATTCCTCTTTGCATTCAAAGTCCTATGTCAAACTTATGATTATAAACTAATAGTCAAAAGTGAAAATTGTTCCCTTCAACACTCAAAGGATTAGCCATGAGATGGTTTATGGGTTTAAAACCAAACTCCATCACATCATGGGATGACATGAAGATTTAATTCATAAATAAATATCATGACTACTAGAGAGGAAGATACATAAAAGAAGATTTTTTAAGATAAAACAAGATAAGAATGGAAACTTATAAGACTACTTTGACTGCTTCTAATTTATTCACAGGAAATGTGATATGAATTGACTGAGGAAGTATGAAAAATAATTTCCTTGAAATATCTTGATGATGATTCTATGGAATCCATGAAACTTATGGGGAAAGGGGACATAAACAAACTTTATTTTAATGACAAGGCTAAATTATGAAATAATTAATCAAGAACCAGATGGAGGGTTAGAAAGTTGAAAATAGGAAAGATTGGTACTAATGTAAGATAACTCATGGAAGAATTATTCAAACTCAAGATAGATATTTTAGTGAAATTGAACATTATGATATATGGATTGAAAGCCAAATTCATCACTATTATTGAGACACTAGCCATGTATTGCTTTAAATGTAGATTTAAGTATGCTCTTTGAGATTGCCCTTTGGATATAATTGATATGAGTGGCATTTGTGATACAAATGATAATGATACCAAAAACTTTTCCCTCTTACCTATCCTGAAAAACTAACTAAAATAAGTAACCTAGACAATAGAAGAGCTCAACTTCATATAAATATAGGCAAACTATTTTCCCCATAATCAAGATCAAAACTATTTTGGTCTTAGAGCACCTTCTCATCCATGGATGATATAATGCACTAGATATGCACCTCCACACACATGGGGACCTCCATCATGGGGTACACAAGAGTAGATGCCACAGCCATGGATGCCTCAACCTTACCAATAGATTTATATTCCCTTGCCTAATCCTCAACCATGGGTAAACCAATAATGGGTTACCCATCAAAATTTTAGTCAACAGAGAATGTTCCCACAAAAAAAGTATTGGTTCCTTCCACTACCACTCAAACACCATAAATATAAAAAATAGATCAAATATAAATATTTTAGACCCCTGAATTTAATTTAGTGTCAAAATGCACCTATTAACACTAATTCTTCTTCAATCAATTTAAATTCAAATTCATGTTATTTCCTTCCTTTTTCAAATAATCGAATATTTCAAAACTAGTCAATTATGCACACTTTTAATCCAAATTTAATTATTAAAGTTATATTTTACACCTCACCCAACATATTATACCATTATCTCCCTCATATGTTGACTAAACCCAACAAATCCCATAATTTCTTCAACTATCCTTGAGTCATCCCTTGAATTGTCAAATAGTTTGACCCATTCTTGGTGACTTAGCTAACCATTTACCTATTTCTCTCAACCATTTGAAATGGTCATCATCCTCATGGATGAGGATTCATTGGACACCATATATTATTTTTATAATTTTAAATATTCAAATAATTCTCCATTGTTCTATATTTCCTCTAAAAATCTATAAACTATCTATGGGTACCTTACACTTGAGGGAAAGCTCATTCCATTTCAATATTATGCATTCTAAATCATACCTCCATCCTGAAACTATTGTAATCCCATCCCCCACCACCATACGCTTATCCTATATGATCCTTACCTATCCTAATCTATCCTAAAGCATGCTTACCCATCTTATGCCTATCCAAATCCATACAACATTCATCCTAAACCATCTTTAAACATCATTATCTATCTAAACACATCCTTATCCATTTAAACCCATCCAATATTTTCCATCATAAAACCATCCTTCTTCCCATTTTGACCTTGATAAGGAAGTGGAAACATCTTGAGAAATTTTCTTATAAACATTTTGGTGTATCCTTACAATGTTATTTTGATGACTAGAAACTTGCTTCGTACATCACATGTTCCCTAGAATTATCATATTAATTCCAATCCATTCATATTCATCCATACTCCATATTTAATATTCCTTCCATCCACTATCACTCCCTTACTCAATTATAGAATATGGTTTTCCCTTTGCTAGTATTCCTTCTATATACATCTATAAATCCAACATAAACCAAAAACATTAGAAAATATAACAAAAATACAAAAAAAATATTAAAAATAAATAAAGACCTTTTATCCTTAGTTACGTACCCTAGTCATCCATCATATGGATTACTCATTAGATAGTTCAACATTATCAAAAATTTCATATGCAAAAGGGTTCTACTCTAGACAAGGACATCTAAAAAGTTATTTTCTTAATTTTTTGTTAGTCATTTGCTTACATGTCACTTAATTTTATTGTTTGTAAATTCATTTACTTTCTTGTACATCTTGAATGTTTACTTACTTCCACAATATTTGGTTGCTTCATTGTTTGTTTTCCTTAAATGGTTTTCAAAATGTTTCTTTTTATCTTGTCTTTATTGTTTTTTCTTGTGTCTAGATCACTATGTGCATTACAAAAGGTGTTATTATGATCTTACATATCATGATGCACTAAGTTTTTCACTTGTGACTCTATCAGTCCATATGTGTATAACATAATAATCATCATGGGTTTTGGTTTTTACATACCATTGGTGCATATTTTCATGAACAATATCAAAAATTAGGTTACTCGACTCTTACTCAGTTGGTATTATTATTGGAAATTTAAATCAAATTAAATAAATAGTGGAAACTATCAAATCATCTCACATCCTTAGATGGGGATTCTATGTGTCATCTTAGACAAAGCCATTATGGTATAATCCTAGGAGGACTCATGACAAACTGAGAAGATTGATCCAGAGATTTCTCTAAGGTTATATTCAAACTTGTCTCTTTCATGCACATTTCAAAAAGAGACTATTTTAATAACTCCATGCTCATTATCCATTTCAAACACACTCATTAACATTCACAATCACATCAACAACCACTTAAATTTATCAAACAACATTCTTCTTATTCACCCTAACATTTCTAATGAATTTTATAAAATTTCAATTATTTATCCTAAACTAAAATGTAATATGTATTCAGGGTTACATTCTCCTTTCTAGAACCTTTGTTTTGGCTAAAAATATAGATCAAACAAAGTCTGGAGTCAAATGTTATACTCTCTATAAGATGATCACTTCAAGTTTAAAATGAATTCGCCACTACCTTTCATGAATTCACAATTATCCATACCAAATTCACAATTCAGATAATTATGAAATCATTTTATCACTTAATGCACCACAGTTGTGCACCAAATTCACAATTATGAGAATTATGAAATCATTTTCTTAATAAACTCACCACTATTTTCAATGAATTCACCATTATTATGCCAAATTCATAATTATGAAAATAGTGAAATTATTTTCTCACCAAATTCACTACTGTCTTTGATGAATTTTCCACACTGGATGCCAAATTTTCCATTATGAGAATTATGAATTCATTTTCCTCTCCTTGTTATCACCATAATAACCTGTCTCTTCCATCCATAAATTGAATCCATTATATCCAATCATGTGATCCATCATCATTAATCCATGTAGTCAATTAACTTATTTGTTTATGTTTACATATCAATCATCCATAATAATTTCTTACTATTTTTGTTTAATATCCCACACCTATAAATTTTGACCAAAACATCATAATGTCCATCTTTTATCCATACATCACCCAATGCATATATCATGTCTTATTCAAATCATGTATCTTTTCTTGGTATATATAATTCCTAATCCACTCCTTACATATATCATTGCTTAGGGGAAAATCAATCCATCATCACAACCACTCACAATGTGAAACCATTAAATTAAATGGGTTAATAACATCCATGGGTCAATATTACATTTCATCATCACTTTACATCTCTTCCCACATTGGGAAAACTACATTTGGCATGATATCCTCAAACAGATTATGTCCATAGTGCATTATGTAGGCAACACTTAGAGACACGTAGTCTCTAAGGTCAATTCAGCCACCATCATCCATACAATTAATTTCATCCACATTTTCTATTATAATTTAATAAAAATTCTATATTTCCTTGTCAATTCTTGTAACTATCAATTTTATAAATCTTTACAACAAATCAAATAATCTATATTTTCATTTTTTGTCCTATAGATTACCATTGTCAAGATATATCATTCCCACATCTACTTGCAAGACCCTTGAGTCTAATAACCATCCAAGTATGCAATATATAAAGTGGTAAATTTACATTTTCCAATATATTCTCTAGTGTTTAACATATAGGGGTAACTAGTTTTACACAAACCCTTTACAATATTTCATACATTGGTATTGAGTCAAGTATTTATAATATTGATGATAGATACTCATTTCCTTCTCCCCATCCTTATTTATTTCATTTCAAGTGTTCATCCTCTTTCTCACACAAACACTCAAGGTGGCATCATCACATTCATTCTCATTCACCTGGGGCAATTATTTCTTTTCAATCATCAATGTTTTACTTCTTCTACTATTCTTCAAAACATCATTAATTCATAACACCCTTTCAAAGAGGGGAAAATGTAGACACCTAAATTTAATTTAGTGTCAAAATGCACCTATTAAATATTTTTCTTCTTCAAGAAATTTAAATTCAAATTCATCCCTCCTTTTTTAAATAATTGAATAATTCAAATTCAATCAATTATGCATACTTTTTATCCAAATTTAATTATTAAATCTATATTTTCCACCTCACCCAACATCCTCCACCTTTATCTCCCTCACATGTTGACTCACCCTAACCATTCCCACAACTTACTCAACTACCCTTGAGTCATACCTTGACTTGTCAAATAGTTGGACCCATTCTTGATGACTCAACTAACCATTTGTTTATTTCCCTCAACCATTTAAAATGGTCATCATCCTCATGGATGAGGACTCATTAGACACTGTATATTATTTAGATAATTTTAAATATTCAAATGATACTCCACAATTTGATCTTTCCTCCAAAAATATATAAATAGGCATGTAAGCCATCACTTTCATCATCTTGACTTATACTAACGAATTGATATCAAATTCACAAGTAAATCAAAGCCATCAAAGAACATTTTTGCATCAAAACACTACCCATTTTACCTTGCATTGTAAGACTGATCAACCACAATTCAAAGAGATATAATAAAATTCACATCGCAATGGAAGAAGCTTTTTAGTACTAAGGTATAAATTTGTGTTGTTTCTTTTATTTTTAGCTCTATCTTTGGTTGATTTAGTTTAGAGTATATTTCAATTGTTTAGTTGGTTTAATATATTTATTTTTAGTTATATATTTGCTTCATATAACTACCAACACAACCAGTGGAAATTCTCAAAAATAGACAAATAACTCATATCTATAGAACTAAGCAAGAAGGAACCTTAGGATTTGGTACCATTGATTTTGGGAATGTGTATTTAAGATTAGGTAAGAAATTAAACAACCCTCTAATCACCATAACTGAAGTCCCAAATGAAAAACTAGACCCTTGTATTGATCCAACCAAGAAGAAATATAATAAGGAAAAGAAAGACCCAAGGAAACCATTATAGTTCCTCAAACCATTCCTTTTCTAGAACAGCTTCAATAAATTAGAAAAAAAAATTGAATATTCTTGGTTTAAGAGCTAATAAAATTATCCCAAAACTCTATATATTCATTAAGGGTTCATGTATAAAAACTCTAGGCAGAAAATATAATATCCTAAAACCATACAAGTGGATGGAAAACTTGCTAGTTTACTAGCATAAAAACTACTTCTACCCAAATATAAAGTTCTTGAAATCCCTATTATTGTTGTAACTATATGAAGGAAGGAAATACCTAGTGTACTTATGTACCTAAGATCTACCATCAATGTGATGATAGACAATAATCTAAAAACATTATCATTTATAGGGGTGAAACTTACTTTTGTAGTATTACAAATGGCATATAAATTTATTGCCAAACTTGAAGGAAACATAGAATATGTCTTTGTGATAGTTTAATCTTAGGAGTATCCCATATATTTCATGATACTCTAGCCTAAAATCAAAAAACTTGAATATCAATTAATCTTATGGAGACATTGGTTAACTACAGTTGAAACATTAATAGATTTTAGGCTAGGAGATATGATCATTTCAAATGGAATAAAAACAAAGTGAATTTCTTTGTATCCACATATAAAACCATTTGTAGATCTTTCAGATCACCTATGAGTTGATGAACCTAAGAAAAAAACAAAAATCTCTCCCCATTGGCCATGGTAACAATTAAAGATCATGTTAATTAGTTAAAATAAGAAGTAATGAAGAATTTTATAGAGACTAATCTATCTCTAAAATCAAATAGTCTAGGTCCAAAGTCTTTCAATCTAGCTCTAGAGTCTAACAGTCTAGCTCCAGACTCTGACAGACTAACTCCAAAGCCTAATAGTTTAGCTTCAAAGTTTATTAGACTAGATTTAGAGTCTTTCAATACAACTTCAAAGTATGCAACACCATAATCTACAAAATAACCATCTATGCCACTCATAAATATACATATGATCATACACCCATTCAATAGAGAATTATCACATGGGCACAAAATAATTAGGATATATTTTTAACAAATTTTCATTATCCATTGGCAAATATAATTTCAAAAGAGGATAATTTATTTAAATATATCACTACTTTCCATATGATGTTACCATATCCTTGCCCTCTAAACTCTTTGATGAGTGAATTATGGCATGCCAAGTCCATCTACCCATAAACTAAGCAAATAAATGTCCAACAACGAAAAATGCTAAACATAAATATCTAGTTGGATGATAAACATTAAACTAAGGTTTGTGAATTCTTGAAAAAACATACAAAACCTTTTTCATTAGATTTCAATTACATGAAGTAAATACACCCAAGTGTATACACTCATCATATATCTACTAAAAACACTGGACTTGTTAGACAACCTCATAGAATAATCAAGCCAACACTAAGATACATAGTTAAAGAAGAGATAGAAAAACTATTATAGGTGGGATTCATTTACCTTGTATCAAATAGTCAATGGATCTCACAACTTGTAATATTACCTAAAAATAATGGAAGATGAAGAATATGTATAATATACTAAGAACTAAATAAATCCACCATGAGATATTAATTTCCCCTACCTTTCATAGACCAAGTGTTAGATAATCTAGTTGGGAAGAATTATTTCTCCTTCTTAGATGGATTTAGTGGTTATAATCAGAAAAGGCTAGCCCCATAATACTAGGACAAGATAACCTTTACATGTAATTTGAGAATATTTACTTATAAGGTGTTACCCTTTAGCTTATGTAATGCACCTACCACATTTCAAATGCTAGTCTTGGCCATCTATGTTGACATAACCAATGATTGTGTAGAAGTATATATGGATGAATTTATTGTGCATGATGGTTATTTTTATGAATATTTAAACAACCTAGATAAAGTGCTAACTAGATGTTAGCAACATCAACTATCTTTGAGTCATGAAAAATGTTTAATAATGTTTGACCAAGGAATTATCCTAGGACATCACATCTCAACGCAAGGGATACAATTTGATCCTAAAAATATTGAAGTCATTTCTAATCCACATGATTTCAAAACTCATATCAATATTAAAATTTTCTTAGGACATGTAAGATGTTATAGATATTTTATATAAGTCTTTATTAAAATAGTTTCACCTATGTTCTCCCTACTTACCAAAGATAGTGAGTTCCTATGGACTGAAAAATGTCAATAAGCCTTTGAATTAATAAAAGAGAAACTAATTTCTACTCAAATTCTAAGAGGACCTAAATGAGAGTATCCATTTCAAATTCATATATATGCATCTAATAATGTTATGGTGCCACATTCATATGTATGCATCTAATAATGTTATGGGGTTTATACTTGGATAAAATAATGAATAAGGATAAATGTATATTATCTATTATATTAGTAAAAATCCAACCCCCAATAAAAAGGAATTATAATACAATTAAAAAATAATTCCTATCTATTATATATGAAATGAAAAAATTCAAGCACTACATCACTAGATACAAGATCTTTGTTTACATGGATCACTCAGCCATAAGATATTTAATGAATAAATTAGTGGTAGGAAGTAGCATAATTAGATGGTTACTACATTTTTTAGGAGTTTGACATTACCATTATTGATAATACTATAAAATTTAATGTGGTTTTTGACTTTTTATCAAGGTTGAATGTTTTAGGTGAAGAGCAGCTAGTGGAAGATAACTTTCCTGATGAGTAGTTTTTCATAGTTTTAACACATTCACCATGGTTTGATAACATATAAAATTACTTAGAAACAAGTAAGTTTCCTTTAAAGTTTACTCATAAGGAAAGGAAACACTTAATTAGAAATCTTACTCATTTTAAGTGGCTTAATGATGTTTTGTTTAAGTGTGGACCTAACCATGTGCTTCGTAGGTGGGTAAGAGAGGATGAGTCATATGACATCATAAGGGATTGGCATGATGAAACTAAAATATCCCATTATTTATCCAAGAGGAATATCCATAAGATCCTTGGGGTTGGGTACTATTGGCCTTCACTATACATGCATGTGAAGCTCTATGTATGGCAATGTGATTCTTGCCAAATGGTAGGAAAGCCCACATTATCCAACGAAATGCCTCTACATCCTCAAGTGGTTTTAGTACATTTTGAGAAATAGGGGATACATTTTGTTGGTCCTATCAAAACACCATCTCAAGAGAATTAATAACTACTTTTATGCACATATTATGTCACCAAATGGGTAGAGATTTAAGTTCTCCCATTTGAAATAGAAGAGTTAGGTGCTGATTTTTTGTATTACAGAATTATGCAATAGTTTGGAGTACCAAGATCTATAGTATCTGACTAATACCCCCAATTCATGTCTAATATTATCAAATCCTTAATCGATCACTAAAAAATCATCCATTAGAATACATATTTATATCATCCATAGGCCAAGGACAAGTTTAATTTACCAATAGAGATTTGGAGAACATCTTGACTAAGATAGTTAGCATCAACATAAAAAATTGGGTAAATAAAATACCTAAAATAATATGGGATTACAATAGCACTTGGAATTTCACCATAATTTTATCACCTTATGAACTTGTGTTTGTAAATAAGCCTCTACTCCATATATAATTTGAATTGTAGATTTTGAGAGCAAAAATAAAAGTGGGCATGTATCTTGATGAGGCATAGAGAGATAAAATTTCTTAGCTCAGTGAATTGGATGACTTGATAATATAAGCCTTGAAGTAGGCATAACTTATTAACATTATAGGAAGTAGTGGAATGACACCCTTATCATGGAGAAAATATTCAAAGAAAGAGATTGGGATTTGTTATTTGTTTCTAAGTTTCAACACCTCAAAGGGAAGCTCAGGACTAAATGGTTAATATCTTTATATATATATATATATATATATATATATAGAATATCTTTAATAATAGGCCAGTTCAACTTTTTCTAATAAATGGAAATAAGAAGAAATTCTTAATCAATGGATATAGACTAATAATCTATTAGAAGCCTCTAATCAAGGATGATTTTTTCAAGAAAATTCAGTTTCAAGATGAATTTAGCTATGGGAAGAGCCTTGTTCTTTCATCATATTCAAAGTATGAGGATTGAAGCCTAATGGAGCAAAAGGATTGAAAACTAGAAATGGTGATTCTCTTCCCAATAAATGGGAATGATTGAAAACTAAAAATGGTAGTCCTTATCCAAAACAAAATTAAAAAGTAAAAAAAATATAAAAATGAGAAATTGAGAAGTTGAAAATAATTGATGTCAGCTATCAATGAATAAAGAAATAAAATTAATGTTTTTACTATGTTATATATTATTCTTAATTAGCTAATGTAATTTAATCATTGTAGGATAAGTGAAATTATAATGAGTAGAGAAAATATCACATCAAATTGAGGTATTTTTTACTTTATTCTTCTATGTATAGATTTATATTTAAGTTGTTAAATGTCATATTTATCCATCCTTGAAGGAAGAATTTGTATAAAAATGGAAGGTGTCCCAAAAAGAAGGGGTAGATAAGAAAAGTTCATTTGAAAAGTGAAAAGTATCTTTTTAAAATTAGGTTATGATGTACCATAAGGATATACTCTTAAAAAAAGGATATATGATGTCATCTTCATGACATAATTGACAATCATGAGAGAATAAAGTAGTTAAAAGGATAAATGATGGAAGTTGTTAGCTTAGAACCCTTGAGAAATCAAATAGGGAGGTGGATGTCATAACATAGTACATGGAAAGGATGAATGGATACATTGAAAATATTTATTAAGTCACCCTATAAATTTTTATTACCCACTTCCCTCTTATTCTCATGTCACATCATAAAATGAAAGCTTAGGACTTATCCTGAAGCTAGGAGAAATGATGGCAAAATTCAATACCAAATGTGCCATGTTTATTTAAACCCATTCAAGTGATTAAAACATTATTATATCCTAATTTTAATTTCATATTTCCATTGATAATATGTTTCTTGAGACCTTGTTCTTGCATCCAAATAGGCTCTTAAACTTTTACAAATGGGTCAAAATCAAAACTTTGATCATGAGTCTGCATAATTATTTTTATATCATGGGGAAATGCATATCATTTTTAAAGAGGAAACATGGTTATAATTATTGAAAAAAATTCAAGGGTATGATGAATGGTTTGTCAAAGAATTCATTGCCAATATCTAGGATGACCATGCCAAAATTAAAGGTGTTCAAATTCCAGTAACTAGTCAGGTGATTAGTGAACTCTCAAGCATCACATATGAAGGGGTTAATATTATGAGGTCTATATTTAATGAACTCATTTAGATATTCCATAAGGGTAAATAGTTGTATAGTTAATTATCAGTCTTCAAGGAATTTCCAAAGGGATTAAGAGATAAATTTTACCTGAGCCTTGGAGAATAACTACCTTTTGGGTCATCAAGTATCTAACTTGTGATGGATATTATGGGTCTCTTGGATATGATACCATGAGAATTATTTCACATTTGAGATAATTTCTACATAAACTTAAATATAAGGTGAATTTTCCCTTATTTTTACTAGGATATATATATGTTATGGCATTGAAGCATAAAAGAGGAATGGCTTCCATAAGGCATCATGGGTTGATTTAAATCATTTGTAAACATCACTTTATAAAGGAATAAAATAGAGAAAATACTTGGGAATATTTCTTCAATCATACGTTGAAAATAATCATAATCTAAAATGAATCTCTTTGTGTATCCCAGACACCAAGGTCTAGTAAAAAAAAGGGGACTTCGATAGAATAACAATCCCCACAGGTAGTGAAGAAGAGGATATTGATAATAGGGGTTTCAAAAGAAAGCTCTGAAGTTAATTAAAATCTAGATATTACTTAGGAACCAATATATATCTATAAGGAATAAATACTAGATCCAAATGTAGCTTCACTTAGGATTCTAAGGATATATTCTAGAAGATCCCCACAATAAGAACCTAGACCTGTAACTTAACCATGAAGAAAAGTGAGATTGATATTGTAGGAAGAAGAAGACCAAAAAAGGGGATGTTATTGCGACTATAGGAAATCTAAGTTAGAAACCTCATATTAATATTTTTAGTGTTGAAGTGGAACCCATAGATGAGGAAATTGAAGAAAAATTTAGACATGAAGAAATTGGAGAAGAACTCAAAATAGGGATTGAAGAGTTAACCATTATGGTAGAGGCATTTGAGGAAGATATAGAATAATATCCTCCACATTCATCTCCTCCACCATCCTCATCATATCCACCAATTGATAGAGTAAAACCCCTAATGGAATAAAAATAAATTTACTCCTCTTATCATGGTGAAGAGGTAGAATTAAAATAAACCTTCCTCCTATCAAAGGCTGAAGCTACCATCAAGAAATAAGAATACGAAATTGCCTTAAAATAAAATTTCAAGGTAAGAAAATATTTTTGTATTCTCTCCAAAATGAATTATAAGAAACAATTAATAAATATTTAGAAAAAGATAATGAGGTAGTATTATTAAAATAGAAGGCAATTTAGCCTAAAATTCAAGCAGACTAAGGAGTCCAAACTTTCCAAGAGTTAAGAAGGCTCAAAGTAGAAAATAAGAAATTAAAGGTAGATCTTCAAGCATCAAATAAACAACAAGAAAAATAAAAATATGCCCTTCAAATAGCTTGTGAATTAGGAGAGGAACTTTTGTCATGTAGGATAACTTCCTCTACATACAACCTTTTTCTCAAAAAACAATTTCATAGGTGGCAATTATTAAGAGTTTTTTGTGGTCTACCCCATGATCTCAAGGATGAGGAGTTTATGGATGTTTTTGTGAGTAGTTCCTCATAACATCAAAACCTCATGTGGGAATTATTCATATGCTAATATCTCTTAGGACATATCTATGCATTCATGATCAATATTATTTTAGGAGATATAATATTAAGCATGAGGTATAATATTTGAGTGCTTTATCTACATGAGTGGATTTCATCTAGTTGATCATTGTTTTCATCTAGACATTTTGGGTCTAGTGGTAGAAAATTTGAGCAGGTAGTTTGATGACATCACCATTACCACATGTGGAAGAGTCAGGTGGATTTGGTCATATGGTTGTGATCAAATTAGTCCCTAGTTATTATGCACTAAATATTAGGTCATAAACCTAAATGTATTCAACTCTATGTGGGTGCAAAGTTGGAATCTCAAGTATTTTGATAGTGTTTTCTATGTTCAAATAAAGTCGAAAAAGCATGTTGGTGATGTCAACATTTGCACACATGGAAGTTTTAGGATGAAATGGTCACATGGGTTTGTTTAGTATTATGTCTAGTTATTATGTGATAAATATCATATCATGTACCTAATCACATCAAAATATATACAAGTGCAAATTTGGGATCCCAATTATATTGATAGTGTTTTCCCATATTAAGCCAAATTTGCATGAGGTAAGAAATAGTTGAGTAAGTAGTTTGGTGATGGCATATCTCAAACATGTGAAAATTTAAAGAGAAGATGATAATATGGGTTTTTTTAGTTATGTACCTATTTTATTTATGATAATTTTTATGTCAAGCACCAAAGTACGGTAAAATATATGCATGTTCAAAGTTGGCCTTCTAGACAGGTTTTTGACATAGTTGGCTCTATGGGTGAAAAATCTGAGTGAGCATTTTAGTGAAATTATATCTCACAAATGTGAGGGTTATAGGAGTATTTTATTATATGGTTGGATTATTTTATGTTAGGATATCATATGTTCCAAATTTGAGAACATGCAAGTGAATGAGGTAAAAGTTATGGCTATACAAAGTTGGCCTTCCAAGCAGATAAACAAGTTTCCCATAGTCATTTTTGCACAAGTTAAAGTTTGAGCGATATTGATAGAGTGAATTTATCTAATAATTTAAGAATAAATGATATGGTTCTAAGTTTCATGATCATATGAGTTTTGAGAAAGATCAAACAGTGAAAGTTGCTTGATAAAGACCTGACTGATCCATAGGGATTAATAAAGTACATCGAGTCAAAGTTTTCATATTGCATGAGATAAGGTTAACATGTTCAAGGTTTAGTATTTGGCATTAGTGGACTATGTGTTAAAGGTCAATATTCATAGAATAAGATTGTTGGTGTGTATTTAAACTAAGAAATGAGGACTTGAGATGAAAACAAGGTGGTTAAGGTTTAACTGTGACTATTGACATTTAAATATTTGAATTTTACAAACAAAAAAACTAATATATGTTATTTTGCTCATAAATTTTTATCTAAGAATAATTTGATAATAAAATAAAAAGAAAAGATCGATATGACTCTACATATAATAAACTTGATTTGAATATCTAAAAGTGTGTATAGTCAAATATATTAAGGTTCAAAGTTGATTGTATGTTTATGCATGGACTGTAAGTGACTGGAGAAGATTGTTTGAGCTTATTTTGATATTATTTAAATGTTTCTTAATGAATTAGATATTTTGGAGTGTTATATACTCCATGAGGATCATCTATGTACATTATAAAGGTTTGACCAATCATATGTAGTATGAAAAAATGTTTAGAAGTTGATTGTGTGTTCGTTCATATTGACTATGTCCATAGAATGTTGTTTGAGAAAATTGTGCTTAAGCAAAAGGGTACTTTTTTGGTTGTTGAAACTTAAGTGGGACCTATGTATCATATTTAATGGGTCCAATTTTTTTTAAATTGGTTATGTTTTGTTTGATAAATTTATAAAGGAGTGAATGGGTTCACATGAGACCAATAAGGGTTACAAGGGCCTTATTAAAAGGTGTAATTCCTCAAGGGTGACCCATAGATGGTATGACCAAACTATGATGATTGTTTTTAAAATATGACTTCATGTGAGAGAAGGGATAATCCATGATTAATGGCTAACCAAGGTGTTGATTATGAAGTGTGCTCTTTAAATAGTGGAAACAAAGATGATAGCTTCTAGACATGAGTGAGAGACTCAGGAGAGATTTGAGAGAGGTTTGTGTGTGTGATTTGTGGAGTGAATGAGGGTTAGAGTACCCTATGGATGAGATTAATATAATAACATATTTAGGACTATTTTTATGACCTATAGGTCCTAATTCTATTGACAAAATTGTGCTGTTATAGATTGAGTGTGAGCGAAGGTGAAGAGTAATAATCAGAGGTCCATCATCAGGTGTTAAAGACATAAGTTCAAAAGTGGATGTGTTCATAGGTGTTGTTGTGGTAGTTCAAAATCTAAGGTGGTTTCAACCTCCTTTCAAGGTGAAACTTGCTAAAAGTCTACTTAGTGTTATAACCCAGCTAGATAGATGTTGTATCACCTTGTGGGATTGTAGTCTCACTAAATAGGGATTATAGTTTCTTCATCAGTTACAACTAGTCTAAATTGGTTCTTGTTATTATAGGATAGTATTCCAATTATAGGTTCTAATTATTTTTTCCCCCAAGAGGGTTTCCCACATACGTCATGTGTTATGTGATTGATCTTGCATTGTCTCTCTTGTTCTTTATTATAAAAGATGTGTATGCTTCATGAATGCTTGTGGTAATTGGTTAAGTGTTTTTAAGATGAAAATTGAAGTTGAATTATTTGGCTCACTAATTCATGCCACCTTTAAATGATTTTACCTATAATAACCAATATCAGAGCAAGTCCTTTGGTAAAGGCTTGACAGTTTGAAGGTGATCAAAGGTACAATATAGGTAGTCATCAAGGAGGTTTCGCTAATAATCAAACACCAATGTTCAATGGATCCAATTATGCTTTTTCAAGTGAAATATTGAGGACATACATTATTTCCCTAGGTTTGGATGTATGGAAATATGTTTTGGATGGTTATGTTTCTCATGTTACTCCTCCATCTAGTGTTGTAGATAAGAAGTTGTTTGAGAACAATTCCAAGGCAATGAATGCTATCACTTGTGGTCTTTTAGAGACTAAATATACCAAGGTAATCCATTGTAAAATTTATAAAGAGATATGGGACAACATATAGATCATTTTGGAAGGAGATTCAAAGGTTAAGCTTGCTATGTTGAAGACTCATAGAAGGTCATTTGAAAGTCTCAAAATGAAGGAAGAAGATTCTATGGCATCCTTTTTGCAGAGAGTTGATGAGACTATGAACATCATCAGAGGTCTTGGAGAGAATCTTGAAGAGGCTATTGTATTCCAAAAGTTATTAAGGTCTCTATCCTTCAAGTTTGATTTAAAAGTATCTACTATAAAATAAAGTCATGATCTTACTCAGTTGAAGATGGATCAATTTCATGGCACCCTTAATTCCTATGAGATGAGGTAAATGATGATATACCACCAAATAAGGAATAACCATTCAATAATGAGATGAATACCAAGAATAAATTGCAAGGTAAGAGACCCAAAGAGGATGCCAAATCTGATATTGATGAGGATAAACTAATTACTTTGATTACTAAGAAATTGAACACATGCTCATGGAAGTATAAGGGTAAACTACCCTTCAAATGTTTCAACTATGGAGAGATAGGATATTTTTCTCATAGGTACCCTCATAAGCATGAGAATAATATTAATGAAGAGCATGGTGAAGGCCAAGATGAAGACAAGAAGACATATAGGAAATCCTTTAAGAACAAGAACAGTTTATATACCAAAGAAGATTGCAACTCATAAAATGAGAGTGAAGATAGTGACTCAAAATATGATCATGAAGATGA
This sequence comes from Torreya grandis, assembly GCA_037957365.1. Taxonomy (NCBI): domain Eukaryota; kingdom Viridiplantae; phylum Streptophyta; class Pinopsida; order Cupressales; family Taxaceae; genus Torreya; species Torreya grandis. The sequence goes on along the minus strand of JARHVA010004698.1, from coordinate 1,135,765 downwards.
TGATCCTACTAAAGATGAAGCTTTGTTCATGGCTGAGGAAGGAAGTTTCTCACATCAGAAGGAGTCTACTTGGAGTGATTCAAATTATGATGAAGATGAGGTGGACTGTGAGACTATATTGATGAATGCTCTTAAACAAATGAATACTGAGAAGAAGATCAATAAGAAGATGAAGTCTCAAATCAAAGACTATGAGGAGTAATTTAGTGTGTATGAAGAAATATTGAATGAAGATACCAAGGAGTAACAAGATATGGTCAAGCATCTTAGTTTTCAATTGGAAATCTTGTCTACAAGATTAAAAGATAAAGAAGATGAATTTTCAAGGTGTGTTTATGAAAATAAGTCTTTGAAAGATGAGTTATAAAAGTCTGCAAGTAAGGTGAAGTCATTTATGAGATTTGAAAAGAGCTCAAGTTATCTAGACAATATTTTGAGTGGTCAAAAGCATGTTAAGGATAAAACTAGTCTTGGATATGAAGAATAACAAAAGAATGTAACTCAAGACAGGATGAAGAATAATGTGAACTACGAAAATCATACTTTGAAGACAAATCATTAGACAAGGAATGAAGGTGTTGGTAGAATAAAGATAAATTAGATCAAATAACCAAATGCCATGAAGTATGTAAGATTTAATGGTTATTATTATACATGTAATCTATTTGGTCATAGGGATAGAGAGTATAAGAGACCTATTAGAAATGAGTTTGCATGGAACTATGATGGAGGTCATCAGTCAAAATGTGTAAATAGATTTAATTTCTTTAATTGTCATGACATAAGACACATTACAAATTTCTACTAAAATAAGGTAAGATAAGATATGTTTCTTGAAAAAGGCATAATGTGTTTCAAATGTCAATAGAGAGGTCACATTGCTAGATTCTACAAGCAAAGGTATACAAGATAGAATGAGTTCAATCAGGCTCTTAGAGTGCAAGGAAGAAGGCAAGTTAACTCATGGAAGCCAAAGGTGGTAAGTATGAGTCGTGATGAGACTATAGGTCCAAGTAATCTATTTGTTATGGAGGAGAATGCTTTAGAAGTTAAAGAGTTATAATAGGTCTCATTGTCTACTCATGTTGAGAGTGAAAAGACCAAGTTTAAAGAGAAGACCAAGGTGTTGGTTGAAGCTAGTCCTGAGGTATGTATGGATCCAAGTAAACATCTTGATGTTGCTAAGCATGTATCATGCAAAGAACATCAATTATCTATGCCTAGTAATGAGGTTCCAAAATGCAAGATGGATTCTTTAGATGAAAAAGTATGTCATGAATTTATGTTATCGCCATGTATTATTAATATAATCATATAATAGAAGGAGAATGTTGTAGTGGATGAGGAAGTTTTTCCTCTTAATCCAAAGAAGAAGAAGAACAAGAACTATAAGTATTAGATGACCAAGGAGGAGAAAGAATATGAGGAGTTATGGGTAACTCCTAGTTTCACACCAGGGTAGAGAATTGTGGTGTAGAGGATATCTCTATCTATGTTTCCTAAGAGACTCCTTTCAGTCAAGAATCAAACAATGTTGGTGTGTTCTTTAGAAGGTCCTAAAAGGCTAGATATGAATATTTTTCAATAGGAGTAGAGTTAGATTGAAGGTTTTTGAGTGGAAAAATAGGATTTATGTTTTTTCAGGATGATGTTTTTACTTAAAAAGGTTTGTTGATATTATTATAGCTTGTTCTAGGTGGTTTTATGGTTTTAAGGTATATTGAAGTCAAATTTGATAATTTTGAGTGCTCTCAATTTTTTTAGTTTTTGGCCTAAGGGCAAGTAGGCCTAAAATGGGTTATAGGAAGTCAAGACTCCCAAATGTGTGAAGGCTTAATTTTTGGTCTAGAGTGTGTGATGGGTGTCTTCAAGTTTGAAATAATTTTTAGAGGTGTGCATTGACCAGAAGGAGGTTTGTTGACCTTGTCTATTTTGAGATTCTAGGGTTTTGGGTTATGTTAGAAAAGTGATTTACCTTGTGAATTGAGGTATAAGGCTTAATAATGGATTGAATAGGCCAAATGGGTCGTCAAATCAAGATTAATATAGATTTTAAGGTTTATGGTTCTCAAATTATTTAAGTTTTTGTTAATATGGAGAGTTAATTGACTAGTAGGTTTGTGAAGGAATTATGTTTTAGAGGATGAGCTTGGTGATGAAAATTTGTGTACTTGAGGGGGCATATGAGAGTGATATAGATATGAAGTTTTAGGTCTTGATGATGTGCCTAATAAAAATTGTTGGCTCTGTAAGTTCCAGGTAGGGCTATAAGGAAGCTAGACGTGCTTAGTTTGAAGAAGAGTGTTTTTTGATCAGTTTATCCAAAATAAGAAAGTACGATTGTTTAAAGAATAATTATCAATTTGGTATAGAGAATTTTTATTATTTGGTGAGTGGCATGAAGTTCTATTGGTGGTCTTTGTGGTAGCTTGAGAGAGAAGGATAGTAAGTATGTGTGGTGGTTCTTCATGTTGTGTGGAGATCTGAAGATGCTCATGATGTGCAATGGCTCAGTAATTTTAGGGGGAGTCCATTTTAGATGCTTCTTGGTGAGTTCCATTAGCTTTAAATATTTTATGTGTTCTTTATTCATTGGTTGCATTACTTAGTTTAAGATAGTGTTGGCATGAAGCAAGAGGAAGTTTGTCAAGGAATGAAGAGGTAGGCTCAAGGTAAGGGGGAGTTTGTATCATCTTTTGAAGATGATCCTCTCCTATTGGTAGTATTTTTAGGTCCTAAAAATTAGTTGGTGCCCACTTTGTCATTGTGTCAAAGGGGGAGAGAATTCCTATTGTGAGAGTACTTGAAGAGAGGAAAGGAAGGTGAGATGAATGATATTTGTTAACATCAATGATAAAGGGGGAGATTATTAGAGAGTTTTTAATGATGTAATGATGATATCATGAAGGTGTTTAGATGACTGGATGAAGATCCTTGATAGTCTATGTGACAATGACAAAGAATGCAATGTGTTTATCCTAGTATGCTTGAAGTATGATTGGTTGATCTTCTATTTTAGCTTGGTTATAGATGTTTAGGGATGAGTATGGAGTATTAAGAATGTGAAAAAGGTCCCTAAGATGTTTTGTAAGCTTTGACTGATTGTGTGCATAAGTGGATTTCATTTGGTTGATCATTATTGTCATCTAGACATTTTGGGTCTAGTGGCAAAAAGTCTAAGTAGACAGTTTGATGATGTCACCATTTCCACGTGTGGATGAGTCAGGGGGAGTTGGTCATATAGTTATACTCAAATTAGTCCCTCGTTACTATTTTCTAAATCTTAGGTCATGTACCCAAACATAGTCAAATATATGTGAGTGTAAAGTTGGGCTCTCATGTATTTTGACAGTGTTTTCTATGTTTAAATAGAGTTGAGTAAGCATGTTGATGATGTCAGCATTTGCATGCATAAAGGTTTCAAGAGGAAATTGTCACATGGGTTTGTTTAATATTGTGCCTAGTTATTATTTTCTAAATCTTAGGTCATGAACATAAGTGCATAAAAATATATGTAAGTGCAAAGTTAGGCTCCCAAGCATTTTGATAGTGTTTTCCCATAGCCAAATTTGCATGAGGCAAGAAATAACAGAGTAAGCAATTTGGTGATGGCATAGCTCACACATGTGGATGTTTCAAGAAAAGGTGATCATATGGGTTTGTTTATTTTCATGCCTAGTTAATTTTCACTAATTTTTATGTCAATAAATCACCAAAGCATAGCAAAAGATATGCATGTTCAAAATTGGCCTTCTAGACAAGGTTTTGACATAGTTGTCTCTATGGAAGAAAGATTTGAGTGAGAATTTTTGGAAGAAAGGTTATAAGAAAAGTTTGTCACATGTTTGGATTATCCTATGTGACTAGATCATATGTTCCAAATTTGAGAACATGTGAGTGAGCAAGATAAAAGTTATGACTGTGCAAATTTGGCCTTCCAAGCAAATAAGCAAAGTTTCCATAGCTATTTCTGCACAAGTTAAAGTTTGAGAAACATCAATGGAGCACATTTCTCTAAGAATTTAGGAAGCAACAAGATGGCTTCAAGTGTCATGATCATAGGAGTTTTGATTATTATTTAATGGTGAGCATTTCTTGATAAAGACCTGACTGATCCATAGAGATCGACAGAGTGTGTTGAGTCAAAGTTTTTAGGTTGCACAAGATGAGGTCAACATGTTCAAGGTTTAACATTTGGCATTCATGGATTATGTGTTAAAGGTTAATATTCATAAAATAAGATTAATGGTGTGTATCTAATCTGAGTATCAAGGACTCAAGATGCAGGTAAAATGGTCGAGGTTTAACTGTGACCATTGACATTTAAATATTTGAATTTTACAAAGGGAAAAACTAGTTTGCATTATTTTGCTCATAACTTTTATCCAAGATGAATTTGCTAATGGTATAAAAAAAATTAAGAGGAATCCATGGCACATATAATGAACATGATTTGAAGATCTGAAAGTGTGTATAGTCAAATATATTAAGGTTCAAATTTGATTATGTGTTTGTGCATGGACAATAAGTAATTGTTAGATTGTGGAGCTAAAATCTTCACTAATATGCAAATGGAGGAGGTTTTTGAGTTGTAGGCAACCAACATCAGTCATCTTTAGTGTTCGCAGTAACCAACGTCGGTTATGGGTCGGCTGACATCGATCAAATAGGAACCAACATTGGCAGCCTGTGTGTGCATGCATTTGCATGCGTCTCCAGAACCGGTCTAATTTTAGACGGATAGTTAGTTTGCATGTGAAAGACTAATTTTAGTCTTAGAGATGCAGTTCTAATTATTGTAATTAGAAGTCTAATTATTGTTTGTATGGGATCTATTTAAGAGACCCATGGGCTATATTGTAAGATTATAGAATCAGTTCAGTAAAAATAAGGTTCTATCCAAGGGAGAATCATAAGGACTTGGTGAGGCAAGGACAAGGGTTCTTCCAGGTGTGTAAGATCTAGGTCGGTAGGTGTGCAAGGCCAAGTTGATCTACAGTGTAGCAAGATCAGGTTAGATCTACATGGTAAGTAAGGTCAATTGATCTGCATGTGTGTGTGTGTGAGAGAGATCTAGGTTTGCAGGTGTGCAAAACCAAGTTGATCTACAGATGGCAGCAAGATCAGGGAGATCAACAACACAATAGGTAGCAAGATTAGGTGAGATCTAATTAGAGTACATGGTGTACTCAAACTTGGAGTACGTTGAGTACTTGGTAGACTGGTAGTATTGTTACTAACTAGTGGACTGGCAGTATTGTTACTAATTGGTGGAGGTGAACAACAACTCTATGTTTGAGTTATTTGTTGTGACCATAATTGAGAGAGAGAACTCTTGAGGGAGATTCTTGTACACCCTAGAGGTGTGGGAGCCCTAGAGGTGTGGGAAGAAGAGTGTGGTACTTTTTCATTATATTTCCTTCTGGATGAGTATTAATACAAGATTGTATTGTCTCTCAAATTTTGTGTTGTTTCTGATTTCTAGTTACTTATTACTTCTAGTTAAATTCTGTGTTTAGTTGCTTATACAAAGGTAATCAATTATGCTCCTAATCCTGACAAAGTGGTATCAGAGCTAGGGTTGAAGGTTCATAGAGCCTGGTTCGGAGCAGGATTGTGTTTGATTACAGGTCAGTCTCAGAGGTTTCTAATTGAGTGGGAGTATAGCAATGGCAAAATAAAGTAAGCTAAGAATGGAGGAATTCAAAAGCAAGAATGATCAATTATAGAATTATGGAAAGAAAGAGCAGGTAAAGAAAGATTGTTGGTTGGTTGAAGATTAGCATGAAGGAAATGAAGAAGCAGATGTTGCAGGGATTGTTGCACAGGATGCTCTTGTATGTTCCTTGGATAAAGTAGAATCTTGGTTTATAGATTATGTTGCCTCTTTCCATGCAGCCCCAAATAGAGTATTTTTCCATGTTAAGGTCCATGGAGACTTTGGAAAGATTTATTTAGGGGTTGGTGAGCCTTGTCAAAGTATTGGCAAAGGGGAAGTGCAGCTAAAATTGTAGACAGCCAACACATGGGTGTTAAAGGATGTCATGCAGGTCCTAGTTCTGAAGAGGAGGCTAATTTCTTCAGGAAAGTTGGGTGATGAGGGATGCACAGTAACTCTCATAGTGGATGCACTTGAATTAGCATGTGGTAAGAAAGTAGGTATTCTTTATCTATCTACTTGTATTATTGATTCTCCTTTTGTCACAAAGATGTGGCTCTTTAGGCTTGGTCACATGAGTGAGAAGGGAATGCATGTTCTTAAGAGGAAGTCAGATGTCTTTGACAAACTTAAGAATTGGAAAGCCTTGGTTTTCTTGGAGGAGATGATGGATAGAGATCAGCTGAGGGGACTAAATAACTCTGAGCAAGGTAGTTTGGACAAGGTTTTGATCCAAAGTGAGCTCACAGGTAAAAAGTCATCACTCACAGGGAAACATAGTTACCAGCATCAATCAGGTGGAACTGACGTCAATCAGGCAGGTACCAATGTTGGTCATGTGCAGACCAGAGTCAGTGGTGTTGGGCAGGCAACTACTGGTGTCAGTCAGGGAACCAATGTTGGTGACCAAGAGGACACCGATGTCGGTTAGGAAACTAGCATTGGTGATCAGATGGATTTGACATTGGTTGGGAGCAGACCAAGGTCGACCAGGAAATGGATTTTGGGTAGATAGCAAGCTATCAAGGAGTCTCAAACACCCATGTAGAGGACTGAAAGGGTAAGTAAGCCACAAATTCGTTATTCACCTTCTTTATACTGCTTGCTCACTACAGAGTAGGTAAAATCTAGGAAACAGTGGGAGCATGGCATGAATTCTTTGGAAGAGAACCAAACAGGAGATTTGGTAGAGTTGCCAGCCAAAAAGAAAGCACTGAAAGATGAATGGATTCTTTGGTTAAAGAAGAGAGAGAATGGACATGTGAGATGAAAGGCTAGGTCATATGGTCTTGTGCAAGCTCCAGGATAGTGGTATAGGTTTGATAGGTGTATGACAAAGCATGGATTTAATCAATGTTATTGTAACCATTATGTTTACCTTACCAGGTTGGATAGTGGTCGTGACATTATCCTGTTACTATATGTAGTGGGTTCACACATGCAGGGTTTTGATGAGCTAAAGGTAAAGTTAGTTTAGTGGTATGCCAGGAAGGATTTAGGAGGAGCCAAATTCTTTGGCATGAGTTTTTCTAGAGACATGGAAGGTCACAAGTTGATTTTGCCTCTAGATGATTGTGTGAATAAGGTAGTGGTGAGGTTTGATATGCAGGATGTAGAATCGGTTAGTACACCTATGGATGGATAGTTCACATAACAGTGTCCCAATTCACACGATGAGGTTAAGTACATGTGTACTAGACCTATTTTTGCCCCAGTAGTGGGTGTTGTCAACAAGTTTGTAGCCAATCTGGGAAAGAAGCACTGGAGAGCAGTTCAATGGATTCTTAGGTATTTGAGAGGGATCAGCAGCAGGGATTCATGCTATGTAGGGTTAGGGACTTCTCTACATGGGTATGTAGATTTGGATGTGCCAGGTTACTTGGATGACATGCAGAGCACCATAGGATGTGTGGTGGTTGGTCTTCAAGGTTGATCTTGAAGAGGGATACAAGCCAGGAAACAAATTAGATGATGTACAGGTATAGGTACAAGTGCAGCTATTTATCTCCAAGTGGGAGATTGTTAGGTTGTGGAGCTAAAAGCTTCACCAAGATGCAAATGGAGGAGGTTGCTGAGTTGCAAGCAATCGACGTCAGTCTGATCAACCGACATCGGTCATCTTCAGTGTTCGAAGTAATCAATGTTTGTTATGGGTCGACCGACATCGGTCAGACAAGAACCGACATTGGCAGCCTGTGTGTGCATGCATTTGCATGCATCTCTGGAACTAGTCTAATTTTAGATGGACAGTTAGTTTGCATGTGAAAGACTAATTTTAGTCTTAGAGCTGTGGTTCTAATTATTGTAATTAGAAGTCTAATTATTGTTTGTATGGGATCTATTTAAGAGACCCATGGGTTGTATTGTAAGATTGTAGAATCGGTTCTATAGAATCAGAGTTTTATCCAAGGGAGAATCATAAGGACTTGGTGAGGCAAGGATAAGGGTTCTTCCAAGTGTGTAAGATCTAGGTCAGCAGGTGTGCAAGGCCAAGTTGATCTGTGGTGTAGCAAGATCAGGTTAGATCTACATGGTAAGTAAGGTTAGTTGATCTACAGGTGTGTGTGTGAGAGAGATCTAGGTTTGCAGGTGTGCAAAACTAGGTTGATCTGCAGGTGGTAGCAAGATCAGGGAGATCAGCAGCATAACAGGTAGCAAGATCAGGTGAGATCTACTTAGAGTACATGGTGTACTCAGACTTGGAGTACATTGAGTACTTGGTGGACTGGCAGTATTGTTACTGACTGGTGGAGGTGAACAACAACTCTGTGTTTGAGTTGTTTGTTGTGACCGTAATTGAGAGAGAGAACTCTTGAGGGAGATTGTTGTATGCCCTAGAGGTGTGGGAGCCCTAGAGGTGTGGGAAGAAGAGTGTGGCACTTCTTCATTGTATTTCCTTCTAGATGAGTATTAATACAAGATTGTATTGTCTCTCAGATTTTGTGTTGTTTCAAATTTCTAGTTACTTGTTACTTCTGGTTAAATTTTGTGTTTAGTTGATTATACAAGGTAATCAATTGTGCTCCTAATCCTGACAAAGTGGTATCAGAGTTGTGTTTGTTCTAGATCCTGATAGTAACCTGAGAAGATTGTTCAATCTTGTTTTGATATTGTTTAGATGTTTATTAATGAATTGGCTATTAGGGAGTATTTTATAATCCATGAAGATCATATTTGTGAATTAAGAAGGTTTTACCAATTTTATGTGGTATAAACAAAGGTTTAGAATTTAATTGTGTGTTTGTTCATATTGACTATGCGCATAAAATGTTGTTTGAGTGAATTATGCTTAAACATAAAGGTACTTTATTAGTTGTTGGCACTTAAGGGGGACCTATATATCATATAGAATGGGTCAATGATTTTAGAATTGGTTTTTTTTGTTTGATGAAGTGCTAAATGAGTGAATGGGTTCACATGAGACCTATAAGGGATATAATGGCCTTATCGAAAGGTGCATTTCCTTAAGGGTGACCCATAGATGCTATGGCCAACCTATGAAGATTGATTTTGAGCCATGTCTTCATGTGAGAGATGCCTTAAGGGATAAATCATGCCTAATTATTGACCAAGGTGTTGATTATCAAGTATGTTCTATAAATAGTGGAACCAAAGGTGATGGTTTCTAGACTTGAGTGAGTGACTCGGGAGAGATTTGAGAGAGGCTTGTGTGTGTGATTTGTGGAGCAAAGGAGGGGTAGATTACCCTATGAATGATATAAATATTGGAATAGATTGAGGACTATTTTTATGACATGTAGGTCATAATTTTGTTGGTATAATAGTGATCTTGAAGATTGAGTGTGAGTGAAGGTGAAGAGTGATAATCAGAGGTCCATCATTAGGTGTTGAAGAAATCAATTCAAATGTGGATGTGTTCATAGGTGTTTTTGTGGAAACTTATCATCTAAGGTGGTTGGATCTTCCTTGCAAAGTGAAACATGATAAAATTTTATTTGGTGTTGTAACTTAGCTAGATAGGTGTTGGATCACCTTGTGGGATTGTATTCTCACTAAATAGGGATTATGATTCCTTGATCAGTTACAATTAGTCTAAATTGGTTCTTGTTATTATTGTCAATTATGAGTGTGCCCTTGTGAGAAAGTGTGAAATTCCTCACTTTTATTGGAAAATGGAATCTATCTAAAGTGTGGGTGACTTAATAAGGGAGATAATCTCCAGAGAGGGTTAGTTCCCTTGGTTCTCTCACTAAAACTTACTTTTAAGCTATTACTTACTAATTTTGACAAGGAAAAGGGTGCAAAATATGATGAAAATGGATGAAACTGAATGAAAATTGAAATATAAGGCAATGATTTTTTTTTGAACTCCAATTCTTTAAATGACACTTATATGAAAGTACAAATACTACACACACATTCACTACCTCCAAGTAGGATTTCTACATCAATATTTCATAATAAGGACCTTACAAACTCAACTCATGCAAAGGACTAAACTCACATCTAATACATGAACTTAAGATTTATTTAGACACTTAGAATGATCTTTATAACATCAAAAATCTCTCATGAAGGTACAAAAATAGACTATAACCAAGGAAAATAAGTATTTCACTAAGTTATACCAATGGCAAGCACATACACTTCACTGGAAAAGACCTAAAAATGGAGGAATTTTTCTTCTTATTGCTCTCAAAAGTTGAATAAAAATTTTGGAAGCCTTTAGGACCAATAAAAATAACAAATATTTTTTTAACTTTTGGAAAAAATAATACATATAACAAAGAAATGCTTGGAGACAAAGCAGCCCCAAAGTAGGGGACCTCAAACTTGGTCAAATGGCTCCTCCAAAAGTGCTACATCACATTTTTAGCTTCTCAAAAATTGGCCCTTCATAAAGTTACATGGAAAATAATTTATAAAATGTTTAGGGGTCTTATAATAATCACCATTATTTTTTTTTAAACACAGAGCACTTAGAGAGTGCCTATACTTTTGCGCCAATCCTTAGATTTTAGCCTTCTTGTCTCCTTTAATGAAAAAGTCTCTTCCATGGATGTAGGTCTTCAATTCCTTGAAATTATTTGATTTGAACTCTTATATAGGATTATTAATTATTATAAAACATTTTTAAATATTTGGTTACAATACTCCTTAATCAAATTGGCTTTGTCTTGCACATGTGCATTTAGAAGAGGAAGAGTTCGATTTGCACTTGTTGGAGACCTTTTCCAAAGCCTCCTTTCATTATAAATATTAATTTAATTTCCCTTTAATTTAATATGGCATGAAATATCCTAATTAAACTTTCCAAGTCTTTGTAATAGGCTATATGCACCTATTCAGCCTTTAAAACCCCCCAAAAATTTCATTTTTCACCAAGGCATATAAGGAAAAGGAGGAGCTTTCTTAAAATTTGCATCAAACCAGCATCTATCCTCCATGGAAGGATTATAAATGGCATAATAGATATGTTTAAAATCAATTTTATGCATAAAACACTTAGAAAGCCCTGGAACAACACCAAAATCATGCATTCCCATGTATTCCTTGTAGCCCTATTTTCCTGCAAAGTTCCTTGTCTAGGACAATATAGAAGAGATAATGTAAAACCAATACTTGTTTCAGGTACCCATCATCCTCACACATATTCATAAAAAATTTCATGGCCAAAATCCAATTTTTAATATGATTTATATCCCATTTAGATTGCCAAATTAGGCCTAATTGGCCCTTTTAGCCCTAGAAGAGAAATTTTGTTGTTGGGAGATCATATAGGTTTGAAACCTAAAAAAAGTGTTTGATTAAATTTTATAATTCCTAAAAAATTATATATGTCATTTTTGTGATTTGGAACCACCTGGACGTACCAAAACCATGAAATGGCCTTTGGAAGGCGTGTCCTTTGAAGGCATTTTCTTACTATCCCAAAAGAATGAAATGTTTTGGGAATTTTTGGATGGATTTTTATGTATTTTTGAATTTTATCAGGTATAAAAATTCCTAATATTACTTTTACATCAATTGAAATCTTTTTTTGATCCTTGGAACATTCATTTTATCTCAAAAATTACTATTTTTACACAAATCCATACAAGTGAAGGTAAAAAACAATAATACCATTATTCAAATGAGAATAATGACCCATAAAAACATTACCCAAAACCATTTCTCTTCATTTTTTACTGAGCTTGAGAAATAGGCCCAAGAATAGACCCCTCTCAGATGCATAGGCTATAATGACCTGCTATCACTCTTAGTGATTGTTCATAAATATGAGGGAACCAATATGAAAATAAATTCCAATAATATAAATATTAATCATACCCCTAAAAATTTACAATTTTTTATATCCCAAATCTCTCTCCTCTTCTCGTACCAAGCATTTGAAAACTGCCCTTGTAGGCATGTAAGAAAGGTCAAAAATGGAGTGAAATTGAATTTTGAAAATTTTTAACCTATAACTTCCTAAAAACCAATTATTTGACCCTTAAAGGACCCAATTAATCCTTTATGATGATTTTATCACAAAAATCCTTTGGAAACCAAAAAGAATGCCTCAAAAAGGCCTATTTTTGCACTGATAATGCCATTTTCACCATGGAGATCTAAATTAAATGGTGTAAAATATTTTACAAATTCTCTCACATATCTTATGAGGTGAATAAATATGTAATAAATCTTCTTCCTAATTAGATACTATCAAAACCTTCTATGAATGGCACAAAATGGTCAAATTTTGTATGGAAATTAGGCATAGAGTTAGTCCAAAATGTGATTAACCTAATTATTCATTTTTAGGGATGTAATGACCTTGAAAGATGATATTAATCTCATAAATACACTCCAATCTCTTCTTATGATTGAAAAATGACTTGAAAGGCCTAAAAAATGACTAGAAAGCATAAGACAAGTGAAGGAAAAGACCTTAAATCACCTAAAAAAACCTTAATACCTATTAACCATGGATTATTCAAGGAAATTTTAGGACCAATTAATAACTCACAAGACAAAATATCATGGTATGCAAAGTTTTGAATGGTAGGGGTGACAATTTGACCTGTGAGGTCAAAATTATCAATAGTTATTATAGGACAATAGTCCAATTGCAAGTTCGAGTGGGTTTTCTCCCCCAATAGGGTTTCCCACATATGTCATGTGTTATGTCATTGATCTTTCATTGTCTCTCTTGATCTTTTCTATGAATGATGTTTATGCTTCATGAATGCTTGTGGTAACTAGTTAAGTTTTTTTAAAGATCAAAATTGAAGTTGGATTATTTAGGCTCACTAATTCACCCCCCCCTCTTAGCTATTGTACCTCTAATAGAGATATGTGGTTTATTCATATATTTGAGTCAAATTAGAAAATTCTGTATGAAATATTTAATCTCAGTTAGAGATTGGAAAGAAGAATGCTTAACCATGAGTAAGGAAGACAATAGCTTGCAAGAGGACTTGTAATAAGTAAAGTGTGGGGGAAATAATGAGTCCATTTTGTGTTTAATTATATCCAAGTAATAACCATGTTTTCCCATACTAATAATATTTCTTGAAATGGATATGATATGCATTTATGGCTTATTTCTAGTCTAAAGTAGAGAATGGGTACTTATAGTTTAGCATGTGTGAGTCAATGTTACTTGTTTCTACCACTATGTTCTAACTCTTTACATGGTTAGCCTTCAATTTTATACTTATAGGTTGTATAAATGCACCATGATAGAATGATTTATTTTATATCAAGTAATAAGACCCTTGAAGGCAAGTTTAGCACACATGGGAACCATCTAGTAAAGCTATGGAGTCTAATAATGAAGCTCTAGATTATAATAGTTGAGATTTGGAGATTAGCACATGAGTTCCAAATGAGTTTGGGAGTTTAGTAGGCAAGTTCCAATATCATTCTATTCTTGAACATATCTTTTAGAAGGTATTTTTTGGATCATATAATATTGTATGTATCCTACATAGAGTGGTCATGGCCCATCTAGGACACTCATGGGTCATTAAGACACTTACCTTATATAGCATTCTCTTTCTAGACAAGATACTTATAATAATGTTTTGTTAAGAACACCATTATTAGTGTTATGGGATTTTTGGGTTACTATGTTAGAATATATTGTAACCAGTTAGATCCATATCAATAGTTACACTAACTTGTCCACTATTTCACCTTGAAATGTGGGAAATGGTTGTAACCTCTTTTATATTCAACAAATAAGTTAGATTATAATGGCTAGTTTGTTATTTTTTATTTTGAATAATAGTTGTAGAAATGGTATATTAGAAAAATATATTCTTGTTATTTGTAGAGAGTTTTTTTAGAGAAAATAATGTTAGTAGCAGATAAGATAAATCAGTAAGAGAAAATGTTTTCCATATTGTAATATTTATTCTATAATTAATGGACTTTGAATGTTTCTGAAAGAATAAGAGTGAGCTAGATCCTATTCCATGGGAGAGAAAGGGCCACTCACCCAAGGAGGTAGGATTCTTGTGTGGCATTTTCTTTATGTTGATATTAATTATTATTTAATTCTTTTAAGAGTGTTTATATTGTACGTGTGGATAATTTATCCTACATGTCTTTATTTGTGCATTTTTATTTCAAGTTACATTTCTACCATTTATTTTTCTAAAATCATTCCATTTAAAGTAATTTTAATTTAGCACATAGTTTAAAGAGTGTTTCTTTAATAATCATAGTGTGTTTGTTTAGCAATAATTTATTTGACAAAAAAGATTATTTCTTTACAAGCAAGAGCATTTACTTTTCAATATTTTAATTCTACAATGTGTGTTTCTTTCTAATCAATTAGAAAAGTTTCAATTATGGACTGATTAGATTAAAGAATTTAGAGATAGTTGATCCATAAAACCCCCTAAAATCATAACTATTAATAATATATTACACACATTATTGTATACATCCATTGGATACCAGCCTTAGTTATAATGACATCAACCAAATGAGTTGATTAAATGAACGGGTTGAGGACACTAGTCATCTAGTTTGGCATTGTCTAATATAGTCACTATTTAAAGGTTATTCATCTCTTTTTGAAAGATGTTTGAGGCCAATGTAAACTAAGAATAATCTATTTCAGCCTGGTCTATTATATTGTGTAGTCTACACCAAGTGGGTAAAGCTAGGTCTGTCATGTTTACTAAATGGATGCACTATTATTGATTTGATTAGTGTTGTCAAGGGGAATAGGCACATTTCCATTATTGGGCCTAGTGTTCCACTACCTATTGGTCCTTTAAAAATTTTAATTTTTATGTTGAGGTGGGTTATTCATAGTTTGGTTGGTGTTTTGAGGAATCTATCTACACAAGTTGACCATATCATTGGTCAATCTCTAGAACATATACTATATATTATCTACCTCAGGTTTCATAAGGGAACTCTAGTTATCACTTTCTTGAGGTGGTGGACTAGACACTAGTGTAGAAAAATTTAAAAATGTAGGTATAGTAAGATGAAACACATTATGTGTATTTCTAGTAGGCATCTGATTGTTTAGGAATGAAGGTATATCCAAATATTTATTATTATGGGTAGCATAACTACTTAAACCATGAGTATTAACCATGTTATTATATGAAAATGGAATGATTTATTGGCTCATGGGTTACCTCAATACATGATTTAGGGGGCATAGGGCTATTTTTTAGGCATGGGGTTCAAGCCATCATATTTTAGAATGGATTTGGACTTGAATACATAAATCTTGAGATTAGATTAATTATAAGAGTTTTCTATATAAGGGCCTAGTTAACCATAGGAATTTGGTTATAGGTACTAGGTTGTCCTCATGAAAGCAAGGGACCAACACCATATCTTTGAGGTACCATTTTTTGTTAAATAGTAACTACCTCATTATACGTCAAGGATAAATATTTAAGAGTTATGGGGTCCACCTAAGGAACATGGAAGTCATGGAGTCTAGGGCCCCCAAGTATGTTTATATAGCAACTAGTTTGATCAACATGTAAGGGTGATTCAATATTTTATATAGATTATGAAACCTAATATTGGAGACATTCATGGGATCATTAGGCTATCTATGGGTAGCTAAAAACTAGTGATAGAGTATAAAAGGGTCTATTAGTACCCTAAAGTGATTAGTGAACACAATCTTAAGGTTAGCCAAAAAGATGATGGATCCATCTAAGAGCCCTAGGTATAAACTCTAAGCTGACTCATCTAAAGTGTAAGGTAATAGCCTAAAAATGGAATCTTCACATTGGACTTGGGTTCTAATCAAGTCATTCTTAAAGGTTTGTATGTGTTCCTCTACTATTTGTACCCCACCATGAACATACCTTGGGTGGAAATTCTAAAGTTTTTTTGGTAGGTCATGGACAAGTCTTGGAATTTTCACAAGATAACTACCTCATTATAACCATGTAGGGTTAGCCATTATTGGGTTCTAAGGGAGATAAAAATGGATAATAAAAGGAACTGTAACAATGGGGTAGTTATTATCTGAGCATGTTTTTTGGGCTTAAAGTTACGTTCTCATATGCATTAAGAATTGCAATAGCTCAAAGTAACCCTTAACTAGCTTAGGCCTTGTGATAAATCTTCTATTTTATATTTTTATAAACCTATAACGTTAGTGTCTAGGTAAAACTTGTAATATATTATACACCATTATGCATATATAAAATACTACTCTATTATGCCCTCCTTCTAACACCAATCTATTGGTTATTTGTTTAGCATAACCACACCTACTGTAGGGGGAATAGAGGAAGAGGAAAGGACTCAAATAGTTATGATTCCCCCTTATTCCCTTTCACCTCTCCTAAAATGAATTAGGCTATGGTATAAATGTGTCCAATGTCTATGTTTACCATGCCATGGCATACCAGATACCTCAGTTGGTTGATGTAACTTGTTGCATACAAGGGGCCTATTTGGAGTACTTATCTAAGACTTATAGAATAAGTTTTTGTCTCTCTTATGTCTATAATAACTAACTCATTAAAATTTTCCAATGAACTCACTAATGGTTGGCACTGATATCTAGTGTACTAGTTTCAATAATGCATTAAACAAGTGAAAGGGTGAACATGCAGTCTAGATAAAACTTGAATTAATGAAAACAATATATAATATTCTAAACATAAAATAAAATAGATATAAAAAATATAAAAAGATAGAGATGGTAGGGATAAAGTAAATATGAGATCTCTTTATAATGAAGATAGCTTTGGATCTATTAAATAGAAAAATCTATTGATAAACTAGTCTCTATTTAGCCAACATAACACAACCAAAAGGCAGAAATGTGCACGATTATGAGGATTAAATAGATATGTAAAACAGGGATTCAAATTCATAATATATATGTACATACAAGGAATATCAATAAAAAACTTTCATACAAAAGATAATTCATGCAGTACAAATTCAAAATTCATCAATATTCAAATGAGTTATATAAAAAGTCTTCATACAGCCTCAGCTCATGCTAAAATAAAATACTAAACTATGAAAGTGCAAAACTAAAATAAATTAAAAATACTAAGTCTTCTCTAGCTCTAATTCTAAGTGGACCAATCCTCATTTCAATGAATAACTAGTCATACATAGGCCACTCAGTTCACTTAGTCATAAAGCCAACCACCTAAAGGGTAGTTGTAAAAATGTTATGAGATGTGCCTACCTCTGGTAAAATTTAAAATGATCCATGCATAATCTTGATTAAATCATACCAAAATACATGGTAACTAGTCTTCCGATTGAATTTTTGGTTGTTGGAGTTGTTGAAGGTACCTTCCATCTTGCCAGTTGGCCATACTCTACTTGGTGATGACCTTTACTAATTAAGATAAAGTTTTTCATTCATTCACCAACTCAATCCAAATACACATACTAATCCTTTAGGTTAATGCTACTATTTTATTTGGATAGGAACCTTTGTACCATGGTCCCCTTAGTCACTAGATGACAAGACAATTAAATTTAGTGATTTATTAAAAAGTATCAAGATCTCTCTCACTTATATATATATACATACATATATATATATATATATATATACATATATATATATATATATACATATATATACATATATATATACATACATATATATATATATATATATATATATATATATGGTCCCTTGATCTTTACTCCATCTTTTGAATACCTTACATCCTTAAAGCATGTTATATGGCATTATCTCAAGCAATCACCAGATCTCGGCCCTATCATACCACTCCTATTTAATCCTAATATTTTGAGAATTTTTATGATTCCAAATTACCTCATCCCATTCACCCATAAGGTCCCTTTTTTTTGGTTCATCTTGATCATATTGAGGGCCTAGAAAAATGGGATCATGCCAGTGACATGATCCCAGGCACCCAAAGCATTGAAGGCTTTGGCTTTCTATTTAATGTATTATGGATGAGCTGATATCCAATTATGTTTAAAATTGAGAGTAATTAGTTTAATATGAACCTATAGGTATAAAATTAGTCCTTAGCTTTTGAACACATAAACTAGTCATCAAATTTTAAATTTTTAGTTTTATCCCAAAAATGACTAAGGCAAAGTTTGAAAGAAAAGATAAAAAAACCTTAAAATTAATAATTAAAAAGGGGATTTTTTCAATGAGATAAAATATATATTAAATTATATGAAATGTTTAAACACCATTATATCAAAATAAATTCAAATAAGCTCATTTCAAAGAGAATCAGCCATGACTAAGGATAAAACAGAACATGCAACTAGCCACTTATAGTTGAAACATGGAAAGATAAGTCAAAATTAGAGAGAAAAAAACCCTTTAAAATTAAATCCATAAATTTATATAATCATAATGATCATATTTAATAATTAAGTTACATAAATTAATTAATCCATGAACCAAAAAAATATTAAAAGATCGACCAAACATATGAATTCTAAATTGTGAAGAGGAAGAATCAAAATGAAACCCTACACTAATTTGGAAATTTTATAAGTCTTGAGTATAATATCAACGTTATCTATATTTATGGGATAGATGACCATAAAATTTATGCTCATGAAACACTTACATAACTACCATCATGTCATGTATTTGGTATTACATGCCACGTGGAGTTAGCTTTCTCATTTGGGGTCTAATTTGGCATTTGCTTGGGTTGATGATCTACACACTTTCCATGAAATGAGATCTTGACAGTTGTTCAAATATCATTCACCAAAAATACTTATGAACATGATGACCATACTATGGGATTCAGATAAATTACATCATTCCATGATCCTAGGCATTCAAGGGCTTGACTACAAAAGGGAAGCATACAGACTACCATGGGGGTTATAAAAATGAGATCACGCCACATGCCATGATCTCATGCATTTTGGAGGTCCAAAGTATCTTCATGAAACTGGGGGGCCTAGGTTTAGATTATGTTAGATCATTCTACATGGCATGATATTATCCATCTATAAGGTATAATGGCTAGGATCTTAGAACTAAGAGGCATATTAAAGTGATTAAATAGAATCATGGCACCTATCAGCATCATGGTTTATAATGAGGTCCAAGGTCATCCAAAGAAGCTTAAAGTGGTTTGAAGAAGTACGGATTTATAATTATGCCATGAAACATGATCATGCTTACCCAAAATATCTAAACAACAAGTCTAAGGCTGAAGAAAACTAAAACAGCTTAGTTAAGCATTGGCTCATATGAGAATAATAGAACCTTTAGACTTTAAAATAGGAATTTTAAAATAAAATGGATAAGTCCTAAAGAAATAAGTCCAAAAATAAAACAATATTTTATCTATATTAAAGCTAAAATTGACCCATTTTTCTAAATTAATTAAGACATAAAATTTGATATTACAAATAATATTAGCCACTTCACTTTTTCCAAGATCAAATATAAAAAAGATTACCTAAAAAAATCATAAAAAACTTTGAAATTACATAGTCAGATCAATTAAAAGGGGGTAAAAGAAACCTAAGAAAATATGGAGAGATTGATGAAAAGGTCTCATTTGATCAATACTTATAGCCAATTCAATCTGATAGTTCACTAATATATCGAGTTTTAAAGTTAACCAAATGGGAGTGATTAGTCTAGTCAGCCAAATGCACACAATATCATGACAAACTGCTCAAAAAAATCACATAAATCCTAAAATGGTCAAGGGATTTGAAATTTTTTGAGGTGAAATGGTCTATAAATGGGAACCTCTATGTACTTTAAAATATGATTAATAATATACCATGAGTTGTTCGATTTATGACAAATTTAGATAATTATACCGAAGTAGCTCCAAAATACAATCTCTTAGACCAAGTGTATAGACATATTTAAGTTTAGACTTGGCCTAAAGATTGAAATGCACTTAGTATTAATATAATACCTCTTTAATATTGTTCTCATTTAAATTAGTAGATAAAACAAGCCCAAACCTAACTAAAACCTAGAATACCAAACTCTAGAGCAAAATAGGTTCCTTAATTTTGTGAATAAATTAGTGTGTGTTGTGCAAGCAACAACACTCTTAAAAAATATTACACAACTTGACTTAAATTCAAATACATGACTCTTGTTAATGTTTCCTCTAGTCATTTATATATATGATGGATTGACCCCTTTGTTTACAATGACTATTGCACATGAGTTTTCATGTCAATGATCAAAATGCCTTATATCAATCTCAAACTACTTCCAACCTCAAGATAACTATCCCTAATTTTATGGGACAAGTCCATGCTAAGAATATAAGTGTGTTTTTTTGGACCTATTTACCTAGAGAAACCTTGTCCCTATACCATATAGTGACTAGTTTCCAAATTTTTAAATTTTCATTTAGGTCATACCACACTCTTCAAAAGATAGCTAAAGGTAATTCCTTAAAAGTTTCACTATAAATACAAATTAAATCACACTCATTAATATTAACCTAAAATAATCTATTGAACACTTGTAAAATATTGCACATTGATAAATTCTTATGTATTCTTCCCAAATTCAAGACAATTCAATAAGATTAGGCATATGTCAAGTCTAAAGCATTTAAAATCAGGTCAAGATCTAACATTATCAAATATCAAAACCAAATTACTAGTTGCATACATATAGTCAAAAGGCATAGTTAGAGAATCACACTAGGTTTGATAAATACATGTGGATTGATCCACTTCTCATAGTATCTAGATATATAGGCAGCATTTTATCATCAATGAGAGTGATTGGGGTCATCTCATTCCATTACATTTCCCATTCATTTTTGTAATTCTCTAGTTATCATAGGTACAACTAGGGTTTTCAAGTGAAAGAGAAGGGAAATAGAGGTTTTTTCATGTCATATATAAAATCAAAATATATTATACTCTTAGGATACATATCACATGCAACAAAATAGTCACAATTTTGTCACATTCAAAATAGATAATTTCATAGTCAATGGACATGGCTAGTCTAGTTGTTGTCCAAGGAGGGTGAACTTATCCATAAATATATAAAAAATATACTTCTAGATATGAATTTTCATATACTTTCTCATCTTTATTTCCACTATTAGATGCCTACTATAGTAAAATAGAAACTAGACAAACTAAGTATATCATTATTGGTTGTACTTACTATTTTTAGCATATGTCTCTTGCCAATCAAATTTAATATAATATATTTTACATTCATATTTATTATTAAATGTCATATATTACAATATGAATAATATTTCAAACTTTTATACATATTAAACTCTATTAAATTAAAAAAAAAGCATAAAACATGATGGTGAACCCAATTTTTTTTTTGAACATTGGTTTTTCTATTTTTGTTCCAAGAGTTCAGTTGAATTCATTATTCCATCCACTAAATAAAAATTTGATCATAATTTATATGATTTTATTGATATCCAATTTATGATTAATCTTTAAACTAGGGGTTTCATATTGAATTCCTAATTTCCATTCACAATTTTTTTCTTTTGTTGGTTTGCCATTTTTTTCTTTCTTTTTCTTGATTTTTAAAACTATGTTTAGGTAATTATAAAAATCATAATATCTATCATTATGGGAAAATTAGTCATTGGTTTTACCTGAACCATGGTGTGAGGGTTAATACTCCAATACTCAATACATTAGATAAAATTATATACGGATTTTAATTTCCATGTACCTCATGGTATATTATAAATGGATAGTGTTTTTTTTATTTTTTAGCCATAGGAAGCCCTCAAGCCATTTATTTTTGAAGTGCACTAGTAAATATTGAGCCCTAAGAAGTTACTCTCAAATTACCTAAGATATGAGATAATGTGGTTATGATAGAGTGAAATAATCCATAGTTTCCCTTTGGGCATTGTTCACTATTTATCACCAAGATTAGTATATCCAAGAGCCTAAAAATCAAACACACCCTTAATGCCATTAGAAAATTCAAACTTTAAAAACTAAATCAAGGTTAGTACCATCTAAATCCTTCCTTATCTCATGGTTTTTCAATATTATATTGTGACATGGATACAAGCACCATGAAGGCATTATTTTGTAAAATTAAATATGACTTGGGAACAAGAATAGTTGTACATTTTGAATTCTATCAAACTTTATGGGAACACATTACTACATCATGTGTAACCCCATACAACCAAAATAATTGGAGATAATCAACATGTCCTTACTCAACCCCCTCTACCTCCCACAAATCCTTTGGATACCTTTTATATGTGTGTCAAATCTATGGCATCCACCCAAGGTGTGGGGGAAACACAAGGTTTCACAAACATATCCATGCCTAAACTAATGCAGGGGACTTTTCCCCATCTTTTTATGATTATGAATACTACATCATCTACCTCACATACTATACATTCTATTGAGTATACTTGTTTATCTCTACATGCTAGGTTGTTGTATTTGGAGAAAGATATCTCTCAAGCTATTCACTCTACAAATTCATATTCTTTATTGCACAACTCATTTAAATTAGACATATTATCCCATACTTTACCCATTAGTTTTTTTTCACATAATTTTACACTATATAATGGTACAAGTGATCCTAAGTAGCATCTCAAATATTTTAATGCAATATGATTGGATTATGCATCCAATTATAAATTATTGGCCAAAGTATTTCCAATGAGTCTCAAATAGTATGGATTGACATGGTTATATAATCCTTATTCCCAATGTGTGCATGCCTTTGTCACTATATCTAATTAGTTTTTAACACACTTTCGAATCAACATTGGTGAAATTTTATCTTATGCTCAGATTTTAGAGATTAAGCAAAAGCCTAATAATCCTATCAATGATTATGTTTTTTATAAGACTATGCTTGATAATATGGTAAATCTTGTGCATGATAAGGAGTTGAAAAATACATTTAATTAAATTTTATTAGACCCATTAGATGAATCCTTTATTTTTAATCAATTTTAGTATTTTGGCCATTTATTCCACAAAGTTAAAGAATGTGAAGCTAAACTCTTTTCCTTGAACAAATATCATAATGTCTCTAATCATTCTAGTGAAACGTCTCAATATAATAAATATTTTATGTATAAATGGAATTTTACTAGATAAAAGGCACAAGAAGTGGTAAATATAGTATCATAAACTAATAGAGATTCACAACTAGAGCTCTTCTTTAATCCATTTCACAACCATGATATGCAAACATACAAGAATAATATAGAAGTATAGATTGATTATACTATGCCTATTTTTAGTGTAAATATCATAAATATTGGATCTTCCCAACTTAATGTGTCCAATGTGACTATGTTTTATCAAATAAACATTATGAATTCCATAGAGAAAATAAGTCTAAGGATCACATCGCTTGAAGATAAAAAATTATAAGCATAATACTGTCAATTGTGTATCTAGTTATCCATATACTTCACCCCAAATATGGGTCAAAGGGAAATAAAAATATATAATTAATGGGTCAAATGTTTCATATAAATATAATATATATGTAATATAAACTTTAATTAATATTCTTCATCATAATTTAAATACTTTACATCCTACATATACTATGCTAAGATATAAATATTAATGTGTTTATCATTAAATGCATGGACATTATACTGATAATTGTTGGACCTTGAAAATCAATATAAAAAATATGCACAAACACATAAATTTACCTAATAATGTGGCTCCTAAGAAAAAAATTGAAAATCAAAATTTTCCTAAAATGGTAAAGACATTGTCTCTAAGGATTCAAACATTATATTTATTTCATGTATAGAGAAGTTTGATAAAGCTAATACCACAAAGGATATGACTAAATATCCAAGTCTATAATTAAAATAAGAAGAAAATTATGTACATAGTACTAAATTAACGATATATAATCCTTATGTAGTTCCAAATAAGATGCAACCTCTTGATATGCACATACATAAGAGTAAGACAAACATGGAAAATCAATTCCAACATATGGTGTAGCTGGTTTTACATATTCTAATGCAAATATGATAGAAATTACTTGTCAACATTACAAGCCCAGAAATATGATTATGATTATGATTATTAATAATTATTTTATTATACTAATGAACAATACAAACAAATTAACGATGATATAAAAAAATACTTTTACAACAATGGATATGAATCATGGTTGAGAGCTATGGGACCAATATATGTGCATCCCATTGATGAGTTATTTGATTGGTAGGAACCTAATTAAATATACATAGCCCATTTATGTTTTATTGATTGTTTTTATCTAATTTCAAAAATACAAAATAACTTAATTTTTTTGAAATACAAAAAAGTCAAAAATGTAAAACATTCAAAATAATAATAAAAAATTGGGATTTAAGCATGACACGAATTTATAGTTTAATTATTTACATATGTTACTTATCATATGTTTGGTAGTTAAAATATTATTTTTCATACATGCATGCATTTCACATGGTATATGAGTGTGATGTACGACATACATATTACACATGGATTTTTAGATGTTGGACTCCCTTTTACCTAGTGGCTATGCCTTTGATAGAGGAATATTATTCTATAGTTTACATTATCATAGGTTATATCTATTGATGACCTCTGTAACATGTTAATATACATATATTATAGGTGTGTTTCTAGTTAATCATATATTAAATTGTACTACATGAATATGTCACTTTTATATGATGTGGAATTGATACATATGTGATGCTACCTTGGCTTATAAGCCTTACTAAATATACATTCTTCTCCATTCGGGACTGTGTAGATTTACACCATTCACCCCACAAAACTATTAAGCCTTCCAATAGACATAATCGATTCTTGTCTGTGAAATTCTACATGCAGGTTTACGCAATCCTTACTACTTGAATATTTAATAAATTTGACAATTTCATGACAATGGGAATGGTTTAAAACACACAGACATTGAATTTCTAGAAGTCTAGCACGAACTCATGGAAAATGATCACAGGATTAGTTCCTCTCCATGAGTTAACCATATTTCTCCACTAGAGCGAATGCAATACTCTTAAAAATGGGCATAATGATAGAAGGAGGTCTCTGCCTTCTAATAGAACTGCAACTCCTCCAATAACCATGTATTATTTAATATGCAGACACCTTTTTTTCCGTATCTGTTCAATCAAAACCTTTCAAACTAATGAAGATATATTTATCTTGCAAACTATCATACATCATGGCTCTAAGGCCTTTACCAAATTGAAAGTCACATAATATAATATCAGGTCCCTATAATACACAATCGTTTTACCTGTAAGTATTCTTTATCTCCCCACAGCCAATAGCCTTCCAAATAAACGTAATGACCTTTCACTGGTTGGATCCGTGATAGTCTCCCATACTCATTTGCGTCTTGCGTGTATTACTTCCATATACCATGGTTGACACCTTTTATAATTAGAAGAACCCATAAAGCAGACTCAGATTATGAGAAATGGAGATGGCAACCAAGCGACTGTGCCATTCCCAGATTCGATACCATTCAGTTTCTGGAGAAGTTGAGGGGCAAAAGACTAATGTTCATTGGGGATTCCATAAGATTAGACTAGTTTCAGTCCATAGCTTGTCTTCTCTATACAGTTACTCCAAATACATCATTTCCTAAGCAAAGGACATTTACAGTATTCAGATCTGTGGAATATAATGCTTCAGTCAAATTTTTTCTAGGCTCCATATCTGGTCCTCAAGGCGTATATTTATCTAACCACAATTTTTTTTAACAGTGACAGCCTTTTTGTATTGAACAAGGAAATGGTTAGCGACTCACACAACACTTTTTTCTTGCTACAATCTTGGGGTTATACTTGACTGCAATATGGTATTATAATATATATATATATATATATATATATTCAGAAACTGAACAGTGAAAGCCTGATTCTTTCATACCACTAATTGTCTGACGCCATGAATTTTCTTGAAGCGTAAACACAGGAAGAGTTTTCTTTATTTATTTTTTTAAATGATAGGAACTGGTTTGCATTTCTCACACTCACTTTTTAACACTAGAGATTCACTTTCACTTCATTGAAACATATATAATAAGATCAACAATGTGAATAGATCCATTTTCTCCATGAAACATACCTTGGAAATGAAATAGATTCTTTTATTGATCTCTTTCCATAGTTATAATTACAAAATGCAGGCTTAAAGGACCTCCTTCTCTCCTGTTCCTTCCTCTTCTTACAACAACTTCTCTTGGATGAGAGGTCTTCTTTTTTTGTCCTTCCTCTCCTCTCTTCTACCTCTCTGCATCCTTCTCTCCTATTTCTTCTCCTCTATATTTAATTTTTCTTGTTTTTGCTATATTTTGGGATTAAAAACCTCCTACACCAAACTTGGCTTAAGGAAAACAAATACAGTTTTTCAATTAAAACAACATGCTAAGGCTGAAATCATTTCAACCATTCCTCCATTATTCCCTCAACAGCCCCAACTATTTTCTTTTTACTTTTATTTTATTTACAATTACTCATTTGGAGGGAAAATACAATAATTTGAAATTTGAATTTAAACATGACTTGTCTTCAGGTAGCCATTGCAGATGCTCCTGCATCAATATGGATGTATAGACCAGTGTTCACTTGTTTTATGTTATTTTAATGTTGTTAATGTATTGCATGATAGGCTAAACATTTCTTACTTATTGTGTATGATCACTTGGAATTATGTAGTATACATATTTATGTCCCTTGTTTATGAAAAATTTATGTCATTTGTGTATGGCCCTTGGCCTTGTTTGTTGTGACATGTGCATTTCCATTGTATATGGCCCTTAGCCTTATGTGTGACAATGTGTGACATTATATGTTATGTTAATTGATATTTTTATGCATGATTAGTGGTGTAATGATCCATATCATGCACTTTTATTGCATATTTTCATTCAAAAATGGTTAGTTTCCTATGTGCCTCATTGTTATATATGTAGACATGACACTTTTATGCCTCAAATTACATATGTTGAAAACAAGCTTCAATGGCAATTACATTAATTTGATGACACACTATTTATATGTTGACATGATTATACATATTTCTATCTTTATCACATGATAATATTAATTATTATTTAGAGATGAGTGACTTGTATGTTGCATACCTCATCTCAAAATGAGAGAATTACTATTGGTTTGTCTTAGAGATTCAATCCTGCATGAGAATAAAAATCATATTCTATGATAGAATACATGGTTTAAAGATTCAACGTAATTCATAAACCAGATATATTGTAAATATTATCACATTAATATAGACTATTCGTGCATATGCACTTAATTTACAGAGATGATCACAAAATCATACATACTTGGATGCATATGCATGGGCATATGTAAAAAAGTCATATGATTTTTTTAATTGATTTCATATATACTTATAGTTTAGCATATAGATGCAATGCATTATATATA
This sequence comes from Torreya grandis, assembly GCA_037957365.1. Taxonomy (NCBI): domain Eukaryota; kingdom Viridiplantae; phylum Streptophyta; class Pinopsida; order Cupressales; family Taxaceae; genus Torreya; species Torreya grandis. The sequence continues at coordinate 1,108,231 of JARHVA010004698.1, read as the reverse complement.
TCTTGGCACAAATTTAGGGGGCATGGTGTTTATTAATGCACAAATATGCATTTATCAAAGTAAAAAGGCATAATACTAGCTAATGCACATATACACTAAAATATAATTTATATATTCAATAGAAAATGGTTTTTGTTTCACTTCACATTTATTGGCATTATGGTTATGTGGAGGCATTAATATTTTTCATTATATTTTGATCATGCAAGTATAATATAGATATGTATGTAAAAGTTTGATTCATTTGGTTATGTGTAATGTACATTTGAGTCTAGAGGCACTTAATGTCCTTGAAATTAATTCTAGAAAACACATTGTGTGGCCCCACCTTTTTGTTATCAATGATGTACATTCAATTTTGGTGACACTCAATGGGATTAGAATAACTTGTAGTGAACCCATTATGGTTCCACCTTCATTTAGATTATCACAATAGGTACTTCTCCCCATTTATAATAAATGGAGCATGCATGTTTCCAACTCAAGGGCTTGATTAGTTATTCAAAATTTGGTCTTGATGAATCTCAATTCACCAATAGTTAAACATGAGGAAATATCTCACAAGTGATTCAACAAGGGGGTATGCTTCTCCATATTTTACAAATCATAAGATAATATGGTTTCATCTCCTTATAGGTGTACTCTTCCTTCCTCCCTTTTTAATTTCCAGATTTTAGAGTTTTAGATTTTTAAAATTTCAAATATGAACAATTCATAATTCATGTGCTATTGGAGGGTTTGGTATTAAGTGTCACACACAATTGAAACTTCCTATCAAATAAAAATGTGTTTTACACACTCATGTGTATATTTATAAATTAATCTAACAATTTAATTAATAGAATAAGGTTGGGTCATCCTACACCTTTTTAAATCAGCTAAAGGTAATTCCTCAAAAGGTTCACTACAAATCCAAAGCCATTCATTATTCCTAGCTTGTAATTATCAATTGAGAACTTATACACTAATGAACATTATCAAAATCTACCCTATTCTTCAAAAATTAAATATCATTAAAAAAAAGTAGTCAAAATTGAAGTTTAAATCATTCCAAATCAAGTCAAGATCTAAAATTATTAAGTACCAAGTCTAAATTACTAGTTGCATGCATATAGTCAAGAAGAACAAATTCAAAATCACACTAGGTGGTATAACTAAGTGTGTCTTGATTCCCTCTTTAGAGTATATAGATATGTAGGTAATGTTGAATCATCAATGAGGGTGATTGGAGTTATCTTATCCCATTACACTTCCCCTTATTTTTAGTAGGTTTATATCTCTTAAAGGTACCCATATTATTTCCAAGTAAAATAAAATGAAACTATAGGTTTCTGCATGGAATATACATAGTCAAAATATATCTACCCTCTCAATAGACACAAGAATAAGTAACATAGTTATCACAATTTTTGTACAATCAAATTAGACAAGTTCATATTTAATGAACATAATCGACATGTGCTACTACCAAGGAACACAAAAATTATACATAAATATCCATAGACTTTGCTTCTGGATTTTAGTTATCATGGGCCTATCACATGTTAATTTCCACTATTAGATACCTAATAAATTCAAAAAAAAATATATAAAATATAAGTATCTCATTATTGGTTGTACTTACTATTTTTAGCATATTCCATTTATTAATCAATTTTAGTCAATTCTAATTTACATTCAGATTTATGCTCAAATGTCATATATTATAATATGAATAATCTTCCATATTTTTATACATATTAAACACTATTAAATAAAAAATAGGGTAAACACTATCAGGTTATATTTTAGATGAATGAAATATATAGCACCTTAGTCCTATACACTTGGCAAACTCATAACTTAGTTATTCCTCTCAGTTCTAGACCTTTCTCTCTTCTACAAGTCTTGCATCTTCTCTCTCTTATAACCATTGGCCTATCTCTTAGTATGACTAGTCTTACATTAATAACTCAGGCATTTTATCTTTTCTATAATGCTTAAAACATACTTATCTTATGCCTCTACAAATTCCTAGTCTATACCTATTTTCCTAGTTCTTGGACACTTGCATCTCTGACAGACACCTATATTGGTGCAAGTGTCCCATTTTGATGCAAGTATCCAATGACCTAAAGTCATCTAATTTTTAAATGAAACATATTTTAATGTTTGGCCTAAGTACTTTAGTGTGATATATTCTCCAAGATGATTGGTTTAAATATAAGATCAATCCTCATTCATTCCTCACCTATAAAACACCTAAAGATACCAAGGCAACTTATCAAAATTACTCAATCAAGAACTCATGTGAGAAAATATTCCATATTTTCTCATGTTTCCATATCAGTCATAAGGATAAAACATTTATAACTCTGAAGTACTGAAGGATCAATCCAAGAGCTATATTTTCCAAGTTACAAACTAGGTCACTATTACAAGACAAAACATAGGGGATAATTACATAATTTTGAGGCCCTCTTCAGAGTGTTGTCTATGTGGGTAGTTCTCATTGATAGAGGGTATTTAAGGCAACTCAACACCATGTGTCCACTAACCCATTTTTACCATAACCACTATGAAGATGAAAACTAGTGTTTGATCATTTGACAAGGAGTGATAGTCCATGACCTAGATCTAAATTTACTAGTGTGAAGGTGGTGATGAACCCAAAATAATATAGATGGACACATACTATTCTATTATTTGTTTTATATTAGACATCTATTACCAATATATATAATAATATCGATGCAACTATCCTAGGATGATGTAAGTATTTGTGGCTACAGAGGCACTTATTCCAAAATTTAGTGACTCTTATATAATATTCTTCTAGTTTTCTTCATACTTTTTCTAGATCCAAATCTATAGTAGCATCAAACCAACTAAATATATTGTTTTCATTATCATTTTAATATTTAACATATATATACTTTCCATTTTTAGCATATCTTAGCATAATAAATTTAATATATATATATATATATATATATATATATATATATATATATATATATATATATATATATATATATATTATATTTGAGTTTTTTAATCAATTAGACTACCATAGATCTATTTATTACCCTTTTTATTATTCATTTATAAATTCTTAACCCTATCTACCCATAATAGGATCCATATCCAATTTAGGGTTAAACATTTGTTGAACTCAACCTTTAAGAATCATTTTTACATAAGCATACTCTTTTAGATACTTATTACCTATATTGTCCTTATCTTTGTGATCTTTATTTATCTCATCATAGATGATATCTACTAATTTTATGACTATGATTATGAAACTCTCCAACTCTCTCTCAAGGAAGGATTCAAAATTGACTACTCTTGCATTCCTCCAAGTGTTAAAGCATATAATATCAAAGATTTGAATGGTGGTGAATTTTTCCCCTCTAATCAATTACATTATCCCACAATTTAAATAAATTAGTTACTCCATCATAAAAAAGATCAAAATATTTTTCCGTTACCTTCTACACTAAAATTGATTTCACATCGAAAAAATGTTCCTTCGTATGATCATAAAAGATTTTTCCAAATCCATAAGGATATCATGGAGGATTTATAAACAAGTTGTAAAGTGGATGTGCCTTCAAGTTCATTGATAAAAATCCATCATATTCCAACATTCATAAACAATATCCCCTCACCAAGGGTGATGATTCTATCCTACCTTCATTTGATATTGAATTTTTTTGAAAGGTTAACTAAGCAATATGGCATCTTTACCAAGTAAAATACCATCAAGAAGAATAGACAAAATTAAAGTGACAAAGGATCCTAATTTTCCAAATATTTCACTTTTACCATATCAACCAAGGCATCTAAATTAAATGTTCTTTATCTTCCAAAAGATGCATTTACACTAAAAGTTCATACTATACCAAAAAAATGTGTCTTTACCAATGAATCCTCAAGATCCAATTGATATATCCTTACCAAAATTTAATTAAAAAAGCTATTCCAATGTTAAAATATATTCAAATGACATACCAAAGGTACCAAAATTTAGAGATCCAATGCTTTTATCAAACTATCCTAAATTCAGTGATTGCAGGCTTGCACTTATTATCTATGAGGATGTTAATTCTCATATTACTAGATTAAAAAAAGGTGTTAAATTATAACCAATGATAAAACCTATCACAAAAAACACCATTCTCATGTAATATATCATTTCTATGATGAACACTATTGGTGATCTTTGAAAACAAGTTTCTATACTTCAAATGCAAATGGATTTTCATAATGATAATGCACATGTTTCCTCATTTAATAATCAACCTCTTGCATAATGTGTACTTGAATATCATTATACACAAGATTTTGAGATAATAGATTTACCTCTCTTTTTGTGTCATAAGGACCCATTCAATCACATAATTATGTACATTCTTTTGGTTAATGGGAAAAATATGACAAGCAATTACCAAAAGTATTCCATATGAGCATTTCTTATGTGGCTCAAAATTGGTTCTATAGATTATAAAAAGGTTCCTTGACCAATTTTACATAATTTTAAGATGCATTATTCATGGCTTTCAATATCCATAAGTTTTTAAAACTTATATTATCACATTTTTAAAATTCCAAGCAATGTGATTGTGAATCCCTTTAAGATTATACTATTTGATTCAAAAGTACATCATATGAGCTAGAATTTAAACCCTCAGAATTGGAATTAAAATATATTTTTAATAGAGGGCATATTTCCCCATTAAAAGAAAAATAATTACATAAATAATATCAATCATTAATCCATTTATACATTGATGTGCGTAGATATGCTTCTTTCATACTTACTCATCCAAAGGAGCTTAGCATATCTCTCATAAAATACCAAATATTTATCCCACCCACAAAAGAGGGAGATAAACTAACTAAGGATAATTTTAAACAAAAATGTGGTGTTCCTGATTTTTATATGACTAGTTTGAAAAATTTACTTAACATGGGGCCAATTCAAGGCCCACATCCTATGTAAAATCATCAATCTCAACAAATCAAAAAGTGTCCATGTTAAAAATATTTACAATTAATTTATTCATCATGAAACATTCTTGGATTATGCATCTAATGATAGGTTATTGACCAAACTATTTCCAAGGAGTATAAAGTATTATGCATTGACATGTTTATATAATCCTTATTGCCAATGTGTGAATGCCTTCATCGCTATGTTAGATTATTTTTTATCACACTTTCCAATCAACATTGGTTAAATTTTATCTTATTCTTATATTTTAGAGATTAATAAAAATCCCAACAAGCCTATCAATGATTATATGTTTTTTTATAAGACTATGCTTGCTAATATGGTGAATCTTGTACATGAAAAGGAGTTGAAAAATATATTTAATCAAATTTTATTGGTCCCATACATGAATACTTTATGTTTAATCAATTTAAATATTTTGGCCATGTATGCCACAAAATTAAAGAATGAGAAGCTAAGATCTTTTCCATGAACAAAGTTCATTGTCTCTAATCTTTCTAGTGAAAAGTCTCAATGTAATAAATATTTTATGAATAAATGGAATTTTTCTAGATACAAGGCAAAAAAATAGGTAAATATAGTATCAAAAACTAGTATAGTTTCCCAACCAGAACTCTTCTTTGATCCCTTTCAAAACCATGATATGAAACATACAAGAATATAGAAGTATAGATGGATTATAATGTGCCTATTATTAGTGAAAATTTCATGAATATTGGATCTTCCCAACTTAATGTGTTGAATGTTAATATTTTGGATCAAATAAACATTTTTGAATACATAGAGAAAATATGTCTAAGAATCACATCTCTTGAAGATAAGATTGTGAATATCAAAAATTATAAACATAATAATGTCAATTGTGTATCTGGTTCCCCATATACTTCACCTCAAATATGGGTCAAAGGGAAATAGAAATATAGAATCAAAGGGTCAAATGTTTCATATAAATTTAATATATGTCTAAGAGAAAATTTACATAATATGTCTCATCATAATTTTAATACTTTACATCCTACACATACTATGCTAAAATAAAATTATTAATGTGTTTATCATTAAATGCATGGACATTATACTAATAATTATTGGACCTTGAAAACCAATATAATAAATATGTACAAACATGTAAATTTACCTAATAATGTGGTTCCTAAGAAGAAAGTTAAAAATCAAAATGTTCCTAAAATGGTACAAACATTGTCTCTAAGGATTCAAACACTATATTTATTTCATGTATAGAGAAAGTTGATAGAGGTAATACCATAAATGATATGACTACATCTCCAAGTCAATAATCAAAATAAGAAAAAAATTATTTACCTAGTACTCAAGTGATGATATATAATCCTTATGTAGTTCCAAACAAGATACAATGTCTCGATATGCACATATATAAGAGTAAGACAAACATGGAAAATCAATTCCAACATATGGTGCAATTAGTTTTACATATTATAATACAAATATGATAGGAATTACATGTCAGCATTACAAGCCCAGGAATAATATAATAATTATCATTATCAAGAATATTTTTATTACACTAATGAATAATACAAACAAATTAATGATGATATGATAAATTACTTTTCTAACAATGGATATTATTCATGGTTGAGAGCTATGGGATGTACATATGCGCATCCCATTGATGAGAAATTTGATTGATATGAACCTAATTAACTATACATAGTCCATTTATATTTTCTTGATTGATTTTATCTAATTTAAAAAATTTAAAATAACTCAATTTTTTCAATAATACAAAGAAAAGAATGTGAAAAATACAAAACACTCAAAATAATAAAAAAATCAAGATCTAAACATGACATGAATTTCTAGTTTAATTTTTTACATATGTTACTTATCATATGTTTGGTAGATAAAATATTATTTTTCATAGAGACATGCATTTCACATGGTATATGAGTGTGATGTAGGACATACATATTACACATGGATTCTTATATGTTAGACTCCCTTTTACCTAGTGGCCATGCCTATACTAGGGGAATTTTATTCTACAAGTTATATTATCATAGGTTATATCTATCGATGACATATCTAACATGTTAATAAAAATAAATTACAAGTGTGTTTCTAGACTCATTTATTAAATTATTCTAAATGAATATGCTACTTCTATATGATGTTACATTGATACATATGGATGTATAAACTAGTCTTCACTTGTTTTATGATGCTTCAATGTTGTTAATTTATTGCATGATAGGCTAAAAATTGCTTGCTTATTATGTGTGATCACTTGGCATTACGTAGTAGATATATTTATGTCCCTTGTTTATGAAAATTTTAAGTCATTTGTGTGTGGCCCTTGGCCTTATTTATTGTGACATGTTCATGTCCATTGTATGCAGCCCTTAGCCTTATGTGTGACAATGTGTGACATTGTATATTATACTAATTGATATTTTTGTGCTTGATAAGTGGTTCCATAATCCATATCATGCACTTTTATTGCATAGTCTATTTTTAAAATGGTTATTTTACTATGTGCCTCATTGTTATATATCTAGACATGACACTTCTATGCCTCAAATTACATATGTTACAAACAAGATTTAATGACAATTACATAACTTTGATGACACAATATCTATATCTTGACATGATTATGCATATTTTTATATTTATCAAATGATATTATTAAGTATTATTTAGATATGAGTTACTTGCAGGTTACATACCTCATCTCAAAATGGGAACATTACTATTGGATTGCCTTGGAGATTCAATCCTACATGAGAATAAAAATCATATTCTATGATATAATACATGGTTTAAAGATTCAAATTAATTCATAAATTATATATATGGCAAATATTATCACATTAATATATATTATTGGGCATATGACATGCATATGTAGTTAATTTATAAAGATGACTACAAAAGCATACATACTTGGATGCATATACATGGGCATATGTAAAACAATTACATGAATTTTTAATATATTTCATATATACTTATATTTGAGCATATGTATGAAATTTATTCCATACCTCTTGGCACAAATTAATGGGGGATGATGTTTGGTCATGCACATATGCATCTATCAAAGTAAAAAGGCATAATCCCTGTTGATACACATATACACTAAAATATGATTTATATATTCAATAGAAAATGGTTTTTATTTCACTTCACATTCATTGGCATTGTGTTTATAATGGAAGCATAAATATTCTTCATTATCTATTTATCATGAAAGTATAATATAGATATGTATGTAATAGTTTGATTCATTTGGTTATTTGTAATGTACATTTGGGTCTAGAGACACTTAATGACCTTAGAATTACTTGTAACAAACCCATTGTGTGGTCCCACCTTTTTTTTATGGGTGGTGTACATTTAATTTTGGTAACACTCAATGGGATTAGCATCACTTATAATGAACCCATTGTGGTTCCACATTACTTTGGATTATCATATTGGGTACTTCTCCCCATTCATGAGAAATGGAGCATGCATCTTTCAACCTCAAGGGCTTGATTAGTTATTCAAAATTTGGTCTTAATAACTCTCAATTCACCAATAGTTCAACATGAGGAAATATCTCTCAAGTTATTTGATAAGGGGGCATGATTATCCATGTTTTACAAATCATAACACAGTATGGTTTCATCTCCTTACAGGTGTACTCCTTCCTTCCTCCCTCTTTTAATTTTAAAATTTTAGATTTTTAGATTTTTAAAAGTTCAAATATGAACAATTAATAACCCATGTGATATTGGAGGGTTTGGTATTGAATTTCATGTATAATTGAAACTTTATATCAAATAAAAATGTGTTTTACACACTCATGTGTATATTTATAAATTAATCTAAAAATTTAATTAATAGAATAAGGTTGGTTCATCCTATACCTTTTGAAATAATCTAAAGGTAATTCCTCAAAAGGTTCACTATAAATCAAAATCCATTCATTATTCATATCTTGTAATTATCGATTGATAAATTATACACTAATGTAAATTATCAAAATCTACCCTATTATTTCCAAATTAAATATCATTCAAAAAGAAAAATCAAAATTGAATTATAAAGCATTTTAAATCAAGATAAGATCTAACATTATTAAGTACCAAATCTAAATTACTATCTACATAATTATATTCAACAAGCACAAATTCGTAATCACACTAGGTGGGAGAGCTAAGTATCACTTGATTCCATCCTTAGAGTATCTCAATACATAGGTAATGGTGAGTCATCAATGAGGGCGATTGGAGTTAGCTTAGCACATTACACTTCCCCTTATTTTTTGTAGGTTTATAACTCTCAAAGGTACCCATATTATTTCCAAGGCAAAAAAATGAAAATATAGGTTTCTAAATGGCATATATATAGTCACAATATATCTACATTCGTAATAGACATAAGAACAAGTGACATAGCGATCACAATTTCCTAATAATTAAATCATATAAGTTCATATTCAATGAACATACCAAACTTATGCTACTATCAAGGAACACAAACTTGTATATAAATATCCATAAACTCTATTTCTAGACTTGAGTTATCACAATCGTATCTCATATTAATTTCCACTATTAGATACCTAGTACAGTTAACCAAAAATTAGAAAAGCTAAGTATCTCATTATTGGTTGTACTTATTATTTTTAGCATATGCCATTTATCAATTATTTTTAGTCAATGTTGATTTACATTCAGATTTATGCTTAAATGTCATATATTATAATATGAATAATCTTTCAAATTTTTATACATATTAAACACTATTAAATCAAAAATAAGTTAAAACACTATCAAACTATATTTTATATGATATTTATGAACTATATACACCTCAATATTTTACACTTGGAAAATGCATAACTTGGTTATTCCTCTCACTTCTAGACCTTTCTTTCTTCTAAAATTCTTGCATCTTCTCTCTCTTATGACCATTGGCCTATCTATTAGTATAATTAGTCTTACATTGATGACTTGTGCATTTTATCTTACCTATAATTCTTAAAATATACGTATCTTATGCCTCTTTGATTTTTGAGCCTATACCTATTTTCCTACTCTCTAGATACTTGTATATCTGGTAGACACCTATGTCGACGTAGATGTCCCATTTTGATGCAAGTGTCCATTGTTCTAAAGTCATCTAATTTTTAAATTAAACATATTTTAATGGTCTTCTTAAGTGATTTAAAGTGAGATATTCTCCAATATAATTGGTTTAAACATAATATCAACCCTAATTCATTCCTCTCCTAGAAAATACCTAAAGAGACCAAGGTAACTTATCAAAAGTACTCAATCAAGCACTCAAGTTAGAAAATATTCCACATTTTATCCTATTTCTATATCAATCATAGGGATAATGCATCTATATGTCTGAAGTACTAAAGGATCAGCTCAAGATTTATATTTTCCAAGAGACAAGCTAGGTTACTATTGTAATTATTTATCACACATTGTATGATTCAAACACTAGCCAACACATAGGGGATAATTACATAAGTATGAAGCCCTATTCAAAGTATTAGCTATCTAGGTAGTGCTCATCGATAGAGGGGTATTTAGGATAGATTAACACCATGTGTCAACTAACCCATTTTTCCCATAACCACTATGAAGATGAAAAACTAGGGTTTGATCTTTTTATAAGGAGTGATAGTCCTTAACCCATATCTAAATATACCAGAGTGAAGGCAATGATGAACCTAGAAACATCTAGGTGGACACATCATATTCTAGTGGTTATTTAATATTAGACATATATGCTGAATCTAGACACTAACATAGATACAATTATCTTATGATGATGCAAGTGTCTATGGCTACAAAGTCAATCCAAAATTTGGTGAATATTACATAATATTATTCTAGTATGCTTCAGACTTGTTTTATATTAGCATCAGAACCAACTAAGTATTTTATTTTCATTATCATTTCAATATTTAACATAATTATACTTTCCATTTTTAGCATATCTTAGAATAATAAATTTAATATATATTATATTTGAGTTTTGTAATTAATTGGCCTACTATAGATCTATTTATCACCCTTGTGTTTATTCATTTATATATTCTTAACCCTATCTACCTATAATAGGATCCATATCTAGTTTAGGGTTAAAATTTTGGTGAACCCAACCTTTAATCATCATTTTTATATAAGCATTCTCTTTTAGATGATTATTTCCTATATTATCATGACCTTTGTATTCTTTATCTCGCTCATCATGGATGGTATCGATTACTTTGATGACTATGATTATGAAACTCTCCAATTCTCTCTGAAAGTAGGAATCAAAATTGATTACTATTGCATTCCTCCAAATGATAAAGCATATGATATCAAATATTTTAAAGGTGGAAACTTCTATCCCTCTAATCAGTTCTATTCTCCCACCATTTTAATAAATGAGTTACTCCATGTTAAGGAAGATCAAAAGACTATCTTTATCTTCTACACTAAAAGTGGTTTCATGTGGAAAAAGCATTCCTTCATATGATCATGACATATTTTTCCAACTCTATAAGGATATCATGGAGTATTTTTAAACAAGTTGTAAAAGGGATGCACCTTTAAGTTCATTGATCAAAAACCCTCCTATTCCAGCATTTCCAAACAATATCCCCCTTACCAAGGGTGATGATTCTATCCTACCTTCATTTGATATTGATTTTTTTTTAAAGGTTAACCAAGTAATATGGCATCTTTATCAAGTCAAATTAAGCCATCAAGAAGAAGAAATAATTAAAAACTTAAAGTGAAAAAGGTTCCTAATGTTCTAAATATGTCACTCTTACCAATATCAACCAAGACATCTAAATTAAATGATATTTATCTTCCAAAAGATGAATTTACATCAAAAGTTCATACTATACCAAAAAAGGTGTCTTTACTAATGATTCATAAAGCTTAAATTGATATATCCTTAATAAAAGTGAATGAAACCATTTATTTCATTGTTCTAAGATCTTCAAATGACATACCAAAGGTACCAAAATTTAGATATTCAATTCTATTACCAAACTATCCTAAATTTAATGATTTCAAACTTGCAATTGTTATCCATGAGGATGATGATACTCATATGACTAGATTCAAAAAGTAGTAGATTATAAACAATGATAACACCTATTACAAACACCACCATTCTCATGGAATATCTTATTTCTATGATAAACATGATTAGTGATCTTCAAAAATAAGTTTCTATACTTGAAATGCAAATGGATTTCTATAGTGATACTACATAAATTACCTTATTCAATAATCAACATATTGCATAATGTATACTTGAATATCCTTATCCAAAATATTTTGAGCTACCAAATTTACCTCTCTTTATATGTCATAATAACACATTCAACCACATAATTAAGTGTGTACATTATTTTGGTCAATAGGCAAAAGATGACAAACTATTACTAAAAGTATTCCATATGAGCATTTATGATGAGGTTTAAAATTGGTTCTATAGCTTATCAAAAGGTTATTTAATCACTTTTCCACAATTTTAAGATGAATTATTCATGGATTTCAATATCCAAAAGGTTCCAAAACTTACAATAGCACATTTACAAAATATCAAGCAAAGTGATTGTGAAATCATTCATGATTATACTATTTGATTCAAAAGTACATCGTATGAGCTAACATTTAGACCCTCATATTTGGAATTGAAATATATTTGTAGTAGAGGGATTATTTCCCCATTAAAATAAAGAGCATTACATAAACAATATTATTCATTTAAACATTTATACATTGATGACATAGATATGCTTCTTTCATACTTACTCATCCAAATGAGCTTATCATATCTCCCTTAAAATATCAAATTTTTATCCCAAACACAAAAGAGGGAGATAAATTACATAAGGATAATTATGAAAAAAATATGGTGTTCTTAATATTTGTATGATTGGTTTGAAAATGTTACTTAACATGGGGTTAATTCAAGGCCCACATCCTATGTAAAATTCTGAAGTTCAACAAACCAAAAGTCATCCATGTCACCAAGATTTATAATTACTTTATTCATTGGTTGTGATTAATATTGGAATAACCAAATCAATACTATGAAATTATTAAACTATTGTAGTGAAAGGCATTTTTCATAACTTGGGTACCATGCAAAATATCTACATGATAAGGGACAACCAAAAGACTCATTGGGTCTATTTGTCATTCCTATTACCTTGGGGCCTTGTGTTGTCCTTACAGAAGTATGGGTCTTAAACCATACTCCATCATACTCCCTTACATTGGGAGATTTTTTTATATAAAATGGAAGCTAAAATAAATCTAAGTCAACAAGGTATTTCTTTTTCTCATGAATGAGAATTGATTCATAGTCGAAATGATATCATTGGTTCTTCTACTACACATGTAAAATGTGAGGAGGAACATTCCATACATCATTTTAACTTATCCAACCATGACGAAAACAATATAAAAGATCCAACTTAAGGATGTAAAGCTCCCCATATTCTAAAAATGCCAAAAAATCAAAAAAAAAAAAATGGCATCTTCATATTTTATTGGCTCCTTGGAATATATGTGTTATTTATATTTTTGTGGATATCACATCAGTTATTTATATATACATATGTGTTTCTCACTTATATTTGAGTGTGATACATGCATACATGATTCATGACAATGCACTTTTGGATATTGAGCTTTCCCTCTACTCACATCACTCTAATGTTGAAGGCATCCACCTATATGATCATGATACATCTAGGTTATATCACTCTATGGTCACTTTACATTATCATGTTTGAGCTAATATGTACTTACACATGACTTTATCCATACTTATTTAGTTCATATTGTATGTAATATGTTATGTACTTGACATTTTTTGCTAACACATTTGATCCATGGGTTACTATTATAAATTTATGTTGGTTATTTATCTTTTCATTTATGCACTTCCTTGAGTATCTTACCTTGCTATTGTTTTGTTTGTTGATAATTTGAATATGCTCCATTATTTGTAGCATTTTTTCCTTTATTTTCCTCTTTGACATTTAAATATGTCATTATTTATTGCATGTACATTTGAATATTCCATATTTTATTTTGTGGACATTTGACTAAGTCACATTCATTTGATTGTGAAGAATTTGAACATGCCCCTTAATTGTAGTCTCCTTGGACTATTATCTTTTGACTTGCTTTTGAGCGCTCTTATGTGTGTGTTTGGTTTTTTTTGAGCTTGTACTATTACTATCTATATGTTACCATGATCTTTATCATGCATATTAGCCATTAATGTGATCAAATTATATGTGATTCATTGATATATTTAATTACACATGACCTTATTTATGATATATGATTCATTCACAATTATATGGTTATCATATCCTTCTAAGGTGCAGTAACTACCAATTTCTATCTTCCCTCACTTGTTGGTTAAATGTCATAGAGGTAGGACATACACACATTCATAGTTATATACTCAGTGGGGCATGTCATATAGGTATGGCTTCTACATGTTCATTGTCTTAGATTTAGTGGGGGGTGTTTTAGAAAAATGTTCTCCACACTTACTCAGTATCAAACATCTCTATATTATGGTGGGCATATGTTTTGGAAACATGTCCTCCACATTGGCACCTATATTAGTATTTAGTTTCATATTATAGTATGGGTATGCTTTGTAAACATGTCATCCACACCTACATAGTTTCAAATTGGCCAAATTGCACAGTTATATGATTTAGATACACATTTATGGTAGAATTCTATAAATTGGTACCATTGTTAAACATAGTTTCATCATGAGACATATCTTAGGTATATATGATATGTAATGTGTGACTAATATTAAAAATCAAATCATTTTCAAATTCCAAACACTTTTAGGGACTATCACCACCCACTAAGTTGGACTTTTATGAACTATATTGAGTCAATCTACTATAATAGTTGGTTTAATTTTTGGTATGTTTGAGGTGATCAAATCACTCAATCTGGATGATTTTTTAGGTTGGACTTCATTTTATCATATAGCCTCACTAGTTTGATATTGTGACATAACTTTATTCACTCACACTCACTAGGTTATAAGTATGATTGGGTTACATGGTTAAGCTAGTCTCAATTGTCAGGTGGTAATTCACATTTTCTCCAAAGTTTGGGGCATGGGATTTCCTATATCTCTCTATATATCTCCTTAGATATATGAAATTTACATATTTATATTTTTCCTAATCTTGATTTTAGTGATTCATAATGATACATCTTTCAAATGAAATTTCCAAAAGTCAAGATAATTGCATCGATATATAGGTGTACTCCTAAACCTTGGTCTCTTTCAATTTCAATCATTTCAATGCTTTTAATTTTATATTTTATGCAATGATTATGTACTATAACATATTCTTGGTTGCAATTTAGTCACCAAAAAATCACTTAAGTTGGACTCAATAGAAAGCAAGGTGTCTTATACATACCTTGGTACACATTCCTTTACTTTAAATTAACAATTTCATCATTATATTAAATGGGTAAAATATAGATGATATTTATAAACCATATATCACCTCAGTATTATACACTTGGAAAACTCATACCTTAGATATTCTTCTTATATCTAGACCTTTCTTACTTATACAAATCTTGAATCTACTATTTCTTATGCCCCTTGGCCTATCTCTTAGTCTGACCAATTTTATGTTAATGACTCATGCCTTATATCTTTCTCAAAATGCTTAAAATTTGCTTATATTGTGCCTCTACAATACCTATTTTATTGCTCCCTAAACACTTACATCCTTGATAGACACCTACATTAACGTAGGTGTTTTATTTTGACATAGATATCCAATGCCCTAAAGTCATCTAGTTTCAAATTGAAACATATTATAATGGTCATCCTAAGTGATTTAATATGATATGTTCTAAAATAATATTAGTATAAATATAAGATCAAGCCTCATTCATTCCTCACTAAAAATGACCTAAAGAAACCAAGGCAACTTATCAAAAACACTCAATCAAAAGCTCAAATGATCAAAGATTACTTATATTATTTTATTTTCATATCAATTATAGGTACATTACATATACAAGTATGAATTATTGAAGAAGATCTCAAGATATATATTTGAAAAGTTACAAGCTAGGTCACTATTGTACTTGATTATCACACATTGCATAATTCATACATAAACCAACATGTAGGGGAGAACTACATAAGTCTAAATCCCTCTTTGAAGTAAGGAAATGATCTTATATATAGGGGTGTTTGGGGTAGTTTAAATCCATGTGCAAACTAACCCATTTTTACCATAATCACTATGAAGATGAAGAACTAGGGGTTGATCATTTTAAAAGGAATGATAATCCATGACCTAGATCTAAATGCACCAGAGTGAACGTTATGAAAAACCCAAAATCATCTAGGTGGTCACATCTTATTTTAGCATTATTCCATACTAGACATCTATGTTACATTCAAACAATAGTATCGACACAACCATCTTAGGTTGACACAAGTGTTTATGGCTACAGAGGCACTTAATCTAGAATTTGGTGACTATTATAAAATATTCTTCCAGTCTGCTTCTTGCCTATTCCATATCTAGATCTATATGAGCATCATAACCAAATAAGTATATTTTTCCATTATCATTACAATATATATCATAGATTTACATTTTATTTTTAGTATATCTCAACATAATAAATTTAGTATATGTTCTATCTATTTTTTGTAGTTAATTAACCTATTATATATTTATTTATCACCCTTATGATTATTTATTTCTATATTATTAACCTTATCTACCCATAGTATGATACATATCCATATTAGGGTTAAACTTGTACTAATAATGGTCAGGGTGACCAAAACCTAAGAAACATAGATCAATAGGGTCATAGGAGTAATTTTGAGTATCTCAAGGCAAACAAATGTAATATCTAAAATTATTTAGGTGTGAGTTATGATAATTAAATGATATATGGGACCCACTGATGGGTCATTTGGCATGGCACACCAAATTAGGTGAGTTAGGAATCTACTCCACCTATCCTAAAATTAAACAAGAAATGATTTGTGCAAGTTTTCTTTCACCAAATCATGGTGTACTATATACCTCAGTGGTTGTTGTGTTTAATATCTTGGTCAAGGGGCCTTGGCTAGTTTGTAATTTATGTGTAAACAAGTTAGAGGGATAATGTGATATTTTTCATCTTGTTGTTTCATCAATACAGGTTTTAAGCATACAAGAGGGGAAATAAAAACACTCAATTCCTATAAAATCAACATATTTCAACTTTATCAAAGATGTAGCCAATTCAATATTTGTTCATTACATACATAGATTCAACAATACATAAAAAATAATGAAAA
Organism: Torreya grandis; assembly: GCA_037957365.1. Lineage (NCBI taxonomy): Eukaryota > Viridiplantae > Streptophyta > Pinopsida > Cupressales > Taxaceae > Torreya > Torreya grandis. The sequence continues at coordinate 1,090,851 of JARHVA010004698.1, read as the reverse complement.
GAATGTTTACAATAGAAATTATAGTTGTGTGCATGGATTACATTCATATTTAGCCTACCCACTCTAAACAAAGCATTACAAAGGTAAAAAAAGATAGGGGGAAGAGAAATGATGAGCCTATTTTGCATTTTATAAAAATTTGATGTGTTTAGAGAGATAAAATCCATTAAAAAATCAATCTTCTACCTAACTAGTGTGAACATATCCACTAAAAAGGTGACACTAGAGTCTAAAGGTAACTTTACAATGAAGATAAAATATAAATCCACCATTTAAATGTGCAATAACTTAATAATTTATCTACAACTTTCTATTAATGAAATATATTCTTGAATAACAATATCTAGATTGATCCCAACTATTTAGATTACAAATAATGCCTCAAAATAACATTTACCATATAAGTAACTAGTTAAAAAAGTAGGGAAAATGTATAAAATATGTATAGCCCATAATATTGTCTCCAATACATAAAATGATCCTACCCTTTCCACAACAAAAAATTGAATATATATAAAAACACTTGACCATTGACCCATCTAGATTTCCCCCTAAAAGTTGTTATAGCCATTAATGAGCTCCATCTACAACCTATTAAAGAAGGAAGGCCTCCCACTAGGCCTTAGAGGATTTTTTTATGGTAAAAGATGGTTATTGACAAATGAATCATTAACAATGCACCTCACATGCTCTCCTCTTGTGCCTAATTCATGTGTTATATGGGCTTTTGTGTTTTTATGCCTATTAATTTCACCCTAAACAAGCATGAGAGTTTAGTTTTTTATGATAACACACTTTGGCTCTCACTACTCCATGAATATTTAATGATTCAATTTGGCACAAGGGTAACTTCATTTATTTTTAATCCTTCATGCCTATAACACACACATTTTTTCATCTATTTATTTCATCTTTTACCATTTACAAATTTTAATGTTAAATCCTTATTCATGTATTTTCTTAAATTACCTCTTTTTATACCATTCTCATGTGTTTCACATTTTTACAAATGGCACAATAGAAAATACCTTCTATATAAAAAAAATTTATCTCTAAGGATTAAATCATGCAATTCAATCAACCCAAATAACCAAATACCTAGTTAAAGCGATAGAGCCATTAAGACCAAATGCAATGGATAAATAAAACCAGTTCAAAATAACATTATAATCTTAAATATAAGTTCTCTACACCATGATAAAATGGAAATCAAAATCAAAATATATTGATATACCTTGACTCAAATTTGTGACATTATGATGGCATGATAAGGATGTTTGATGAAGGATTCAATGACTAAATTGGCATGGATAAGTTACATAGTTGCTCATTCACCTTCCTTAGAGGAGACGATTTAATTAAATATAAAGAGGAGGGAAATAACTATGGTGGAGATTCAAACTTGGATGAATGAGATCAAGAGTTGGGGATTATCCAAAGAATTTAAAATTCTTTGGAAGCTTCTATATTTAAAGGATTCTAGAGAAGAGGGGTGAGAATAGATAAGGTTCTATATTTAGAGGGTTCTAAAATCCTTATTAATACTAATGATGATTATATATGAGATTAGATGGGGATTAGGTAATTGATTAGGCACTAGGGGTATAGGAAAGCTTAGGAATAGGCTAGTAGGTGGGTAGGTGGGTCATGGGAATTTAAAATTCCCAAATAATAATTAAGTGGTATTAGGAAGGTATAATGGGGATTTAGGATAAATTAATGTTTGGTGGGATAGAATAAGGTTAATGAATTATGAATATTGATGGGGAAATGAGATAAATATTAGAAGGGTGGATAAATTAGCAATATAGATTAGAATAGATGAGATGAGTGGAATTAGTGTCGACTAATAGGATTATTAGTGATAATAATGTAAGTGAATGAATTTAGGTGCATATATTTACCCCTCTTTAAAATAGCATTGTGATTTGATGAAGTGGAAGGAGTAATGGTCTTTCAAAGAAAAACCATGTCATGGATGAATGTTAGTAGACGATGCTAGTGGATATGATGCCCCCTTAAGGGGACATGTGGAGAAGAATGAGATGGATGGCCACTTGAAATAAGAATTGAGGGGTGGGATGAGATGCTAGATGTGAGATGGGAGATTAAGAAGACAAATTTGACTTGAAAAATGAACTAAAAATTGATGATGGCCCTAATAAGGACATATGAATAGGGAGTAAATAGGATTGGGTCATGGTTATAGACACATCAAAATGGGGAATCAACTATAACATGATGATGATAGGATTAAAATTCCACAAGCTTTAGATGTATCTTGAGTAAGGATGCATGTAAGGGAGATATATAGGCCAAGATAAGATGATTATTTAATAATGATGGGTGTAGCTCAAACCTAAAGTTGAATGATATGATGAATATTATGATAGAGAATAATTGATATCGTCAAGTGACCAATGAGTAATGATGATGCCCCTAGCAAAGACACATGCAAGGGAGTGAGAGAGGAGATAGTGGATGAGATATCCTTGGGCACTGAAAAGTGGCCAAGTGTTGCCTACATAGTCTAAAAAGACCTCAGGCTGATGTAGTTCTTAACTAAAGGATAGGGGATGATAACGAGGGAATAAAAGATGATGATGGTGATGATTATGATTAATATTTAGAGGATGATTGGATGTTAGTTGAATGGGTCGAGAGGGTTAGATTAATGATGGGAAATAACGATGATGAGAAAATTATATAAATGATGAGGGTGTAGATGATCAAGCCATCACAAATGTCATAAGGCTCATCATAATCTAAGCAATCTTATAAATATGGCACTTGGCAGTGTACCCCATGATATAAGTATGACCAAGAGGATATAATTCCAATGTCCATGGGTACATAGAAAACTCTACATCTTCAAGGGAAATTATAAGCATTATTATAGCATTGGGTGACCTCAAAGCATCCCCATTTGTTTTCCAATAGACAAAAAGAGATAAAGACAATCAAATATTTACATGATGCAAACAAGATAAATAGAACAAATAAGTAACACATATGAGTATCTAGATGTAGTGTTACAATGTCTTGTCTAATCACGGGATGAATAATTAGGTGATGAGATGGATTAGGATTTGATTTATGGACTGAGAATAGACTTGGATTAGGGATAGACTAGCAATGAGGATGAGGATTGACTATTGATTTCAATAAAAGATATGGACTTGGATGAGAGACTATGATTAAGATAAGGATGTGGATGAGGATATGGATGTGTATATGAAAAAGGATTAATAAAATAAAAAACCTTACAACATTATAATCTAATAAAATATTAGGAGATAATGGGATCAAATACCTTTCATACTAGTAAAGAGTGATTTAATGGGTACTAGGTATGAAAAGGAAATGACAAAGATAGTGATGGGAACAATTACCTACCACACTTAACAAGGATGTGATTTGATGGGTGATAGGAGTGAAAATTCATTGATAGGGAAGTGATGGCTGTCAGATCAAACTCTTTGATAAGGTTATGGATGTCGATAATTCCTAGCCAAAAGAATGATGAAGATACGGTAGGATGTGTGACCACTCTAATTTGGTTTCAAGACCAAATATAGTGTCCAAGGATGATAAATAGGATGATATGAGATGGATATATATGGATACAACTAGGGTATTTGAGATAAGACAAGACATCATGGATAATTTTGGCTTTTTCAAGTTTTATGATTTTTAGGGTTTTTTGACATATTTCAATTTTTACGGATTTTTGGGAATATTATGTACAATATACAAATGGGGTTACTAGAAAAGGAAATAACAATCCTAGAAACTATAATAAGGATGGATGGTATGAAAAAAGGATGAGGGTGATGGGGACCAAGGAGGAATGGACTAGGGATTACCAATGACCACATTTTGAAGGAACCAGATGTTTAGTTACTTGAATGTCTATTGGAGGATATTATAAGATGATGTGAGAACATGTCTTAAGTCACCTTACACTTATTTATGAATGTCAAGATGAGAAGTAATAAGAGATAGGGTGTATGACATGATGGTATACAATGGATGGGTGATATGGACATGGTTAATGATGGATGGATGAAATGGAGGGATTGTACCCCCAAGTGGCAAGGTACAATGAAGACAATGGATTATTTTACCATGATTCAAAAAATTATTTTTTGTCATGGTGCTTTCTCAAGATGATATAAGACTAGTTTGCACCATTGGATAAACTATTTTTTTACTATTGGGCATCTTGATTTATTGGATATAAGGATGAGATGTAAGAAGGCAGGTATTGTGGTAATCTCTAGCCAACACCTATTCTAAGGATGTGTGATGTTGTGATCATGTTATTAGATGTATTAGGTACATGTGACCTTCATTAAAAATTTATGGAGACCCCTCGAGATATCTAGACCAGTTATCTTTGTTACCCTTACGAGATACAATGTTGCCTAGGGAGGTGATGTGAGGTATGAATTCAATTAGAAATTGATTTTGATGGATGGTAGGATCAAGATAAAATGGTATGATGGGTGATGGAAGTTTAGGAATAAAATGAATGATAAGATCATGAAAAGATGGGGTGATGGGTGATGGAGGATTTAGACTAGCAGTCACATACATCAATAGAGATGTGGGACATGCTTCATTTGATTGGTGTAATTGATAAAATATTGTAGGATATCTAAGACACTTTGAATTTGTAATTTATATTTGATCTAATCACTTGATGGATGATCAGCCATTATTTTGACATTATTTGGATTTTGCCTGCCCCTTAGTGCCTAATTTTGGGCTTCACCAGGGGAGGTTGATTTTTGACTTGATAAATGATGATTTTGACTTTGACATTCCTCTAATGCCTAATATTGGGCTTCACTAGGGGAGATCATTTTTGGATTAGGTTAATGATTATAATATTATTTATTTTGACTTTTAGGATCAAAGATGATTTGATTATGATGATTGACTTTTGAATATGGTCTTCGACATTTATATTTATGGCACATATTATATTTCTCAAGGAAGGGTCCAACGATTTATGTTCCTATTCATCCTTATGGAGGGAGGTGATTAAGTGATCATCGATAGGGGAAAAAGGGTCCATGATGAATAAATGTCGTGGTGAGATCATGATGAGGACAATGAGTGGTGATGGGGTAGCATAGTCTTCATAATGGTTCTTAGTAGACCCAATTTTGACATTGGACAAAATCTCCTCAAGATCACTAAAAGGATCATGAGGACTAGTTATAGTATGTGCATCCAAAGGGAGATTATATTCACTCTAATTATATTTTATAGATAAATCTTGTAATAATTTTCTTATGATTTAATCATCTTGATTGGGATCCAAAGGTATGCTTGGCGATGCATTGTTATCCATATTAAAGGTATTTTCAAAAGGGTAGGCATAATTGTTAATATCTACTACAATATCAATGAGGAATTATGTTTATAATGAGTAATATAATTTATATATTTATGTTGAACATGATTTTGATATATATAATACTTTTGACATTGACTTTGGTGTACAAAATACAGTGCTACTAGTAAAAAAATGATTATCCATGATTAACCTCTTAACATGGGGTTTATGGTGTGATGGGCACAGAGAAGATGGGATAAGGATGATGGATTTGACTAAAGATTCATGGGATATGGGGGTACTAGGCTCATATTTTATGGAGGGATCATGGAATATGGGTGTGGTGTCTTGACCTTGGCTTGGAAGAGGGAGGGCTTAATCATGATCAAGAATGAAATCTTGGCATTCCTCTTATTTTACACCTATGGATGAAGACTCATTTGGTTCATCCTTCATTATTATGTCATCATGACTAATAAGGTCTTCGATATAATCTCAAAAAGGATGGCATCAATTAATGTTATGCCCCCAATTTTGGTGATGTGCACAATATTGATTAGCTTTATATTAGGAGGGCCTAGGATTAGTAGGATCAAGATGTCATATAAATGAATAGACCATCATGTTCATGATGACTAGTTTGAAAAGGGATTCCAAGTACATAGGAAGGGGAGTATAATATTCCACTTCTATTTGTTATTTAGATGTAGAATCATTGGACTTTATATGAGATGATTGTTGACATGACTGGGTGGATGGACTGGTAGTAGTCGATGTTGATAATATTGGATTCCCTTTATTAGTATGGGAATGGGCAATGGATGGTTTATGTCTAGTGGGTAGAGGGTTGGTATGGGACTCACATGAAGGGGCTTATATGGGAGGTAAAATGATTTGAATGGGATCAACACCTTCTGGAAATGGGACACCTATCAAAATAAGCCATAGGAGGATCTCATCTTTGTTAGCATCTATGTATTATTATATGAAAGAGAGGTCTAACTCCATGGGGGATGAATGATGAGATATGGATAATGGGAGGCAAGCTAAGGGTTAAGTATGGTTCCTTGAATAAATTGGGTCTAATGATTGAGCTAGTATGATATGATTAGGATGATCTATGATTAAAGTCATATTTTAGATGGATAGTTCAATAGGTGCTAACATCCTATCAATGATGCCTAATTGTCAAGCTAGTAAATGGATTAAGTATTTGATGGGTGCCTAGATTTAAACTAGCAAGAGGATGATATGATGGGTGCTAGTTATGTGTAGGCAAGATGAATAGATTAACGATGGGTTTGATAGATTGAAATTTGACAAAGTGATAAGATGCTAACAAAATATTGGCTAGAGATCTAACCAATGGGATGAGTGATGATAGGATGATGTGGATAAGAAGACTATCTTAACACCTTAAACTAATTTTTCTCATGATAGGATGAGATATGATTTATGTGATGAAGGTAATTAGGATAAGGGAAAATAAGTATAATGATAGATAGTGATGAAAGGGTAATGATGGGATGGGGGTGAGGATGATAAAGGGTAATGTAAATGAGATGGGGATAGTTTAGACCCTAAAGGTCCAACTAGGATAAGATTAGATTAAATGGATGATGAGGACAAGGTCAAGATAAAGGATTGTTGATGGACTTATGATAAGATGTGGAGGATGAAACAAGGTGTGATTAGGATATGTAGGTAATGGGGGTATGATTAATGATGGATGGGAGTAGGATAGGATGCGACTATAAGGATGTACAAGAGGATAAGATAAGGATATAGAAGATGATGACTAGGATATGTAAGTAATGAGATTATGATAAATGATGAGTGGATATGGTCAATGATGAAGGGGATGAGGATAAGATGGGAGATATGATAGGCTAAATGCAATAAGAGGATGATGAGATATGTATGAAATGATATGTACAAAACGCAAGGATATACAAGGTAGTCTTAGGACAAGGTGTGGAGGACTAGAGGTGATTAGAATATGTGAGTATGATCAATGATGAGTGGAGATGGCTAGAGTAGGATGGGATAAATATAATATAGGAGATAGGATAATACAAAGATATACAAGATGGTATATATAAGAGGATGATGACAAAATGATGAGGTAAGTATATACAAGATGATGTATTATGAAAAGACCTAGACAGGTGTGTATATGTTTGAGTGAAGTTTGACTTAGATCACAAAAAGAATAGGTCTAACATAACACACACCCAAGAAAGCAATTTACAAACCTACAATTATTAAATTGATGAGGGTGTTAACCTAATGCTCATACCATCCAATGACTTCATAGGTGAGGCTATAGGCTAGTGACCCATTATGAAATTTATTGAACCCTCTCAACCCTATTTGCACATGATGGATACTCCAAATCTGATACTGACTCCTACATCAGTGCACCTATTATGGCCAAACTTAATCTAGGTATTAAAAAAGGTTTCTAGGTGCATCCCCTATATATGAGAAGGTATAGTGGGGCCTAAGTACATGTAGGATGTTATCTAACTACCTTGTATCTTGGAGCTTAACCACATCTCACTCTAAAGAACCCTTTATGGGGAAATTTTCTTTGGCACCTAATGATAACTCTCCTAATTATTAGACTCTATCAGAACACAATTTCTTTTCAAGTGTGTGATGGTGAAATCCACATCACTAACCAATAGAAAATAAAAAAAGAAGGGGGTTGTAAGTGGTTTTTATCCTCCAGGAATTGTTGTAAGGATGCAAGTAGGAGATCATACACCAACCATAAAATCAAGAGATAATAAAGCAAGATAAAAGATTAATTAATTGATTAGATTAAGATGTGTGATATATTTACAAAAAAAAGATAGACAATAATATATATAAGACAAATATGAAAATGATATATTCAAGATAAAATGATATAATATGATTAAAATGATTTTCAAAGTTCCAAATGGAATCTTTGATTGGTGGCCTACAATCACATAGTTATTAATTTGACTTTCGTACTCTAAAATAAGGTAACCTTTAAGAAAATAATTAGTAGTTTTGATTAATAATCTTGAGGGGAAATATGCAAGTTAAAATGTTAGACAAAAATATGATTGACAAAAGGATGATGTTCGACAAAACAAAATAGACTCTAGGTTCACCCCTATAAGAAATGAGATGTTAGTCTAAGAGGCCTTAAGAAAAACACCTTAAAAATTATGATTTGGATATATAATTATTTTGTGTGAGTGGGCCATGATGTAGGGGTCTGGGGTGGTAGCCCCCAATGAGTTCAAGGGGCAGCACCCCTTGTGGGGTCAAGGGGTAGAGCCTATTATAGGGTTTAAGGGTAGCGTCAAAGGTGTGCTCCTTATCACAGTATAGGGAAAGGTTTTAGGTCAGATCCCCTAATTCCAAAATCAATTTTGGCTTTGAAAGGGGCCTATAATTACTTAAAAATCACAAAAAATGACCCTAAAAATACACTTTAAAATTATAAAATTTAATGCAAAATCGCAACTAGATTGTGTAAAATCATAGCTAGAAAGTGCAAAGTCATAATTGGGAGGAAAAATCATAGATTATGAGTTATATTTTTTAAATGGTTAGCTAACCATGATGTTTAAAATTTAAAATCATGACATTTAGACAAAAATGCAATTGGACATGACAAAATCACTATTATCCAAAAATTGATAGTTACAGTTTTGTGATAAACTACAAAACCTTAGAATTTAGATTTTTGAGACAAAAAAAGGCCTATACATGTAAATAAAAATTTCTTAGATGCCAAAAATGATTATTTATAAATGACTATGACTGATAAAAAACATTTTTATGATGTATCAAAATATTTAGATTTTCATCAAAATGATAAACAAAAGATAGAACAGATAGTATTCCCAAGGAGATTTAATCCTAAATTTTTACCTATAAGATTTAGAGATGATAATCTATCAGACAAAATTTAAGAAATTGGCTAAATTAAACTAAAAATTATAAAGTCATGACTGGGCTTGCAATAATTTCAAAATTTATGTGATCTATAGTTTTGTAGGAAATAGGGGAAAAGGGTAAGGTTGTGTCTAGTTTATGATCTTATATCTTGGCTTCCCTTTCTCATTTTACCCTGATAAATACATATAAAATTGTATAAAGATAATATCTATTCACAATAAAAGGGGTTAGAAAAATGAAAATTTGATAAATAACTAGATGACTTTATGCCTACATTTGAATCCTACAAAACCATGACTACCAGGACAAATTCATGAGTTTAAAAGTCATGAATTTATCAAAATAAACTAACCTACAAAATATACCATTAAAAGTTTATAAAATCTCTACTCTATATTCAAAATCACAACTCTAAAGTCAAAACTATGATTCACAAGTTGTGGTTTTATCCAAGGGCAGAACCCTACATGATTAGAGAAGATGATTAGTGGTTAGGTCAAATGGTTAACACAAAGTCACAAATTATAGGATATAACCATGACTATAAGGTCATGAATACTAGATCACTATCACAACTTGGACTCGTGCATGCAAAAAAATTCAAAATACAAGATTTTTCCTTCACCAATTAACCTTGTAAGCTGCCAAAAGGATTTCTAACAAGCATAATGGTTAAATAGGGAGCAATGTCCCACCATGGTGACCAAAACTTAGATGATTTTTTATCTCTATATATTAAATAATGCAATTCAATCAACCCAAATAACCAACTACCTAGTTAAAGTGATAGAGCCATTAATACCAAATGAAATGGATGAATAAAACTAATTCAAAATAGCATTAGAATCCTAAAGCTAAGTGTTCTACACCATGATCAAATAGAATATAAAATAAAAAGAGATTGATATTGGATTGATATACCTTGACTTATATTTTTGACATTATGATGGCATAATAAGGATGTTTGATGAATGATTCAATGACTAAATTGGCATGGAAAAGTTGGATAACTGTTCATTCACCTTCAATGGAAGAGAGGAGTTATTTAAATAAAAAGAGGAGGAAAATATATATGGTTGAGATTAAAATTTGGATGAAGGAGATCAATGGTTGGGGATTATCCAAGGAAATTAAAATTCCTTGGAAGCCTCTAGACTTAGAGGCTTCTAGAGAGGAGAGGTGAGAATAGAGAAGGTTCTAGATTTGGAGGGTTCTAGAATCTTTCTTAGAACTAATGATGATTAGATGGGGGCTTAGATAGGGATTAGGTAGGTGATTAGGCACTATGGGTGTAGGAAAGCCTAGAAATAGGATAGTAGGTGGGTAGGTTGTTCATGGGAATTTAAAATTCTCAAATAATATATATGTGGGATTAGGATGGGATAATGGGGATTTAGGATAAATTAATGTTTGGTGGGATAGAATAAGGTTAGTGATTGATGAAATATTGATGGGGGACATGAGATAAATGATTATAAGGGGGATAAATTAGTGAGATAAATTAGAATAAATGAGATGAGTGAAATTAATGTTGTCTAATAGTAGTATTAGTGACAATAATGTAAGTAAGTGAATTTAGGTGCATACACATTCGTTTTTCACATTTTACATCATGCACAATATAAAGTAAGGTTATCTTACCTCCTCTAGGGATGTGCTAAGTTCAATATAAAGTGAAGACTAGTCTACCCTTATAAATTCCATAATGTAAATTTGGAAATACTAATTAGACTATATTGCTAAATGACAATTTTAATATTTTAAGACCTATACTACCCAAGGCATAAGACCATTTTTCCCTTGGAAGTCCTCCCATACCTAAAAAATGGACATAAAATACACATTTTAAATAAAAATACAAAACATGAAAATTTATCAATTCAAACCATTCCACATAATGAAGTAATTTACATGGTGCGAATATACACTAAAAACACCTAGATGCCATATAAACTTGATCAAGAAATTAGGCTGACTTACAAAAATTAGATCAAACATTGTCAAGCACTCATTTCTAGGAGAAGTTTTGTATATGAAAGTTTATCAATAGAATGTGGTTGACACAATGAGATAGGTTACAAGACATGATTTTTTACAAATTAGGATAAGGCAAAAATATAGCCACATGCATGAAAAAGAAACCAACTACATAAAATCATGATGATATATAATTAGACTACATCAAGTGAGACCAAAATTGAAGAAAAAATAGGTACCCTTATTTTCATAGAATTTATGGCATGTTATGAAAGCAACAACAAAAAATTGAATCTACAATAAAATACTCCTCAATAATTTTAAATTAAATAAATGTATTCACAAAATTAGAATCTTGGCCTAAGGCATCACATGGAATATGAACAAGGTTGTGAAAGGGTAAGATTTAAATGGATGTAAGGTGAAATTTGATATTCACATTGATCAGTGTGTGTACACACATTCATCCCTTTCATGGAATTTACATATATAAGTTAATACAACCTAAATCATCAAGCTAGTGAATTTTAGCCAATAATAATTACCTAAACATTGTTTTACTACCATCTAGTCATCCATAATTTTGATGGAGATGCATTTGATCCCAATCAAGGCCTTTCTCTACTAGCAACCAATTGTCCATAGCCCTAATAGAGGTTATCTGAATAACACAAAAGTTGAGTTTTTCTAATAATTGATTTTATTTTTTTTTATTTTTTATTTTCAAATTTTATTTTGAGCATCTCAATTCTAGGTTGGAGACCACCATGGAAAATTGAGAACTAAAGTTATACATTAACCAACATAAATCAGAATGAAAAGGATCCAAAGATGTGTTTTAAATCTAATTTATGATAGTGAAATACTCCCTATGATGCTACCTAACTATACATGACTTTCATGCATCATCATTTTTGAAATATTTCTTGAGAATATCTCTTACCATATCCTTTGTGCCAATAATATGTAATCTCTTAAAATTGACATGACCATATCTTGAATGTCATAACATGTTAACATACTCAATCATGGAGAAACAAGTAACTTCAACACATTGATCCTTAGTGGAAACATAATATTCTTTTCCATAAATTATTTTCCAATCAATTTATTTTTATATATCTTACAAAAAAATAGAACAAACACCATCTTCAAAAAGTAGTTTTAAACTATTTTCTACTAGTTGACCAATACTAATTAGATTGTGACTTAGATTTGGATAAAAATAAACATCATCAAATTAACCCATAATTTAATTTTTGGTTATTTTGATGTTTCCATTTTATTAAAATTGGATGTAATTTCCATCTATGAATTGTACTTGGATTTTCAAAGAGTCGTCTAACTTTTTGAAACCATCTTTGTGACTTGTCATGTGATATGCGAGAACCCTAAATCAAGAAATCATTGATTCTTTACTTCTTTTATTCCCAAATTTCATGTGAAAAAATAATATGAGTCTTAGTGAACATCACCTTGCTCATCTTGAAAATATTTATTTTCACTCTCTTGATTAGCTTGATTCTTAGATGTTATTATCTTACAATCTTTTATTGTGTGTCCTAGTTTTTTTGTAGAAATGACAGTATTTATCACTCTTAATTATGAAGCTAACAGCAACTTTTAAATTCAAATTTAATATTTTATAACTCTAGTGATTCTAATTTTCATTTTTATATTTGATATTTGAAACTTTTATTTTTGTTTCAAGTGCTTGTTCTTGATCTCCTATGTATAATCTTATCTTATCCTTATAGGACGAGAAAACCAACCAACTCATAAAGACTTGTAGTGTTCATTTCCTTTCAGTCTTCAATATTGATCAAAATATACAACCACATTTCACTTAAATACCTAAAAATATTTATTACTATAACACCATCTTAGATAGTTTCTCTATAAACCCTTATTTTATGCACTAAGTCATTTACGCTTATGTAATAATCTCCAACTACTTCAAAATCTAACATTCTCAAATTCTCAAAATTTACTTTAAGGTTTTGGATTTTTCCTTCTCTTACATTAATAAATCCTTGATATGAAATATATGAGGTATTCCATGCCTCATTAGAATTATTTAATCATGAAATTATTGGATAATTTTTTTCATTTATAGCACTTTGAATAAAAAAGAAAGCTTGTGCATATGCTTTTTCTTCATATTTTTTTGGTATTTTCTAATCTTATGTCAAATTTTTCCAATATTGAGGTGGTTTTTACCTATGGATAAAATTATCCCAAACTAATTTACCTACAATAATTATGTTCAATTTATCTCTCCAATATTCAAAATTGTGAGCTTTAAATATGAGAATATTCATAGAAGCATAATTTACTAAGCCCTGTTAATTGCATGCAACCCTTATGAATATTTATTTAATGAGTGTATGATACTAAATTAAGTTTTTAATGTATGTATATAGTGAAAATAATATTCTATTTAATCTTAATTTGAATCTATATATCAATCAATATGTCCCAGAATCACTACTTGTTAAACTAGTTGTGTTGTAAGTCTGATTGTTGAGCAAACGTTGTACTTAATAACTTCAAAAACAAAATCATATGCTTTCTGATATTATTTTATGAATATACAAATTTAAAAAATTATATATAAAATTATGCAACATAAATTTATATAATAAATTTATGTTGCATAATTTTATATATCATGCAACATAAATTATCAAAATCGCTTATATGTATCAGAAAGCACAAAAGGTAATGACAAACATAAATTTATTATATAAATTTATGTTGCATAATTTTATATATAATTTTTTAAATTTGTATATTCATAAAATAATATCAGAAAGCATATGATTTTGTTTTTGAAGTTATTAAGTACAACGTTTGCTCAACAATCAGACTTACAACACAACTAGTTTAACAAGTAGTGATTCTGGGACATATTGATTGATATATAGATTCAAATTAAGATTAAATAGAATATTATTTTCACTATATACATACATTAAAAACTTAATTTAGTATCATACACTCATTAAATAAATATTCATAAGGGTTGCATGCAATTAACAGGGCTTAGTAAATTATGCTTCTATGAATATTCTCATATTTAAAGCTCACAATTTTGAATATTGGAGAGATAAATTGAACATAATTATTGTAGGTAAATTAGTTAAATAGAAGCATAATTTACTAAGCCCTGTTAATTGCATGCAACCCTTATGAATATTTATTTAATGAGTGTATGATACTAAATTAAGTTTTTAATGTATGTATATAGTGAAAATAATATTCTATTTAATCTTAATTTGAATCTATATATCAATCAATATGTCCCAGAATCACTACTTGTTAAACTAGTTGTGTTGTAAGTCTGATTGTTGAGCAAACGTTGTACTTAATAACTTCAAAAACAAAATCATATGCTTTCTGATATTATTTTATGAATATACAAATTTAAAAAATTATATATAAAATTATGCAACATAAATTTATATAATAAATTTATGTTTGTCATTACCTTTTGTGCTTTCTGATACATATAAGCGATTTTGATAATTTATGTTGCATGATATATAAAATTATGCAACATAAATTTATTATATAAATTTATGTTGCATAATTTTATATATAATTTTTTAAATTTGTATATTCATAAAATAATATCAGAAAGCATATGATTTTGTTTTTGAAGTTATTAAGTACAACGTTTGCTCAACAATCAGACTTACAACACAACTAGTTTAACAAGTAGTGATTCTGGGACATAATAATTGACACTTGTACACAATCTTTTATTAGTAATAAAGATAAAATTATCCAAATATAGGAAACTTTCATTACAATTTATTTTAAGAAAGGCAAAAAGTTAAAAAAAAATGATTAAAAAATAATTAATACATAATTATAATTTTAAAATTATAATCTAAGATAATGGAAAGTAATTAAAAATTGTAGACACCTAAATCTGGTCATTGATAACCTCCAATCAGGGTTTTGACCAATTTCCACCTAAAGCATGTAATTTAACCTAAAATTACTAAAACATGATAAAAGCTTTGAACTTGGTATATTCAAGAGATTATTTTGTCTAAAATATCATTAAATGGGGCAATGCACTTTATGGGCTAGCTAACTTTGATCAAATCATTTTGAGTCAAAATGCCAATTTTGCATCTGGGTGCTTTGGATTGCTCTTTCCTATCAAAACTCTTGCAGAAGGTGTGTGCCTTTGTTATTTTTTGTTGGAAACATCCTAAATGGGAATATATTTCCAATGCATCTAACATTGACTTCCAATTCCAATCTAGTCAAATTTTAGACTAATAATAAGTCATTGTGATCAATCTGAGTAATTTGTGCACAAAGTGCTTAAACATGCTTCAGAGATAATTAAACCACATTAGAGCTTAATCAAGATTTCCATGGAGAATTGTTGAATACATATTTTTGAAAATAAATATTGAATATCTGCATCATTAGGTGACCTCATTTCTTTGGAATACATCCCTAGGCCATAAATGCCACAAATATGAAGATTCATGCCCTCCATGCCTCATCAATGCCTTTCATGATGCCCTTTATGCCTCTTAATCTCCCCTTCTTCCACTTTCATGATGAGGATAATTAAAAACTTAATTATAAAAATTGGATTAATCCTCAACCACACATATTCATCTCAGGATGGATGGTTCAATTTGATTCTAATCAAATCCAAAAATATATAAATAAGAGGCCTTACCACATCATTTTAAAGGAGATGATTATACAAATTTATAATGCAAAATTGATTAAAAAGCTTCATGAAACTAGTGTTATCATGCCAAATTGATTCCAAGCCAAGCCAAGCCATAAGCCAAAGGTACCAAGGAGAGATGGAAGTATCCAAGCTTCCATTGCCAAGGACTTCATGAGCACAAGCTCAGTAAGCCACTACAACACGCATTTTAGAGCATCCAAGAGAGGTAAAAGAAGGTTTATTTTTCATTTTAGTTGTGTGTTTTATTCATGTTTTTAAACTAAGATCTCCCTAGTGTCTAGGCCTAGATATGTTATGCTAGTTAGTGTGTTTCTCTCATTCTATTTTTATTTTGAAACTAACACCATACTACCATCCTCTCTTGAGTCAAATTCCTAGTTCACATATGGCATGCCTAGTGGGACCAGATGCATCCCATACATGAATAAGATCATTATGAAACTTTAAAATCTTATTTTCAATTTGATTTTCTAACTTTATTTTGCCATTTTTCTATTGTCATTGGTTTACACAGTAATCGATGTTAGTTAGTAAAACTATCAACAGTTGGATAGCCATCATCGATCACTATTGGTATAACCAATGTCAGTTAGATAACTGTTATCAATTAGTAAGTGTAACCATCATCAGTTATAGAACCAATATCGATCACTATGTTTTTTTTTAAACACAAACCTAAGAGATCTTTTTTAAAGATTATTATTTCAAACCCCAAATAGCTTTAAGGCTAAAGGACATGCTAACATTTTTGTTGTAGGACTAAGCTTGACATTTGCTAAAAACATGTTTATATCACCTTTTTCATGCTTAAACATGAATTAGGAACATTATTTCGGTGCTTAAATTAACATTTAAGGTGCTTAAATAAGTGTTTTTTTAGCCTTAGTTTTAAAAGTTACAATTAAGACTACGGGGTCAAATGAACACCACCTCATTTTTTGAATTTGAGCTTAAAATTGAACACACTTGTCATTTTTGTCTTCAATAGTTGTTTGAGCTAATTTTTTTTGGAAAAAATAGTGATTCCATGTGTATTCTCTTCCATTTGTCTCCTTTAGGGAACCCTTGGAATCAAAAGTGTCATTCCTATTGTAAATAGCCTAGTCCAAGGCTTAGAAAGAATGTCATCTAAAGCAATCCCAAAAAACTCATCAAAGATTGGGTGACCTTGAAAATGACCCTAAAGTCTTTATTTTTATGTCTTTCATTTCATTCCATCTTGGCTTGTGAGGGGGACATCATTAACTCCTACATGTTCTTTAGGGAAGCTTTAACCTAGGGTTTCACCTCCTAGCATTGACTTCACTTACTCCTTTGGATTTGTACACAAGACATATCTGCATTTAGACATCACACTACACTGAGCGAATAATAGGATGTAGTGGTTGTAAAAAAGATTAGAACTTTTTACAACTAGACAATGTCATGGTCACCCAATTTCTATGCTTGTCTTTTGAATCATTTGATGTGAAAGTCATTGTGCAATTGATTCCCCTAGAAACATTCAAAATCTTACTAGTTTATTCAACCTCACATTGTCATACCCTTGCAAGGATTTGGATGATTATACTTAGTGTATTTTTGGATCATTTTCTCATTTGGTATGTGTTGAGACTAAAACTTATTTATTTATTTATAAATCCATGTCAAAACTAATTTGTCTATATGTCACTCTTTTGTCTAAAGAGGTGTTATGCTGGCCATTTTACACCACACCTATGCCTTGAATTTTTTTTCTAAAATTATTTGTGTGTCTATCATTTGAGTTGAGAAGCGTAGTGGTATGCTACCCAAAACATGTTAAAACCATTTTGCCTTTGAGTCTTTTGAAGAATCACATAAATCACATCATTCGAGCATGCTTACACCATTAAGATGATCAATTTTTTTCAAGACTTGTTTCACCTTATGTCAAAAACCATTTGTTTTAAACCATGTCATGTATACCATTTAGACCTTTATCTTGTGTTGTCATGTTGTCCAATCTTGTCTAGCCTGTTTTGTCAAATCTAGTTTTCAATGTTGAGTTTTTAATTAGCCTTGTCAATTTTGGATTCAAACATTGATTGATTTATATTTAGGCCTTAATTCATGAGGTTGATACACAAATATGTCTCTTTTGGGTTGCATAAACTTTAGTTAATTGATTACCCAAATTTGAAAACTGTTGATGGTTTGTTTGTTTAATGCCTATCATCATCATTGTTTGTGCCTTTGTTTGGGAAAACACAGCCTTTCTCAAAGATCCTTTTTGTCTTATGCCTTATGCCAATTGATCATGTTTATATTTGTTCCATGTGCTAGGTCTATGTCAAAGTTATTTCTGGACTTTTTAGATTAAATCAAATCACATCAACCTTTATTTCAAGTCTAACTTTTGATGTCATTTGGCCAAAAGTATTAGCGTATGCCTATTTTTTTTAGCTTAGCTTTGACTCCATGTTTGGAAAAAAGACCTAGTAACTCAAATTTTCCCTTTCCTAGTTTAGACCTTGTTTGGAACACTTTGACCTAGACCTTTCACATGCTAATTTTTATTCAGACGCTTGACCTTTTGTGCATATGACATTTGACATTAGACAATTGATGTTAGACTATTTTATGCCAAGTCTTAGCATAAATCATTTAATAGATATAGCTCCACTTTCAGACCATATTGGAGATAAAGCTCCATCTTCGACCGAGTTAAACCAAGTTTGAACCATTTATCTTTTGGACATAATTTTTTAGAGTTTATAGAACTCTAAG
Organism: Torreya grandis; assembly: GCA_037957365.1. Taxonomy (NCBI): domain Eukaryota; kingdom Viridiplantae; phylum Streptophyta; class Pinopsida; order Cupressales; family Taxaceae; genus Torreya; species Torreya grandis. The sequence goes on along the minus strand of JARHVA010004698.1, from coordinate 1,072,108 downwards.
CCTTTTTGTTTTAGAGATTTCATCATTTATGAGGATATGTCTAGCTACACCTATGATGTATTCACGTACAATATAACTTATGATATAATGGCCACATAAAATCCCACTAGGAACCCCTATAGAGAAAGATTTTCTGAGTTTTATTATTCTCACTATAATACTCCATATGAGGAACATAGTTAAAATCCACAAATTCCAAATTGAGACCTTGATTGGTATGAAGAGGATTGTGAGGAGGACTTTGAAGACCCAACTATAGATAATGTTGTTTGGGATATGAATCCATACCCTCTTTACAATAATCAATATGTGGAACACAGTCAATAACCATCTTATGAGTCAACTCACGATTGGGATGATATGGTTTATGAGGGAGACTTTGATGCTTTGGCTTATGAAATCAATCAAGTTCTATGATGTCCTTTTATTATCCAATCATCAACTACCCCTAACCCTTATTTAGATTGTATGATCTATCAAACTCTACAATATCCAAGGAATACCATTACCATTCATAAGCATAGTCCTTTGACTTGTGTGAGTAATCAAGCTCCACAACACCCCATCATCATTATAGGACCTAGTTATTTAGCTTATATGAGAAATCAATCCCCATAATGCCCTATCATTACCATTTTAGGACTTCATCCCTTGGCTCATGCAATAAATCATGCTCTCCAAGGCCCTACCATTATCCAACTACAAGTCATTCTTTGTCTAGTACCAATCCCATCCAAACCCCAACCAATCCAATCCTTCAAAGACTAAATTATGTTCAAAACTAGTATTTTCTAACTCATTGGAAACCAAATCCAAGATAACCAACCAATCCAAGATGTTTTTGTTGAACCAACTACTTATGATAAGTTAACCTATGATGAATCACCTATTGATCCTATACCAGTTGTTGAAGAATCTCACACTGATGAGCTAGTCTTTGTTGAGTCACTTCTTAATGAATATAACCACCTTTGGATAAATGATTACCTTGACCATGTGCCTATTTTTCAAAATCCTCCTATTGATAAGAAAGTCTCTAAGGAGTTGTCTCTTGACCTTTTTCCCATCCTAGAGGAGTCCCACTTTGACAAACTAGTTTTTTTGGAGCCCATTATTCCATTACAAGTTATTACTTATCCAAAACCAAATATTTAACAAGACATCATTGTAACAAATTACTCTTCAGATAAATAATTAGAGTTAGATTCAGGTTCTATTTTTGAATTGACATTAGATTTACCATCAAAATCTAAATCAATATTAGTCTCAACATCAGATTTAGAGTCCCTTGAGTTAGAATCAGATTCAAAAGAAAAATATGTTTGTGGCTACTACAACATTGGTTATGCATGCCTTACAAATCAATTTGAATACATTTGTGATCCTTATACAATTTTTGAGGATGAGTACTTTAGTTTCAACACAAGTTATCATAGTATCTTCTACAAGGATTATACAGCCTCTCCCCATTCCATTACCATTCCATTGGCCATTACCATCAACCAAAATAGCCATATCATTGACATTCCATCTCCCACAAGTGTTGATTAAGATCGATATAATCACACTTTATTAAACTGCATCCATAGTGACATAGCAGTTGAAGAAGATCAAGGAGGATAAGACCACATTCATATAGTAGAAGAACACTCTCCTAGTGTAACCTTTTCATAGGTTCTAGGGGATAATCAAAGTCACAACTTAGCATCTTTTAGTGAAACATTTTTGGAAGTGCTAGAAGAAAATCAAAGTCAAAAGTCAACATTCCTTAGTGAAACCTTCTCAAAAGTGTTATGGGATAATCAAGACAACTTCATTAGTGAAAACCTCTTTGAGATACCAATAGTTGAGCACAAAATTTATGCACTGCTTGATGAAGACAAAATCAAAGATTAAATCAAAATAGCTTCTTATCTATAGCCTAATCAGATGGTAGCTACTCTCAAGGTCAAACAATAAAAAAATCTAATGGTCCTATTGAGAGAGAAAGTATTTATCCTCACTACATCTAAAGTTACACCAAATCTAGCATCAACAACATTACGTGTGACTGAAAGTCCCGACCTTAATTTATTTCCCTACCATTCCACATTCCATTATCATTTTCCATTCCATTTCATAAACAAACCTATCATCTAACTTTTATCCCTGTTTACCATCCATGGTTGTACTTTCCTTTATAGAGGCTACAAATATACCTTGTCTCAACATTTTAAGGAATCAAAATCAACAACCAATGAAGATCACAAAATTATTCTTGATAGATAAATCTACAGCCATTTCTTGATAGAGCAACTATTCAGATGAGGTGTAGGATATCAATTAACATGATCAAGTGTTCTATTTGTATCATTTTTTGATTAGGACATGCATCTCCATCTCAATAGGGATAATAGAATCATATGCCATTTACTACACCTAGGCCAAAAACATGTACCATAATGTTTCACATTGCCATGCCATTACCATTGTTACATATGCTAATTTATCATTATTATAGATCCCAGCCATTTACCCCATCACTTGGGGGAAACCCTCTTACCATTTTATCTAATTTATCAAACCATAATTATCCTTAGAAAGACTATGTCATCTAACCATTCCATTCCTATCTAGACCAAACCCTATTTTTAGTCATCCTACTCAATCCTATTTTGAACTTGGCTACTTTGGTTCTTCCACCACTTTTTGTGAGGGGATTTCAATCAGGTTTCAAATCTTATCAAATTCATATTTACAATGATATTCTATGAAATTAGTGTGATATTTGATATGGCAAGATATCTTTCATCCTATCAAGTTTGTTTATGTGAGCCTGATTATAACCACTTATGGGCAAATCAATGTTTCACAGTCTTACTATTAATTATAACTACCTATGGGTAAATTAGTATCATTGATCGATGTCATTGTATCTTAGTTATAACTACCTATGGGAAAACTAGGAGAAACACTTGTTTATCATGCATTGCCACATCACCTTGCCATTACTATTTTCATTTGACTAGCCATTTACTGGATTTGAGAACTTGTTGGGACCTAGTTGGTTTTTCCCCACCTTTTGTGTGGATAAAATTACTATGATTTTAGTTCATTTTAGGACTATGTGGGTTATGCTCAATTCATGTTGAGGTCACCTCAGTCCAACTTTCCATACACTCTCATCAATTTGTGAGTAACCTAAGCCAAATGCTCTCACCATTTTTTGAGTGGGTATCTTGTCATTCTCTAATGATTTAAGATACCTCAAAATTCCAAAAAAAATCATGACATTACAAAAATCTAAAAACATTTGTCCTGTCTAAGCCTAGTCATTTATCCTTGATCTACCTTACTGGGGCATTATCATTGTTAGGATGTTTTCATTTACTTTTATTTTTAGGCTTTATATTTATTTTTTATTTTAGTTTGTTTGTTTTTTTGTTTGTTTTTTTTTCTATTTATTTATTTTTTTGTTTGCTTACCTATTTGTTTGCTTTCAACACTATTGTCTTGATTTAGTTTATGTGTGTTCATTGGGTGATTCCTTACCCACACTTATATTTGAATCCATCCATATTCATACATCAATATTATCATCATATTTTTTATCATTGGTGTATTCTTTTCAAGTGTTTATTGGATCAAGAGTCAATCCTTATGCATATTTTAGCCAAGTCTTCATGGTGTTCTATCATGATGCCTATTATCACATGCTACAATAAAATTCAACTTCAAGAAGGTCTAAAATCAATAAAACCGTAGATGTTTCTCCTCGGTACCTTGGAAAATCATTTCACCCATCTTGATCAAATCAACCCATTAACCATTCTAGTTGTATCTTTTCTAATCAAGACGAGCATCTCCTCATTGGTAAGTACAACTAAATCATTTTTAATAATCAATCTTATTCCTCTATCCATATTTTTCATCACTTTGCACCTGCTCATCTTTAATATATATTCCAGGTTATATCCTTGAGTTATGCTTGCTAATCATCCCTAACTGGGGCACCATCATCTTTAGCCAATCTAGGTCCTCTTAATGATTATAACTGCCTATGGTCAAATCATTATTTTGACTTTCAACCATGATTATAACTTCCTTTGGGTAAATTAACATCTTTTTTACATCAATGCATGCAAGCATTTTCTCATTTGGATTAATCTCAACCATGGGTTGATTCCACCTTTCTTCTTATTTCTTTTCGAGGGACTGCCCAACAAAAAATGTGATGACCACTCCCTCAAGGAGGCATCATCATAGGCTTCTCAAAACCATTTGGATCTTTATTCTTTAATCAACATCTTCTTTTTGGTATATAGGCCATCTCTCATTATTTGAGAATACATTACTTTTCATATGTTTTTCAACATCTTCCCAAATAGGGGCAAACTATAGACACCTAAATCTGGCCACCGATAACTTCCAATCAAGCTTTTGACCAATTTCTACATAAAGCACATAATTTGGCCTAAAGACACTAAAACATGCTAAAAGCTTTGAACATGATATATTCAAGAGCTGATTTTGGCTAAATTATCATTAAATATGGCAATGCAATTTATGGGCCATCTAACTTTGATCAAATCATTTTGAGTCAAAATGCAAATTTTACACCTGGGTGCTCTAGATTGTTCTTTCCTATCAAAACTCTTGCACAAGATGTGTGCCTTTGTTATTTGTTATTGGTAACATCCTAAATGGGAATATGATTCCAATGCATCTAACATTGACTTTCAATTCCAATCTAGTCAAATTTTGGACCAATAACAAGGCATTCTGATCAATTTCAGTAATTTGTGCACAAAGTGCTTAAACATGCTTAATAGCTAATTAAACCAAATTAGATCCTATTCAAGATTTCCATGGAAAATTTTTTAATACTTATTTTTGGAAATAAATATTGAATATTTGAATCATCAGGTGACCTCATTTCTTGGGAAGACATCCCTAGGCCATAAATGCCAAAAATATCAAGATTCATGCCCTCTATGCCTCATCAATGCCTTCCATGATGCCCTACATGCCTCTTAATTTCCTTGTCTTCCAATTTCATGATGAGAATAATTACAAACTTAATTCCAAAAATTGTATTAATCCTCAACCACACATATTCATCTCAAGATGGATGGTTCAGGTTGACTCTGATCAAATCCAAAAATTTATAAATAAGAGGCCTTACCACATCATTTTAAATGAGATGATTATGCAAATTTATAATGCCTAATTGATTACAAAGCTTCATGCAACTAGTGTTAATTATGCCAAATTGATTTCAAGCCAAGCCAAACCATAATCCAAAGGTGCCAAGGAGAGATGGAGGTAGCTAAGCTTCCATTGCTGAGGACTTCATGAGCACAAGCTGAGAAAGTCACTACAAAAAGCATTTTGGATCATCCAAAGGAGGTAAAATAAGGCTTCTTTTGAATTTTAGTTATGTTTTTTATTCATGTTTGTTAACTAAGCTCTCCCTAGTGTTTAGGCCTAGAGATATTATGCTAGTTAGTGTGTTTCTTTCATTCTATTTTCATTTTGAAAATAACACCATACTAAACATCCTCTCTTGAGTCAAATTCTTATTTCACAAAAATAAACTCAAGAGATAACTAAAAGTACCACTAACACTAACTGATAGCTTTTTTGGTCATCGTGCAAGAAGCCACTATCAGTTGAATACCAAAAGTTCTAATTATACAAAAGTGGCATATAAAAGTACTTAATGATAATATAATAATTAAAATACTCTTAAATTTAGCTAACACAACTTATAAAATGTTCCCTACAACTTGGTATCTCATTTGAGTAATCGGTCATTGAACTTGACTTAACTGGTAGTTCTAACTATTTTTAAAGAAATTTTAGGAAAGTGTCAAAAATTAATCAACCAACTAATTTATAACATAAATGAAACAAATAACATTAATAAATAGATAAATAATTAGATAAACTAATTCCAACTCTAATAACCAAGTGCCCAAATTGACATCATACTCAACAATATGTGCTTTTGTTTTCTTTATAATTCTCACTAACTGTCATTCCCTACCCTAACATCTCTATTATAAATTTTCAAAGTTTGAAAAATGTTATCAGAGATTGAATATAGGAAATAACATGTAATATGTAAATTTTAAATTATGTCAATAAATAATTTTAACTCATTCCCATGAGTTTATACACACTAACAAATAGAATTCATGAACCTTCAAACAATAATGCTCACATAAAAAGGAAAGATCATTGGAAAAATATAGAGACATATTTATCTGTTTTTATTTTTCATTAATAAATCAATCCAATATCTCCATTCATATACATAACTATTTTTAAATTATTTTGAACAATTTAATGGGAATATGTATTAGGTAATATACAGAGTTTGATAACAAAAAATAAAAAAAATTCTATTTTAAAAATGAAAATTAGATGATGATAGTTTTCAAAATAAAAAATAATCCAAAATAAAATTGAATTGAAAATGAAAAGGTCATTGGTCCATTGGAAAATTTTATTCACTCACAAGGAACCTACAAAAAATAAATTATTATTAAATTCAAAGACCCGACACCATAAGGGATGAGACCAAGTTTGATTCTTGGGTGAATTTGATGGAATAGATACTCATCAGTCCTTGGTGTTAATATTAAGACTTAGTAAATAAATAATAAGCAAGGTTTTGTTAAAAAAAAATTATCTTCATATTTAATGTCCCTTATTTATTCCAACTCTACACCCTCTGGGGTAAAAAAATTGTATATTTTGTTCTTGTTCCTAATAACTACCATATAGAGATGGAAAATTTATGTTTTTCCATCCCATTCTTTGAGCAAGGTGATCCTATATTTTTTTCCCAAAAACTCATCCTACCTCAATATTAGTTGCCTCTTTCAAAATTATTATTTCCATATCCAACAAATCCCCAATCCACTATCCATGATCTAGAGAAACATAAAATTCTTTAATTTTATCTTCAATCAAACCTTCTTATAAAAAATATTTCCATTTTTTATTCCATGCCTTTATTATTGATTTGTGTAGATACTACTTCTAAATTATATAACACCTTAGTCTTGTACTCTTGGAAAATACATATGATGGATGTCCCTTCAGATTCTATCCCTTTCCTATTACCAAAAGGCTCACATACACTATCTCTCTATGCCAAATTGCTTATCTTTTACTCTAACCAATTTTATTCTGATGACTCAGACCTTACATCATGCTCAAAATATTATAAAAATAGTTATCATCTATCTTTGAAATTTATAGATATGTGCTTATTTTATAGTTGCTTGGACACTTGTGTCCTAGTCAAACACCCATGTCAATGCAATTGTCCTAAGCCAATGCAAGTGTCTAGTGCCCTAAATTCATCCACTTTGAAAATTAAATGTATTCTTATTGTTGGCCTAAGTGATTTAATACGAGATATTTTAAATAAGGATTTGTATATATATAATATCAATCCTCAAATATTCCTCACATAGCATAGACCTAACATAGACAAAACAACCCGCAAGGTAACTTACCAAAAACACTATATCAAGCATTCAATTTAGCAAAGCATATTGGTCATAAGGACAACACATCTATAGGTCTGAATTACTGAAGGATCATGCCATGAACCACATTTTCCAACTAACAAGATAGGTTACTCTATGTACTTTTTTATCACACATTGCATGATACACACACAAGCCAACATGTATGGGATAAATACATAAGTCTGAGTCCCTCTTCAGAGAATTATTTATGTAGGCAATGCTCATTGACAAATAGATTTTTGGTGTAGCTCAAAACCATGTACCCACTAACCCATTTTTACCACAACTAATATCAAGATGAAAAATTAAGGTTATTCTATTTAACAAGGAGTGACAGTCCATAGCCCAGATCAGAATGCACTAGAGCAAAGATGACATAAAACCTAGAAGCATCTAGGTGGTCACATCCAGTTTTAACAAGTATTCCATACTAGAAACCTTCATTTAAGTTAGATAAAAGCATCAACATAACTAACCTAGGTTAACACAAGTGTCCATGGATACAAAGGTATAATTTATAGAATTAGGTGACTGATCTAAAAAACAAATCTAGTTTACTTTCTTCCTGTGTTAGATTCAAATCTACATTAGTATCAGAATCAATTATCTTTTTTCATTACCATTGCAATAAATAGCATAATTTTACTTTCTATTTTTATCATATCTTAGCATAATAAATTTATTTTATATTTATCTATATTTTGTAATTAATTGACCTACTTTAGAGATAGTCTACCATCCTTATACCCTAGGCTATCTCTACCCCTTTTACCCTAGATTATCTAATCTATATTTTTAGGGTTAATATTTTTGACCTCCTTTACTTTTTGAGATAGAATGAAGAATTTGGATCCCTTTACCTTTATTTTACAACTTCTCTTAATAAATACATAAAAGGATCTTGAAACCACATAAATTTAAACATAAAAGGAATGTCTCTATAGTTTTTGTCTATATTCATATTGAGTCATATTGGCTGGTGATAAAAACAATCAAAATAGATAACTTCCTACATTTTTATTAGATATGTTTAATATAATGGGAAGAGGGTCTTGTGCCCTTACATAATATCACAAAATATATTTAAGTAAAAGAGAAAGAAATAAATAAAATATAGTGGTAGTGCAAGATAGCATAATTATATGTCACCATCCAAAAGACAACCAAAATCATAACAAATAGAAACTAAAAAGATGCATAGAAGGGAAACACTAAAGATACTAGTTAGACTCGTTGGATTCAGAGTAGACGACCAACTTGTTGTTCCTAAGATTTTTTTTTTTTTGTGTCCTTTCTTATTGCTCTTTTATTTCATCCTTGGTAAGTTTATTTAACTAGGCTCTTCTTTTTATGGAATGAATTCCACTCCTCTTTCTCCAAATATTTATTCACCAGATCCTTTTTCTTCTCGTTACTCTTCTCTTTCTATTTCTTCTTGCTAGGGGGAGTGGTGATAATATCCCTAAATTCTTTAGTTGTGACCACCATTCCTCTTATGGTTCCCATTCCAACCTCCTCTGGAGAGAACATCATTTTCAAATTATTGATTTCTTCCACCAACTCAATATAAAGCAAATTTTACATGGTCACCTTGGTCTGAATATATTTCAAGATCCTCTCCATATTAGCCAGCTTGCTTCTTAAAGGGGTTTAGGGATGAATATTTTTTATTGGCTTAACTTCTTATATATTACCATCCAAACTACTTTCCTACGACATTTTTCCAATGTTTTCCTCCCCCCTTGGAGTTGGGGACTCCCTCTTGATCTCTTCATCTAGTCTCTCTTATTTTTTTCTTTAGAATCCTCCCCCTAGTGTGGATATATGTGGCTTCAGTTACATCTTTTCTCCAAAGTTTTTCCCCTTTATGAATAATAAGGATGATGATCCCCTTATGGATGGGTTCAGAGGAAGGGTTGGATTTAAAGGACATCATAGATGCTTCTAGAGACTTTAGTAGAAAGAAGGGAATGTTGATCCTATAACCATTAAAATGGTTAATCAAAAAGAAGTGGTATGAGAAAATAATGGTATGTTTACCCTCAAGGGTAATGTAATTCATTATCTAAAGATAAACCTCAAGCCACTTCTTAATAATTTTAGCTCTAGGGATGAAATGACAAGTTTAACACACTTAAAAACATCCTCATTACCTCCTCCTTTCTCTTTTTGTCTTTTAAGTCTTTGACATCATTATAACACATACTAATCACTTTATCATTGATTTCTTTTAAGATTGTGATGCTCATCCCCCTCATTCTAACCATACGATTATCCCAACCTTTGGCAAAGTTCTTGGAGATAGGCAATTTATGACCAAAAAATATTTCCATGAAATTTGAAATCCCTCCTTTACCCATCTTCCTCTAGATGTCAGGTTCCTCCTTCATCTCCATGCAGGATAGTGACTCAATCTTATCTCTTTCCCCTCCCATATTTGTCTTGTTAGCTAAACACTAAAAACTACCATTTTTTACCATTTTAGCCTCCATAGAGATGCCTTTTTTGTCAAAATCCATGAATTTATTGTTTGGAGTGGCATGTATATTCCCATAGTTCATAGTGTGAACCTTAATTTGGTGGTGATTGAATTGCACCTTACTTCAGGGTTTTCCTATCATGTCATTAATTATGAGGAGAATGTATTAATGATCCCATACATGGGAGAGGGGTTATCATTTTAGATTAATGATAAAATTTTAGTTGGGAGGTAAACCTCATTTAACCAATGTTTGAATGATTCATTCTGAACCCCTATGTTTACCATATGATCTGCCCCCTTATTTCCCTCTCTATAAACATGGGAAATAGTATATATTTTTAATTTGCATAGAAGTATTTTCACATCCTCTATGAATTTAGAGATGTTAAAAGAAGGATCAGACATTCCATTTAAACAATTAATGATATTAAGGGAGTCCCCTTGAATCAAGAGTAGATTGATGCCCAATTTGACTATTAGTTTAATTCCATAAAATGTTGTTGAGGATTCAACCACATGGTTGTTTGGACCCTTAAGGAGCTAGAATAGGTAGCCAAAAGGTTCTTTTTGGTATCCCTTATAGCTCCCCCTGCTAGACCTATCTTACATTTGCCTGCATTATCAAAATTCAAATTAAGCTATGAAAGTAGTGAACAAATCCATTGGACCAAAGACCTATCTACCTTCTATTTCTATGCCTAAACTAAGACATGGATATCCATATTAATGAGAATAGGTGAAAGGTGACATGGTAAGGGATCCTTAAAGTTAGAAGAGAACGTGGTCTAGTTCTCCTTGATAGCTGAAAGGATTTTTAGGGTAGTAGAAGAAATGCTAGGTGGCTTGCTTTCAAAGATGTAAGAGTTTCTATATTTCTATATGCCCCAAAAAATGTGGGGTAGGGAGATAGACCAAAAAAAATATAGGGGTGGTCAATCCCAAGGATGTTTCCATTAGGTGATAAGGTCACATACTGAATTGGGGCCAACCCAAGATAAATTAAAGTTTAAAAATAATAGGTGTAGAATGGTAAAAGCAAATAAATAGGAAAGGAATAAATGTCTAGATGTCTTAGCCTCCTCTTTGTATAGAACACACCTATTAGGAATATGGAGTCCCTTATAAAAAGGTTGTCCATAGTAAGAATTTGTATAAGCTACCAACTAGTTAAAAATGATAACCATGGGGGTGAAGTTCTTAATATATGTTATCTTACAGTCTTCATCCAATTATATATACTCTAGATTAATCAAGTAGCTTTATTTTATTGAGAATTCCCCACTTGGTTCTTCAATCTAGATGAGGACATCTTCTATGGGGAAGTGACTATTGGCCAATTTTGGCCCACATACCAAGCTTGTACCCATATGAATCAGGTTGATAATGGATGAGTAGATGGGTAGGTTGTAGAGACCCTAAAAATGTCAAGATTACTTGGAATGATTATGGAAGTGCATGGTATTCATCTAGTTCTTCATTATGTTCATATAGACATTTTTGGGCTAGTGGTAGAAATTCTAAGCAGGCAGTTTATTGATGTTATCATTGTCATGTCTAGATGAGTCAAGGAAAATTGGTCACATGGGTCTGATCACATTAGTCCCAAGAACATATGCACTTAATTACATATCATGCATCTTACGTGCATTAGAAGATATGAAAACTCAAAGTAGGCCTCTCAAATAAAATTTGCTAAGTTTCCATACTTAACCAATTTGTAAAGAAGCTCAAATAGAGCCAAGTAAGCATATTGATGAGGCCATATCCTACACATGTGGTAGTCTCAATAAAAAACAATAATATGGACTTATTTAACATAGTCCATAATTTTTACATGCTAAGTTTTAGGTCATGCAATGAAGCGTAAAAGAAGATATGAGGTTTCAAAGTTGACCTCCCAAGCAATTTGAAACTATTTCCTATGATAGGTATGTAAATGTCATGTAAATCACATAGTGTAGCTCACTTGAACATTTTTTAAAAACACTTAAAAACCTCCTAGGACCAGCAAATCAAGTGGGTTCATCCCTTTTAGTATCAAGAACATCTCCTAAAAATTTGGTGCCTCCATGACCTCTTTGCTTCCAAATCCAAGCCTTCAAAGTTGGTCAAAAAGTGGTAGACATTCATGCTAACATCAAGTTTAAACTAAAATAAAACAAATTCTTTTGAGCTTAAATTTCATGATCACATGAATGTCAATTATTGTCATGTGAACATCATTTAATGGGAGTATGGACGTCATATTTAATATCGTGAAGTAGTCATTGGATTTTAAATAGTGGGTCCTAACAGATCTAATAGTCCTTGCTCGATCATACATCTTAATTCAATTGTGTGAGATGAGTCAAAAATTTAAGTAGCTCAAGAGATTGACACATAGCATAAGAATGTGAGGTTTTAGATTGACAACAAATCTTGAGAATTAATGTGTGTTTGACATGTGGCACAAGATGGGGTAGATTTGACAAGTCAAGGTTAAGATCGATGGTTCTCACTTGATCATACAGATCAAAATTGATAGCTTAAGAAAAGTTTAAAATGTCAATATTTAAAGTCAAGCTGAATCATCAGGCTTGATATTTCATATGCAATGGCACTTGTCTTCAAAGTCATATAGTAACCCCATGAATTACCACAATCACACAACAACCCTAATGGAGTCCCAAGGTTTAGAACATTTCACTTATTCTAATAAAAGGAAATTAAATCTAATCTAGTGCACACCAAAGCTTTTGGCACAAAGTGGGGGTTATAAGAAAATAAGACAACTAAACTAAACATGTATTAGAAGATATATAGGGGAAACACTCTATATCAATTAAAACAAAGATGAGCCTAGGACTTTTGATGTAAGTTGAGAAGCCATTTTTGATGGAAGTAAATAGGTTTTGCAATATCATCGAGTCGTTATTGAACCTCGATCCATTTCCATTAAAGGGACACACTGATGTAGCCAATATGATAAAGAATATATGGGACTACCATTAGATTTAAATATAGACCTTTGGTTTGTAAATTTATAGCTTGTAGGATAATTTTTGTAATTGTGTTCACCATTCTTAGGGAGGACCTATCCATATAATGAATTTTTGGTTCTTACAAAGACATATTATGTCTTTTGGACCTATTTATATCTATAAAAGAGGTTATGTGGTATATAGGTTTGTATTAATATGGTATCTATAGGAAAACCAATATTCTTATATTAGTTTTCCATCCATAGTAAATCCAAGTCCAATTTTCAAAGCAAGGGGAAGATATATGTAATCAATGAAGGAACATCCTAAGCCATGCTCTTGATAGATAGATGCCCAAAGCAAACATAATCAAAGCTCAGTCAGGTTTATAGATGTGAGGATTTTCTCCTTATGTAGAAGCCAAGTGGAAATATGCATAAAAGGTTAAAGATATAGATGGTGGTTGGAAAAGCAGCCTGAGCATTTAATAGATTTTCAGAGTGCCTAAGGGTCCCTTTCATAAACAAGATCATGACTCACCATCCTTGGAACAAAATCTTATCTTATAATGTATTTCTCAAAGGCTATTGGGAAAAATAATGATTATCTTGTTCATGATAGACTAGTCATGATTGGACCAAAGGATGATGGAGCATCCCTTGAAAGATGTTAGCTCATTAATTATTCTTGAAAGATGTTCCCTCTTTTCCCCTTCTCCTATATTATCCCATTCTCTTCTCCTTTGAAAAGGTTTCTAGATTTTAGGCTTTTTATCTTTCTAGGAGATAGGGATACTCCTTGAGATATTGTAAAGTATCCTTAGCTTGATTAGGTTTGAACCTATCAAGAATTTTTAATAAATACCTCTTGATACAATATAAGACATTATTTGCCTATCTCTTACCTTGGATCTAGTTTGGTTAGTTGTGCATGATGACATTAAGTGAAGGAGAGTCATCCTCATACATTGTCCTCTTTTTCGACATTGTTTAGGGAGTTTTCAATGCTACTTTTAGGTCTAAATTAGTGTTTTACTCTAAACCTCTTCTATGAAATACTTATGTAATTAACTTGATCTTGAGGCTATGTAAGCTAGTATTGTCTTCTGTAGATCTAGTGTGGATTCAAGATTATGGGAGTTTCTCTTTTTAAATTGGTGCATCACATGGTTAACTTTATTAGGATCCCTTATCTTCTTTATGACCCTTTTCCCTGTGAAGCATTAGTTTAGGTGAGCATCAAAGAGGAATTTGGCCTACTCCAGAGGTCCAACCCCACCATAGGTGACCCATATCTTGGGGTTGTTTCCATTATATAGCTCAATTAGAGGGATCTTGAAGAACTCTCTCCAAGGGTGAAATTGATCCTACAATAGTTTTTAGCGTGCCCTATGGGATTAAGGTCCAAATAAATAAAAGGATTTTTGGTGTTGTTCTTCTATATATCAGTTTTTGGAGGCATTCTACAAACATCAGCGGTGACTATGAGCATCTATCATCTAGTTTGAGTAGTCCAAGTGCTTAATCATCATTATCTGGTATGTAAAATCAATCATATTTTGATCAAAATGTTTTTTCTCTACCTCAGCATCCTTCATATCATGCTAGCACTGTTTATGGCTTCACTCCAAGTGGTTCTCAAGATTTAGTGTAATAGCCTTTTAAGGCTCAAAGTGTCCCTAGTTTTTTCGTAAACTAATCCATTTCAAGTTGGAGGCAAATGCTCTCAGGCTATCAAAAGTACATGATAAGCCTTAATACACATAGGGGAGATGGTCAAGATATCCCTGATCACATCATTCATGACATAAGAGGTGTATTTTAACTAATGAAAGAGAAATGGGTACCTATTGAGAGAGAATTTTGGAAAAACCTCTCAAGTGATATGTTGGATGTAAGTGGTTACATTCAAAGCATTGAGGATAAGCTAAGAAACCTTGAATAATAATAGTTCCCATTCCATTGACCTTATGCAGCTTCATATACACCACCTTAGCCTTCATATTGTCCACCCATCCTTTCCCAAATAAATACTCCAAGTGCCCCCTCTTATGCTCCAATTTCTCTATGTATTCCTCAAACTTTCCCTTCTTAGAATTCAATCCAAGTAAGCCTTCAAATAAAAAAGGAGACTATTGTGGAAAAACCTATTGTTGATATCCAAGATCCCACTTATCTTCCTCAAGACTCCTCTTGTACCTCATACTAGCCCTCTTATGTTCCTTATCTTCATGAGGTGACTGAACACCTTAAAGAGAGACTTTTCAAAGAGAATATAGATAGACAAATCAAATAATTAGAGTAAAAAATTAGGAAAGAGGAAGAAAATCAAAATTAAGAAATGGCATTTATTTCCCACACATTCCCATCATGGAAATCAGTCAACGATGGCATGAAGAAAAAGGAGGCATTAGTTATGAAGGTCCAATAGCTGGTTCAATAAAAAGAGGTTGTTCATATACTTTTCCCTCATAGAAGTCAATTCAGAAAGGATTTTAGAAAGATGAGGTGCTAGTTGAGGAATCCCAATAGGAAGTTTTGGTTGAGGAATAGGTTATACCAAAAGTAAATCAAGAAACCATAGCTTAGCTTAATGAGCTTGGTGTATAAAAATTCTGAGACAGTTTATCCTTCCCTCAAGAGCCACCAAAGAGGCCATTCAAAGTCCATAGCTAGAAGGATACTCTCGTAAGTTATAAGCAAGGTGAAGTTCTTCACCCACCCATCATCTCCCTCTTGGACAAAGAGTCTGTTATACAAAGGATAGAGGAGGATATTGCAGTCATAGTTGAACCTAAAGAGGATAATGCAAGTGTCTATGATAAAGAAATCATAATGGGTAGTCCACTTCATCCAAAAAGGGAAAAGTTAGGATTGGACCAACCTTTTTGGCATGGTTTTGACACAACTAAACTCGATCATGATGAGTTCATCCCACAAGATGAAAATGGATCAAACTTTGAATGGACTACTAAAATTCCATTCTACATAAATCAAGAAGAGGATTAGAATCAAGAACTAGAAGGTGGTTCACTTCAAGGTGAGTTGTCGAATGAAGATAACCCTAATGGACTGGAGCTGATGGAAGGGAAATTATACCTTGAGCAAGAAAAAGGCATCTTTTTAAACCTTATATGTTCAAATCAACTTTCATTTGTAGTTGAGAAACAAGATGAAATATTGAGTGAGGTTGATGAAGAAGACATCTTAAGAGCTCAAGAAGTATAGTTTGATGAACCACCACTTTATATGATGGAGGAGAACCTTAAGGGTAAATAGAGCTTATCATATGAACTTGTGCTTCAAAGAGAAATCCTAATCAACTAAGGAGAAGATTTCATACACCAGTAAGAGATAAGGAGTTGTAGGACTTGTTTGAGATCTTGGGATCAGGCTATGTGCCTCTTTAGGGAGACTATGATCTAATGGTTCTTGAAGATCATAATGATGGAGCAACAAAATATAGGAATGAGGTAAAATTTGATTGCTCAATGTTTTTATTGTGAAGAGGATGTCCTATCAGATGACTAGATCAATTGGAAGATGACAAAGAGGAGCTATCACATGTTCTACTTAATCTAGAGCATTAATTTAAGCATCAATAAGAGCAAGATCAACTTTCCTATTCACTCCAAGATGCTTATGTGTCTAATAAATAAGATTAGGAGGGTAATTTTATTTTTTTATTTCTCTTGGAAAGGTGTATTGTCAATATGTTCGTTATCCACTATGTTGGTTCCCAATTATACACCTCGTATGCTCAACTTTGCACACTTACAAAAAATGGCAATCAATGATGAAAAACATGTTAAGATGTTGTTACAACTAGGGGAGGGTTTAAAATCAAACAAAAAACTGAACATGGATAATGACTGAGAGACACCTAAAAAGGGTATGGTTAAATCCTTACTACTTTTGTCTCTACCAAAACCAAGGTGAGAGAACCTATGGGGTAGCTTATTCACATGGAGAGATTTTATAATTTAATTTTCATGGGGATTCTTGGCACATAAGGTAAAAATGACCAAAGCATAACCAAGTTTACACACTTCACTTGTAAGGTTTGTCACATGAAATGCAAAATAATTTAAGTCATACACAAGATACTAGAGACAGATGAAAGGATGGCTACAATCTCCATTTTATGAAACATTCAATAACAAAAACTAGATAGGAAACTGTAACTTTAAGATTTTAAGCACAAAAATTCAAATACATTCCAAATATATAATATATTATGTATTTCTAATGCGAGTAACACTTATTTTATGAAAATGGTGTGTTAAGTGTAGGGTAAGATAGGGTGGACTTATTTAAACAAAGATATGGATGGGTGCCAGATGAGAGAGGATAAATTCACTGAACTGTCATGTGATTTCCACAAACAAATATTTTAGAACCTTCAAAACAAATGAAATGAAATAATACTTTTTAATTCCTTGAAATAATCACAAGCAAAGCTATAAGTAATCATTCAATATCCCTTTTTCATTGAATCCATGAGCTTGGGACTACCCCTAAAAATACTATTAATGCTTCATTCCAAATTTTATAACTGAAAGGATTTTACAATCTTAACACATGTCCCAGATGACTACCATAAAAGGAAAGAGTGAGAGTACTAATATATTTAGAACTTATAATAATGCATTAGATTTCAACAATAAGATAAAGAAACAAAACACAAGTATATTCCATTACCCATCTGAATCTCAAATACATATATCATGTGGTGGAAATTTTACAACATGTACACTATGCAAGTCATCTCTGTAACAGGGGAACATTTCAATATGATCTCAAAGCTTGTTAATGGTTTTACACAAGAAACCAATTTGACACCAAAGAGATTACACATGAAGAACTTCTCTAGAGTGATAGTTCTTTTCTCAAAAAAAGATTGATTGACCAACCTCTGTAAAGGAATAAAACTCCTTTACTTATACAATTCTCAAATTAATATGTGATATATCCTAATGAAATGCTCTATCTATAAAAAACATTCACAAGCATGGAGCTCATCAGTTGCAATAAAAAGGATTCCTAGGATAATACACATGCTCTGATGAAAGTGACATGTTTGATATCTCATCTTGGTGGGACACTCTCCATATGCCATGTAAATCACACTCCATCAAGGGATAAAACAAACATTTGTCCATTTGTGTAACCAATCTAAAACCTCCCTTTAACTAAATAATATTCCTATAAGGGACATGTCACTAACGGGTGTAGTACAAAGATTAAGGGAAAAAGATAAAAGAGGAAGAGGGAGGAGAAAAGAAACTATAGATCAACTGAGAAGAAACCAAAATTATTTGGTCATATCATGGAATCAACATTGATGATCGAGCCCTTTGCCAGCCTGTTCTTGTATGCAATGAACTTATCGATCATGGTGGTGAGGATTTTATTGTTTGAGCCCACTTGATACTTGAATTTGGCATTATACTCTTCTAGATAGTTGGTGGTCCCTTGGATCACTACCTATTTCTTATGTACTAATGCCTTTAACTGGTCACTAGACTTTTTAAGTGATACTAGGTCTCTTCTCTTTTGGCTATTGAAGGCTCCATGGGGTGCATTGATGAGGTTCTTCAAAGCATCCTCTAACAATTCTTTTTTCAAGTCTAATACACCATCAAGTCTCACCATTGCTCTCATGAAGGCCTCAATTTGTTTCCTTGTAGTCTTGAGATACTTCTCTTCTCTTTTTATATCAAAGTCACCATCCTTGAGCATGGCTTGCTTGTGTTTTATGGACAACTAACATTCTCTAGGCATTTAAAGAGCATCTACAGAAACAATATTTTTTATACTAAGGCATCTTTTCCCATTTTACATATCTCATCCATTTTGACACTAAGTAACTCCTAACTTTTGATATCAACATTATAGATAAATTCCATGGAGCTACACTCTCCTCTTTTATCTGTCTCATTATCAATCCATTCCATGGCTATATGGATGACTTCTTTGGCACAAGATGTTAAGTCTTACTACCAATCTTTTGTTTCCCACCCTCTATTTTTCAAATCCTCATCAAGGCTAAAGTGAAGTGTATCCCAAGAGGGAATGGGTGCACTCGGGGCCCTACTAGTAGTTGGAGTTATCACCTTATGCTCACTCAGTAAATTTTGCAAGTACTGGATCATTTCTTGGTTCTAAATATTTACCTCCTCCATCAATGATTTATTCCTATCAAACTAATGAGCCACCATGCTTGCCAAAACCTATGAACTATGCATGATCTCATTCCTTGATGGTTCCCCCAAATCATATCTATATACTTCATAGCTTTCAAGGGGAGCATCCTTATTTGTAATACCTTGTGGGGGGATAACTATCTCTTATATTTTCTCCCCAGTATTAGTGAAATTGGTCCTAAAGAGTTCTATATCTTTTTTGGGAGGCTTTACCCTATATGATTAGGCAATCTTCATTATGTTTATATCTCCCAATTTACTTTCAATGCTCCATTTCTCCTTAATATATTATTTAACCCATAAGAGGGGCTTGGTCTAAAAACCCATTGGAGTTGTTGACCTTGAGGCTTGCTTGGATACATTAAATGGTGGTGTGACCAAAATAGTAACCAGAGGGAGAGTGGCAAGGGTTGGGTGCAAGCTTATTATTATCTACTCCATATCCTCATCTCTATCCAACTTGACTTTTTCCCTTTTAGATTCTTGCTCTTCCTCTTTACTTGGTTTAACTTGTTTTAGGACCTTAATAACTACTTCAAATTGATTTTGGGACCCCAATAATAGTCTATCAATGGCACTCTCTTGTCCTACAAGCTGAAGGGCTGGTCTTACTTCTAGTTCATATTATGTAATTGGTTGGGAGAGTTGGGAAGAGGCTATGACATCTTTCTTATCTCTCTTAGGCAACTCATCACCAATTATGGACTCAAAACTCCTGTGCCCAGTAGGATCATGGAACTTTATTTAGGGAAGGATCCCCTGGGGTAATTTAATAAAAGTAGTTTCTATTGAAGGTCCCTCCCTTACAACTTCATCACCTTGGTCTGCCTCCTTATTTATACTTTAAGGCGTAGGGGAACCATTTTAAATATTGATCCCATATCTCCCTCAGGTGTAGCCTTTCCTTCTTGTATTGAACTTATGTGTACTAGAGAGGGATGGTCTTATGGGGCTATATCCACAGTCACCACAACATCCACTTATTATTTTCCTTGAGCCTCTACCTTTTCACTATTAGTGTGGGATTGCTCTTCTAGCCTCAACACATTTTCAAGTTTTTGCTTGGGCCTTTGCATACATTTTGTCTCACCCTCCACCTCTTTTCTTGATGGTTGGGTGAACATATCCTAGACAAATGCTTCTGTGTCCAAGGGGATAGCTTCTTTCTAGAGTGGATCTTGGGTTTTCCACCTTGACACCTACTTATGTCACATCTTCAAATGAGAAAGGTTCATTTGAGGCCAACATAGTTTCCTCATCACTTTTGTCTTCTCCTCCCAAGGGTACTTGTGGTCCAAACAATCCCATTATTGGAACCTTGACATGAGTCTACGGCCTTTCCCTTAGATTTATTTGGGTGGTCCTAATTGGGGGAGGATTGAATGCCTTAGATTACTTCATCATCTCCATGATTGGCCTATTTTCCTTTGAGTCTTATTCGTCACTCATGTCCCTTAGCAACTAGGCATACGAGGACTTTTCTCCCTGGGATTTTGTGGCTTCATGTTGAGAGGGTGAATCTAGATGTATGACCTTTTTCCTTTTCCTAGGGGTTATAGGTGAAGGTTGCATCACCTTCTTCCTTTTAATATTTGGTTTCTCTACTTGTTCCTCCCTTCCTCTTTTCCTTGTGTACATTTTTGGGGATAGGATGGGCTCTGGTGATTGCTCAAGCTGAGGGGCTGGTGTAATGGTTAGTTTGGCCAATGTGGTAGGAGATCCCTTAGCAGTGATCAAAATGGGAGAATAACTTACAAGCTAAACCTCCTCTATGGTAATTTGAGTCCAATTTTCAACTAGGTTGGTCAATTTTGTGAAAGATAGTCTAGACTTGGACTGTGTTTTTGTAATCTCATCAACATTGAATATTTTGGTGCAACTAGTATGACATGCTAGCTTCTTCTCTTTGCCTTTGGCCTTTAAATGATGGCCTAAAAAATGTATAGTGTGAGAGGGAAGAATCAACTTGAGCTCATATATAGTTTTGATCTCCCTAAGGGTAGGTCTATCATGTGCACTAAGGTCCACACCTTGAGACATTAACCACCCAAATGTTCATTTCATTATATGATATGCCCTCCATACAATTGAATCATTCTCCAAGATTGTGAAATCTACTTGGGCTATAAGATGCATCTTTATATTCTCGTTAGTGTAATTTGATGACATTATAGCTTTATCATCCACCATGTCCTTAGGGATGGGAATGATGCCATATGCAATAATCTCCTAAATGGTGAGCCTTGGATAATCAATTTTCCTTACTTACTCCTCCATTGTGTATTCTAACTAGATGTCCTCATAGTATGCCTAAGGCATAATTACACCCATAGAATTATTAACCAATCACCTTATGTCATAGTTGGATAGAGGAGGCATTTTGTCCATCTAGAAGCACCCCATTTCTTGTTCCAACCCCTTTGCTCTAGCTAGAGTAGGACATGTATAATATCCTATCTGTAGAGGGAACTTAAAGGGGTTATTAATCTTATTTACCACAATAATATCATGTGGGGGAACCATTTGTCCACATAATTCCATGAGTGTTACCTTGTCATCAACATACCTAAGTAGCTTGTAGGGTGCCCCTGAATAACCACTGACTCAAATCTATGTAAAGGTGAAGAATTGAATGTACACCACAAAAAACCTATCGACCACCTCCCTAGGCACCTTGGTCATTCTGTTTAAGCTCCTCATAGGGTAGAAGACACTTATCATGGCATTGAAAAAACAATTATAAACCTTGGCCTAGTTGTTCTTGAAACCTTCCAAAGTCATTTCAGGATACAATTATAAATTTTGAGATCGGATGGATTCCTAGTGAGTCTTTGGAAATCTCTATTATGTACTAAGCTATACATGAGGTAAGAAGTCATGTAAAATGTACCATTAAATACCTCCTTGGAAGATATGGCTGCCCACAACTACATTATTTGGCTGTGTATTTTGTTACTCATAATTGAGGCCCATTCCAACTACTTCTTACCCTCTAGCACACAAATAAGGATGAAAAACATCCACGACTCAAACTTATCTATTGTGGGTATCCTATAAAATCTATCAGCCATGGTGATGACATATTGTGGTAGTTCCTTGAGCTCTATTAACTTAAGATTCCTAGTCAATCTGGAAATCTTAGTTCTCTTCTTGGTGAGCTAGCAAGTGTTTACAATATCCTAAATGAAGTTATCATTTTTTATAGTGTACACTTGTCATTCTTCCATGGTTAAAATATTTCCTTCAAGTTGTGGTAGTATCCTAAGCATGGCATTAAGAGCCTGAGGGATGAATGAGTAGATGACTAATTGGCTCCCATCAAGTACAGTTCTTGTATCCTCATGATACACCTTTGTGCATGTAATGAGCAGCTATAGGTATGGGGCTGCTAGTGGAAAATCTAGTATAAGAACCATATAACTCATACCTAAATTATCTACCACCTTAGGGGGATTAGGTTTCTACAAAATATTTGATAGGAAAAAAAATCTAAACCTTGGACATCAATGTCCTTAATCCCATCAAGAATTGAGGTAACACTACTTTTCAGAGGGACAGAAGAAGAAGAAGAAGAAGCCATTTTTTCTTGACCAACATGATACTGCCTTCCCTCAAACAAAAAAAACCCTTTCCTGAAAGCTAACTCTATAATTCCTCCAAACATCACTTCCAAAGCATTAAGTCAATAACCTAGAGAAAACTTACTTGCAACCATGCTAAAAAATATGCAACCTGAGAAAGAAATTGCTTGAAAAATATTATAGTATTTGTTATTCTCATCTCGCACTACTCTTATTTACAAATTTCTTGAAAACACAAGTGTGAGCTCCAATTGTGAAAGGTGGATTAAAATGAAGGAAAATACTTAGTTATAGTCAACCCCTTTTGAAATTAGGGTTAGAAATTAAGCCTTGGTATGGAATATCTAACCTTCAACTACCACATTAATATCTTCATGCATAATTCAAAAAGAAAATGAGGGAAACTTGATGACGCTTCCTCTTCTAGCTAAATAATTTTCCCTATGACATGTGGCATCAAATAAGTGAAAATCCACCTTTGGTACTCATCAAGTTTTTGGGAACCTTTTCACCTTCTCACCCCTCATATTCTTTAGTGAGGAGATGCCACATGCCCTAAAATTTCCTTTGAAAATAGCAACTTTGACATGTGTCAAAAATCTAGGCACTCAAGGTACTAGGGACATTTGTAATGTCTCACCCTTCTTTTTCCTTGGTGTCTTGGTGCAATATACTCTGGGCTCCTGTAAAAGTGCCACGTGTCATGATCCTCATTGACCACCCCAATTTCCTAGTCCTCAAGGACTCATTGCACCTCCTCCCCCTTTTTGAGATAAGGCATTCCTCTAAAAGGGCCTAAAAGCTAAAACCCCTAAGAGACTACTACATGGCATGATTTGAGGATTCCAAACTTTGGAAACTACTTGCACCTTTGGTATCAAAAACACAAGTGTGACAACCTTTGAAAAAGAACTAAAACTAAAATCATTTTGGGATGCTACCATGTGTCCATCATATACACTCACTTGGGCCTTCAGTTATCTTTTACCTTTGTACCATTAATCAACCCGAGGAGTGCAACATTCTTCCACCCTCTGAAGAGACTATTTATTTATGAGAGTGCATGACCTAAAGGAATATTTTTTTGGGAATCCTTGAAGAAATCACCCTTAATAATGCCTGGGAGTGCCCTCTGAAAGTGGAACATACCATTTGAAAGTCTTGAAAAGGTCCCCCAAAATCTCCAAAGTGCCCCTTCGAGAGTCTTGAATGTGGCCTTTGGGAATTTGAAAAGTGTCTTTTGCCCTTTAAGTTGTCCTTCAAAAATGTTTAAAGTGTCCTTCCAAAAGTAGAAATACCCTTCAGAACTTGTGAAAGTGTCCTTTAGGATTCTTGAAAATGACCTGGCTGAAGTAAATAATTCCTTCAAGGTTTTTTAATGGGCAAAATGCCCAAAGTCTAAACACCCCTCAGATTTTTTTCTGTGGTAAAAAAGTCCAAAACAAATACGACTTAGTACCCTTTTCCAAAACAAAGGAATTTTTTGAGACTTTTGTATCAGAAAAAATGTTTGATGGAAATAAGTCTTTGGATTTTTTGCTTGAGACAAAAAGTCTAAAAAACCATTTTCATTAGGCATTGTGTTCATTAGAAGAGGCCTAAAAATTCTAAGGGATAAACACTTTTACTAAGAAAAGACAACATGCAAAGGACTTAACCATTTTTTTATGAAGAACTTGACCTTCCCAAGGAATGCATGAGGAAAGAAAGACTTAGACATGGACTTCAATACTCAGCATGGTCTAAATTTTAGGCATTCTCCATTAACAAGGGCCCAATTGCCTCAAAGAAATCTTGGTCACTAACATAGGCCCTCACCCAAGGATTCATAATCCCCACAGGTATGCAAAGAACCATAGAACACAAGACATGGTGCTAATCCATTGGGCCATAGAGTTAGGACAAAATAACTTCTAGCAATTGGAAGGCTAAAAAAAACATGGCACCCATACAAAAAACATAGATCAGGAGGATTCAAAAATGAACACATGACAAAAACACAATAAGAAGAACTATCCAAACAAGGCCCAAACAAAGAGTGACAAAACAACAAGAAAATAAAGCAAGAAAACACTATATAATATGGTATATAATTACAAATGAACTCAATCCAAAAAGTGTTTCAAATGACTGCCATTGATGGGCAACTTAATTATTACCCCATCTAAATCTCTTAGGAGAAAAGTGTGCTCCCCAATCCTATAGTTGATTAAGGGCCTATCCATAAAGCATCAAACTTTATGTGCTTACCTTTATTTTCATGCCTGTTATCCCAAAGCAGAACTAGATCACCTACTTGAAAAGTTCTGGGAGTGACCTTCCTATCAAATATTTGCTTTAACCTCTCCTTGAAATTGAGGTGCTTCTCATGGGCTAACTCTCACGACTCATCCAATTCCAAAATCTAGTTTATTCTTTCTTCATAGTGGTCAGTGTATTCATCCTCCTTAAGTTGTTGCATCAGATGATAGGTAAGAAGTTGTAGATTGATGGGCAAAATTGCTTGAGTTCCATAGACAAGATCGAAAGGGCTCCTTCCTATGGCTCTTTCAGGAGTAATCATATCAGCCCATAGGGAAAATTTCAAATGTTCACCCCACCTCTTCTTGTTGACTTCCAACATCCTTCTAATAATCTTAAGCAAGTTTTTATTACTTTATTATGCTTTCCCATTCCCTTGAGGATTGTAATTAAAAGCATAAGTGATCTCAATCCCATAATCTTTGCACATCAACTCCAGAGGCTTGGTTTTAAAACTCATTGCATTATCAACAATGATCTTGACTGGCACACCAAACCTATAGATAATCTGATTTAATAGAAAATCCATCACAACTTGGTGTGTTGCCTTCCTAGTGGGGATTGCTTCCACCCACTTAGTGAAAAAATTAGTTGCAAGTAATATCCATTTATGCCTATCAGTTGAAGCCTCACTAATTGCACCAATGAAATCCATGCCCCATTTCCTAAATGGAGCTTCAATAGTAACTAGTCATAAATGGAGAGAACAAGATGCCTTTTATCTTCCTATAAAGCATTGACACTTTTTACATCACCTAACAATCTGAGTAACATCCTTGAATAGTGATGGCCACCACACACTCAACTATGAAAATCTTCAATTAGGCCATCAACTTGGTCTTATAACACACACTTCAAAAAGACCCCATCAAGATTTCTCCATGCTAATCCATTGTCAATCAAGAGGTACTTCTAGGAGATTAATTTGAGATTCCTCTAATTTTTTTCCAATTTAGAAGGATAACACATACTCTGTAGATAATAAATAATGTCCTTATACCACTAGATGCACTAAACTGATCCAAATCACTACTAGTACTAACAACAATATTGTTCACTTTAACTACTTACAAATTCACCTCAGCCATAAGCCTGTCCAAGCCCATTCATTACACCAATTTAGTGGTTTGGATGTCTATATCATATTCTTGTAACTTATTTACCCATCTACACCTTTTATTGGAGATGTTAGTTTGAGGCAAGATATCCTTCACCATGGTGTGAGGGGTATAAGTAAAAATCCTCAAACTCAAGATATAAGATCTAAATGTTTTAATTGCTTTTAGAAAAGCATAAGCTTTTTTCTCCATAAGGGTGTAATTTAACTTAGACCCTTGCATAGCTTTGTTAAAGAATGTTATGGGTTATTCATGGTCATCATCATTCTTTTGTAATAAAATAATAGCAATGGTATGGGGTGACACAAAGGATAAAATATGAAATGGCTTGGTGTAATCAAGACTGGCTAAAATAGAAGCAGACTTCAAAGCTCCTTTGACATCATTGAATGCTTACACAACCCTTTCATCCCATTTAATAACTTGATCCTTCTTCAACATCGAAGTAATAGGCAAGGTGATTTCTGCAAAGTTAGACACAAATCTTCTTACAAAATTAATTTGTCCAAAAAAATATTGAATTCCTTTCTTGGATTATGGGATGGGCAATTTTTCAATGGCCTTAAATCTTTCAGTATCAATCATAACACCCTCCTCAGACACTATATGTCCTAGCAATTTAGCCTTTTGAACTCCAAAATAACACTTCTTAGGATTAAGGGAGATATTGAACTCTCTACATTTAATTAATACCCTTTCCAAGTGTTTTAATTGCTCATCCCTTATCTTGGAATAAATAGTGACATCATCCTGATACACAACAATAAATTGATCAATCATTCCTATAAAATCAACATCCATGGCATTTTAAAATGTTGCACTAGCATTCATTAGCCTAAAATGCATTCACATATACACATAGGCACCCCATGGTGTGGTGAATGTAGTCTTAAACCTCTTAGATTCCTTGACCACAACCTGGTTATAGCCAAAGAAGCCATCCAAAGTCAACAACATTTTAGACCCAATAACATCTTGCAATATATTATCCATGTTGGGTAAGGGATACTTATCTTTTAGGGAGGCTTTATTTAGATTTCAAAAGTCCACATAGAGGTAGATATCACCATTCTTATTACACACAGGGACCAAATTAGCCACCCAAGATGAGTACCTAATAGGCTGAATAATACCACTATCCCTTAACTTCTTCAATTCATCACACATCTTGGTGGCCAAGATGGGATTGATAGGCCTCTACTTCTACCCAAATGGTTTATTATCTCACTACAATGGGATGACATGTTAGAATAGGTCCTCCCTATACTTTTTAAGTTTTGAATAAGAACGTGCTAAGTAGTCTTGATATTTCTTCAGTAGTTATACATAATCTCTTCTCTTTAGTGTTGAGACAAGTACCCAACCATAATTTTCTTAGATTCTTAGGGGAACCCAAATCATATTCAGTGACATCCCTCAAGATAAATGTTTCTCTTGACCTCACTCTATCTACTCCATCAAAGGATGTCTCTAAGCTAACCAATCCCCTAGGGATAGTGTTCATTTTGAGTTGAATGACCTCTTTCCTAAATAAAGTGTCTTTTCTATCACAAGTTTGAACCATAGATTCCAGGTCCACAAGCTAACCATTAAATTTTGCTTCACAAGTCAAGAACCTTTTGATTTGGTCATCATCCTTGAATACCTACCAGTGATGAATGTTATCTAGGACTAAGGGTCAAGAAATAACCTCCACCTAGTACTGATAATATGGGCTTATGCTTGAAATATAAAATTAAGCTCGTACCTTATCAAATTTATCATCTTCTTGGTTCAATTCCCTATTATGATAAGAGTTGTTGAATGCATCAAATCCTTCATTCAAATCCCATACAGCATTTCAGTATTATTTCAATCTTTTACACTTGGTGGCATATGAATTATGGATCTATTTCACCACTAATTTTGAGTCCCCTTTGACAGAGAGACACTTGATCTTGTATTCACATGCAATCCTTAGACTAAGTAGAAGCACTTCATACTAAGAAACATTGTTAGTGAAATTGAAAGCAAGGTGGAAGGAAAAAATATACCTCTTTCCATAAGGATCATTTATAATCACTCCAACCCCATTCTCAACACTAGAGCAGGCCCCATCAAAGAATAATTCCAAAATAACAACCTCTATATCAGGTTATGCATCAATGATAACAGACTATTCATCCACATAAAAAATACCAACAAAAACACCCAGCTCAACATTGGTGTATATTACTTCATTTAGAGCATGATTTGGATCATCAATTATATGTAACATCTTAGGTTCTTTATGAAGTTTGACCATTTTACTTTCTAGGGGGATGGTAGCATAAGAGAGCTCCATCTGCATACTTCCTACCATACTGGCAACCCATTTCTGTGATAGCAACATTCCCCATTTAGGAGGGCAATCTACAACTACCACATCCATATTCAAAAACTCACCTAGGTGAATTACCAATTGCACAACCAACCCTTTGACCTATCTAAAACTAACACCTCTCATAAATCCATAGCAAAACACTTACCAAAATCAAATGTTATCTTTAAAATGAGTTCATTCAAGACACATAAAGGCATAAAATTACAAGATGCATCAGAATCAAACATGCAATTGTGGACAATCATATCATTAATCATCAATGTTTTATAAAATGGTTCCACATCCAACTAACTCTCCACCAATGCAGTCCCTAGATATACTTTAGGAGAGGGCTCATAAACATCCTCTAACTCTTGATCTTCTAACAGCACTTGGGAAATTTCAAACACATTGGTAGTTGATCCCTTGCCAAACTCTAGATATTCAAAATCTCTCTTCCTATGTTTAGGTATCCACAACAACTCAATAAGTGGAACAATGATCTTTATTTGACTCAATAGCTTGGCCATATCACATACACTATACTAATGGAGGGGGTTGCTGGTGGGAGGGTGGTGATATTTTCAGTAGGGATATGCTTAGACAACACATGACATGGATTAGGATGATGGGGATTATTATTATTTGTGGGAGCTTTCAGTGGTGGGTTCTGCTTAGTCTCATTAGTACCCTTGGGGATACTAGACAACATAGGCATCTTATTATTCTTAGCAGGAACTTCTTTGAGTATAGTAGTTTGAGTAATAGGTACCCTCCTAGAGGCTTCTAGAATAGATGCAACTTTCTTTACCTCTTTACT
Organism: Torreya grandis; assembly: GCA_037957365.1. Lineage (NCBI taxonomy): Eukaryota > Viridiplantae > Streptophyta > Pinopsida > Cupressales > Taxaceae > Torreya > Torreya grandis. The sequence continues at coordinate 1,042,774 of JARHVA010004698.1, read as the reverse complement.
TGCATCCCTTACCTTCAGGTCAGTAAGATCAACACCTTGAGGGATAGCACCTACTTGCCTACTTCTCAAATTAATCTTGCTTCTTTAGGCAGCTATTGTATTAATCAAGAGTCTTCAGTCTTCTTTTGATGGATTGTCTTTTAGATATTTCTTGATCATCATAGAGTGCATATGATCAAAATCATGCACAAACAACTCATATGATTGTGTTACATTGAAATCACATGAAAATTCAAAGATAAAGACACATTCTAACTCAATAGCACCCCAAAGTTCACTAGTCATGGTGTTAGCAGGCATCCCTATGGGAGTCACTACTTCAGCCAGAGGACTATGGAAATCAAACATGAAAACTTCATAATCAGATGGTCCATCATTTGGTTCATCCAATTCTAGATCCACTACCTCAATAATATCACAAGGTAGGTGGGGTAGGAAGCATCTATCACACCAATAAATATCTATATTAGAGCTCATATAATTTACCTTAGCATCTAGGGGATCCAAAATTTCCTTCCCAACACCCCTACCTTGAGCCCTTTTTAGCCAATCTTCATGTGTAGGCCTCTTTCCTTTATCAACTTCTTGATTATGGAACAAAAGGCCTCGCTAAGACTAATATAGATTCGGGGCCCTATCATGGCTAGAAGATACATACAGAATGCCCTTTTCTATCCTAGCCAACTTGTATGACATTTCTTTAACAATGGAAGCTAGATTCTTGATAGTTTCTTCTAAGTTGGTATCCTTGGTAGACCGTGGCTTTTCAGGTTGACTAGCTTTACATCGGCCCTATTATTCATAGGCTTTCCCACAGCTTTAATATTATTCTTAATTTGGATGGCCATATTAAAGGCCAACCTAAGGTTTGGTGGAGCCTTGTCTCTCAATTAGTATGCAGCCTTCTTGTCAAAATCATAACAGTATTTTATCAGACAAGCAATGTCACTAAACCTAATATTTTTAGGTAAATGTAGCATGGCCTTATTGAACCAGGTATTAAAATCTTGCACACACTCATTAGGATTTTTCTTGATATGTTCAAACTCAACCAAGAGGAACCTTAGATCTAGCCTTTCCCCATATTAAATCCTACAGACATTCTGCATCTCTTTCCATGAGTCAATGTATCTAGTGGGGAGGGAGTTAAACCAATCTCTAACATCATCCTCCAACATCTACACAAATAACTTAATGCAGACATCCTCATGCTAGACTTCATAATCCTCAATAACATTCTAGAAGGCCTTCAAATGCTAATATCTGGTCACATCATTGCTCCCCTAAAACTTTAGGATCCTCTTCCTTATTTCATTAGGAACTTCATTAGAAAAAAACCCTCTGTCTCCTCAAAATTGATAGGTCTGAATCTGGGAACATGAAAAGCAGGGCATGCATTTTCCTCTCAGTCTCTATGCCTCATGGTTGGGATATCTTGGGGTTCAAGAACCACTAGATATGGGATGTGATGATGGGAATGAGGAGGATTGGATGGGTCAGATTCAAGAGGGGATTGATTTGGTGGGGATGGAGTAGGATAGTAAATAGGGCTATAAGGCTTAGAAGTTTCAAAAGATCTATGGTAATCTTCAACAAGAGGTTGGTCTATAGATTTTTTAAGGTTAGTATCACCAGGATGAATCTCAACAATAGAACTAAGCCCTTTAATAGGTCTCTAGGATAATCTCCTTTTTCTCAAAGGAGTATGCAACAGAGGGAAAAAATAATTGGAAGGGTCATTCCTAAAGGATGATCTCAATCCTTCCATCTTTATAAACAATGGGATACTCAAAATACAAGCTTATGAATATGAGGGCTATAACAAATAATGTTCTTCCAATAACCATGAGATAGAAAACTAATATGAAAGATAATGTTCAAAAGGGGATAGACAACTTCCAACACATAACTAGTCAATTTTTGTCTCTAAGTACAAAACCACATAGATTCACTACAAAGTGAGTCGACAATGTCTACACACCATAGGTAGGCAAATAACCTCTTAAAAGTGATCAAAGCTCTTTGCAAAATTTCCCCAGTAATGATGCTAGAAATGTGTTGGTTCCTAGTTGTACACCTCATATGCTTAGCTTTGCACACTTACAAAAAATGAAAAACAATGATGAAAAACCTATTAAGATGTCATTATAACTAGGGGAGGTTTAACATCAGATAAAGAACCAAAAATGAATAATGACTAAGAGACACCTATAAAGGGTATGGTTAACTCCCTGCTACTTTTGGCTCTACCTAAACTAAGGTGAGAGAACTTATGGGGTAGCTTATTCACATGGAGGGATTTCACACTTCAATCTTCATGAGGATCCTTAGAACATAAGGTAAAAATGACCAAATCATAACCAAGTTTTCAGACTTCACCTGTAAGGGTTGTCACACAAAATGCACAAATGCTTTAAGTCATACACAAGCTACTAGAGATAGATGAAAAGATGGCTACAATCTCCATTTTATGAAACATTCAACAATAGAAACTATATAATAAATTATAGCTTTAATATTTTAAGCACAAAACTGTAAATACATTCCAAATATACAAGATCTTATGTATTTACGATGTAACACTTATGCAAATGGTGTGTTAAGTGTAGGGTAAGATAGGGTGGGTTGATTTAAATAAAGATATGGATGGGTGTTGGATGAGAGAGGAGAAATTCACTAAACTATCATGTCATTTCCATAAACAAATATTTCATAACCTTCAAAACAAATGACATGAAACAATACTTTGTAGTTACTTGAAAGAATCACAAGCAAAGCTACAAGTAATCATTAAAGATATCTTTCTCACTGAATCTATGAGCCTAGGACTACCCCTAAAAATACTATTAATGATTCATTCTGAATTCTATAATTGAAAGGATTTTGAAATCTCAACACATTTCCCAAATGAATACCATAAAAGGAAAGAGTCAGAGTAATAATATATTTAGAACTTAGAATAATGCATTAGATTTCAACAATAAGATAGAGCAATAAAACACGAGAATATTCCATTACCCATCTAAATCTCAAATACATATAGCATGTGGTGGAAATTTTACAACATGTACACTATGAAATTTTTCTCTATAACAGGGGAACATTTCAATATGATCTCAAAGCTTGTCAATGGTTTTACACAAGAAACCATTTTGACACCAAAGATATTACACAGGAAGAAATTTTCTAGAGGGATAGCTCTTTTCTCATAATTTTCTAGTTGATAAACCTTTGTAAAGGAACAAACCTCCTTTACTTATATAATTCTCAAATCAATATGTGGCATATCCCAATGAGATGCTCCAACTAAAAAAAAAATGGGCTAGAGCTCATCAGTTGTAACAAAAAGGATTCCTTGGATAATGTGCATACTTTGATGAAAGTGACATTTTTGATATCTCATCATGTTGGGATGCTCTCCATATTCCATTTAAATCACACTCCATAAAGGGACAAAACAAACATTTGTCAATTTGCATAACCAATCCAAAACATCCCTTTCTCTAAAGAATATTCCTATGAGGGACGTGCCACTAATAGGTGCAATAAAAATATTAAGGGAAAAAGAGAGAAGAAGAAGAGGGAGGAGAAAATAAACTTTACATCAATTGAGAAGAAATAGAAATGATTTGGTCATATCATGGAATCAACATTGATGATCAAGCCCTGTGCCAGCCTGTTCTTGTATGTAATGAACTTCTCGATCATGGTGGCAAGGATTTTCTTGTTTGGGCCAACTTGATACTTGAATTTGGCATTATACTCTTCTATCTAGTTGGTGGTCCCTTGGATCACTCCTTGTTTCTTATGTACTAATGCCTTTAATTGGTTGTAAGACTTTTAAAGTGATACTAGGTCCCTTATCTTTTGGCTATTGAAGGCTCCATGGGGTGCATTGATGAGGTTATTCAAAGCATCCTCTAAAAATTCTTTTGTCAAGTCCACTACATCATCAAACCTCATCATTGCTCTGAAGGAGGACTCAATTTATTTCCTTGCAGTCTTGAGAGACTTCTCTTCTCCTTTTATATCAAAGGTGCCATCCTTGAGCATGGCTAGCCTGTGCTTTATGGACAACTAGTATTCTCTGGGAATTTTAAGATCATTCAAAGAAATAATATTTGTTATTACTAAGGCATATTTGCCCATTTTATAGATCTCATCCATTTTAGCCCTAAGTGCCTCCCAAATTTTGATATCATCATCATAGATAAATTTTAGGGAGTTACACTCTCCTCTTCTATCTATCTCATTATCAAGCCATTCTATGGTTGTATGGATGACTTCTTTAGCATGGGCTACCAAGTCATGCTACAAATCTTTTGTTTCCCACCCTCTATTTTTTAAATCCTCATTGAGGCCAAATTCAAGTGTATCTCAAGAGGGAATAGGTTCATTTAGGGCCCTACTAGTAGTTGGAGCCACTGCCTTAGGCTAGCTCAATAAATTTTGCAAGGACTAGATCATTGTGTGGTTCTACATCTTTAGCTCTACCATCAATGCTTTACCCTTATCCAAATGATGAACCACCATGCTTGCCAGAACCTATAAACTATGCTTGATCTCATTCCTTGACAACTCCCCCAAATTAGATCTATATACTACATAGCTTTCAAGTGGAGCATCCTTCTTTGTAAAATCTTGTCAGGGGATAGTTATCTCTTATGTTCTCTCCCTAGTACTAGTGAAAGTGGTCCTAGAGAGTGCTTTAGTTTTCTTGGGAGGCTTTGCCCTGTATGATTAGGTAATTTTTATTATGTCTATATCTCCCAATTTACTTTCAACATTTTATTTCTCTTTAATCTATTCTTTGACCCAAAAGAAGGGCCTGATCTAAAAACCCATTGGAGTTATGGACCTTGAGGTTGGCTTAGATGTACAGAATGGTGGTGTGATTGAAATGGTAACTAGAGTGAGAGTGATATGGGTTAGGTTCAAGCCTATTATTATTTGCTCTGTATCTTCATCATTATCTAGCTTGAGTTTCTCCCTTTTAGCTTCTTGCTCTCCCTCTTTACCTGGTTCAACTTGTTCCAAGACCTCATTAACTACTTAAAATTGCTTTTGAGACCCCAACAGCAGTATATGAATGGCACTCTCTTGTCTTGTAGGCTAAGGAGGTGGTCTTATTTATAACTCATATTGTGTAATTAGTTGGGAAAATTGGGAAGAGGTTATGGCATCTTCCTTGTCACCCTTAGGTGGCTCATCACCAATCGTGGCCTCAAAACTCATGTGGCCAACAAGATCATGGACCTTTATTTAGGGAGGGAGCCCTTAGGGTACCTCAATAGAAGTAGTTGTTATTGAAGGTCCCTTCTTTACAACTTCATCACCTTGGTCTGCCTCCTTATTTATACTAAAGACATAGGGGTACCCATTTTCAAGCTTGATCCCCTATCTCCCCTAGGTGTGGCATCTCCTTCTTGTATTGAACTTATGTGTATTAGAGTGGGATGGTCCTGTAGGGTTATCTCTATAGCCGCCATAACATCTATATTTTGTTTTCCTTAAGCCTCTACCTTCTCACTACTGATGGGGGCTTGTTCTTCTAGACTTAGCTCATTTTTAATTTTTTTCCTAGGCCCTTACATACCTTTTGTCTCACCGTCCACCTCTTGCCCCGATGGTTGGGTGAACATATCCTGGATAAATGCTTTTATGTCCAAGGAGACAACTTCTTTTTGGAGTGGAGCTTGGGCTTACATGGCTACCTTGACACCTTCTTATGTCACATATTTTAAAGATAAAGGGTCATTTCAGGCCAACATAGTTTCCTCATCACTTTTGTCCTCTCCTCCAAAGGGTGCTTGTGGTCTAAACAATCCCATTATTGGAACCTTGACAGGAGTTTGTGGCCTTTCCATCAAATTTATTTGGGTGGTCCTCATTGGGGGAGGAGTGAATGCCTTGGATTACTTCATCATCTTCGTGATTGGCCTATTTTCCTTTTAGTCTTTTTCATCACTCATATCCCTTAACAACTAGGCATATGAGGACTTTTCTCCTTGGGATTTTATGGCTTCATGTTGAGAGGGTACATTTGGATGTACAACTTCTTTCCTTTTCCTAGGGGTTGAAAATAGAGGTTACAACACCTTCTTCTTCCTTTTAGTTTTTTGTTGCTCTACTTGTTCCTCCCCTACTCTTTTCTTTGTGTACATTTTTGGGGGTGTAATGGGATCTGGTGATTTCTCAGGTTGAGGGGCTAGTGCAATGATTGGTCCAGCTAATGTGGTGGGAGCTCCCTCAGTGGTGATTGAAATGGGAGAAGCACTTGTAAGCTGCACCTCCCCCATGGCATTTTGAGTCCAATTTTAAGCTATGTTGGTCAATTTTGTGAAAGATAGTCTAGACTTGGACTATGATACTATAATCTAATCAATATTGAATAGTTTAGGGAAACTTGTATCACCTACCAGCTTCTTCCCTTTACCTTTGGGCTCTACTTGAGGACCTGCTAAATGTCCAGTGTGAGGGGGAAGAATTGCCTTGAACTCCTATATAGTTTTTAATTCCATAAGGGTAGGGGTGTCATGTGTACTAAGGTCTACACATCATGACTTTAACCACATGATTTTTTTTATTATATGATATGCCCTCCATGCAATAGAATCATTCTCTAGGATTTTGAAGTCTGATTTGTCTATAAGCTGCATTTCTATTTTCTCCTTAGTGTAAGATCATCACATTGTAACCTTTTCATCCACCATGTCCTAGGGATGGGGATAATGCCATATACAAAAATATCTTGAATAGTGAGCCTCAGGTAATCAATTTTCCTTACTTGCTCCTCCACTGTGCATTCTGACCAGATTTCCTCATAGTGTGCCTAGTGCATAATTACACCTAGAGCATTTTTAACCAACTACCTTATGTCATAGTTGGACTGAGGAAGTATATTGTCCTTCTAGAACCACCCCATTTCTTGTTCTAACCCCTTTGCTTTGGCTAGAGTAGGACATGTATAATATCATATCTATAGAGGGAACTTGAAGGGGTTGTTAATCTTCTTTGTCATAATCATCTCATGTGGGGGAACCATTTTTCTAAACAATTCCATGAGTGTTACCTTATCATCAACATACCTAGGTAGTTAGTGGGGTGCCCCTACATAATCACTCACCTAGATGTATGTAAAGGTGTGAAATTGAATGTACACTACACTAAACCTGTTGATCACCTCCTTGACTACCTTGGTCATTGTGATTAAGATCCTCAGAGGGTAGAAGACACTTATCATGGCATTGAAAAAACAATTATAGACCTTGTCCTAGTTGTTCTTGAAACCTTCTAAAGTTATTTTAAGATACAACTCATAAATTTTAAGACCGAAGGGATTCCTAGTGAGTCAGAGGAAATCTCTGTTATGTAATAAGCTATACATGAGGTAGGAAGTCATGTAAAATATACCATTAAATGCCTCTTTGGAAGAGATGGCCACTTGTAACTACATTATTTAGTTGTTTAGGTTGTTACTTAGAATTGAGGCCTAGTCCAGCTGCTTCTTACCTTCTAGCACACAAATAAGGATGGAAAACATCCATAGCTCAAACTTTTCTACTATGGGTATCCTGTAAACTCTAGCAACCATGGTGATGACATATCATGGTATTTCCTTAAACTCTATTAACTTAATATTCCTAGTCAATCTAGAAACCTTAGTTCTCTTCTTTGTGAGCCAACAAGTGTCTACAATATCTCAAATGAAGATATTATTCTTGTCAGCATACGCCTAGCATTCTTCCATGGTTAAAATAATTCCCTTAGGTTGTGGTGGCATCTTGAGCATGGAACTAAGAGCTTGAGGGGAAAATGAGTAGATAATTTATTGGATCCCATCAAGTATAGTTCTTGTATCCTTTGATACACCTTTGTGGATGTAATGACCAACTCTAGGTATGGGGTTGCAAGTGGAAAAACTATTTCAAGAACCATATAACTCATACCCAAATTGTCTACCATCTTAGGGGGATTGGGTTTCTACAAAATATTTGATAGGGTAGCAAAATCTAAACCTTGGACATCAATGTCCTTAATCCCATCAAGGTTTGAGGTAATGCTACTTTTTAGAGGGACTAAATAAGAAGAAGCCAATTTGTCTTGATCGATGTGACACTACCTTCCCTCAAACTAAAAAATACCCTTTCCTAGCAGCTAACTCTATAATTCCTCCAAACTTCACTTCCAAAGCACTAAGTTAATAACCATAAAAAACTTACACCCATGCTGAAAAATATGCAACCTGAGTAAGAAATTGCTTGAAAAATGTGACAGCAATTACTATTCTCATCTCACATTGATCTGGTTTGCAAATCACTTGAAAACATAAGTGTGAGTTCTAATTACAAAAGGTGGATTAAAATGAAGGAAAATACTTAGCTATAGTTAACCTCTTTTAAAATTAGGGTTAGCATTTAAGCCTTGGTGTAGAATAGTTAACCTTTAGCTACCACATTAATATATTCAAGCATAATTCAAAAAGAAAAGGAGGGAAACTCAATGATGCTTCCTCTTCTAGCTGAACAATTTTCCCTATGACACATGGCATCAAATAAGCAAAAATCCACCTCTGACACTCATCAAGTCTTCGAGAACCTTTTCACCTTCTCACCCCTCATATTTTTTAGTAAGGAGATGCCACATACCTCAAACTTCCCTTTGAAAAAAATAAATTTGACATGTGTCAAAAATTTGGGCACTCAAGGTGATGGGGACATTTGCAATGTCTCCCCCTTCTTTTTCCTTGGTATCTTGGTGCAATTACTTTGAGATCTCATAAAAGTGCCACATGTCATGATCCTACTTGACCACCCTAATGTCCTAATCTTTGGGGACTCAGTGCACCTCCTCCCCCTTTTTGAGATAAGGCATTACTCCAAAAGGGCCCAAAAATTAAAACCCTTGAGAGACTGCCACATGGCATGATTTGAGGCGTCTGGACTTTGAAAACTACTTGCACCTTTGGTAGAAAAAACACAAGTGTGACAACCTTTGAAAAATAACTGAAACCAAAATCATTTTAGGATGCTACCACATGTCCATCATATATGCTCCCTCAGGCCTTTGACTATCTTTTACTTTTGTACCATTAATCAACCCAAGGAGTGCAACATTCTTCCACCCTCTGAAGAGACTTCATTTATTTATGAGAGTGCATGACCTGAAGGAATATTTTTTGGGGAATCCTTTGGGAAATGGCCCTTGATAATGCCTGGGAGTGCCCTCCCAAAGTGGGTCATACCCTTTGGAAGTCTTGGAAAGGTCCCCCAAAATCTCCAAAGTGCTCTTTTGGTAGTCATGAAAGTGGCCTTCAGGGCTTCAAAAAGTGTCTTATGCCCTTTGAGTTGTCCTTCAAAAATGTTGAAAGTGTCCTTTCAAAATTAGAAATACCCTTTGAAACTTGTGAAAGTGTCCTTCAAGATTCTTGAAAATGACCTGACCAAAGTAAACAATTCCTTCGAGATTTTTGTATGGGTAAAATGCCCAAAGGGCAAGTTCCCTTTAAAATATTTTCCATGGACAAAAAGTCCAAAATAAATAAGACTCAACACCCTTTTTCGAAACAAAGGAATTTGTTGGGACTTTTTTAGTGGACAAAATATTTGACAGAAATAAATCTTCAAAAAAAATTCTTGAGATAAAAAGTTTGAAAAACTATTTTCATCAGGTATTGTGTTTGTTAGAGGAGGCCCGAAAAGTCTAATGGATAAACACTTTTACCAAGCAAAGACAACACACAAAGGACTTAACCAATTTTCTATGAAGAACTTGACCTTCCCAAGGAATGCATGAAGACAAAAAGACTTAGACATGGACTTCAATACTTAGTGTGGTCTAAATTTTAGGCATTCTCCATTAACAAGGGCCCAATTACCTCAGTGCAATCTCAGGAACTAGCACACTCCTCCATATTTAGTTTGATGCTCTCAAGCCTATAAATTATAATAGATTAGTGAAGAAGGTTAGCTATTTTATATGACCAGTTGATGGTTTTGTATAGGTTCCATTATGACTGGTTAGTTTAGGGTAGATATATTTTATGCTTTCCTCTAAGTACCTTGTGTATATTTCCTTTATGTTTTGTTGTTTCCTTTTCCAAAGTGCCTTGGGAACTTTGTTGTTATTTTATTATTTTTCCTTGTTGCTTAAAGAGAGGTTCTAGAGGGGTATCCTTGTATCATCTTCATGATCAACTCAGTTTCAAAGATGAGACTCCATGCCCAATAGACTAGACATGAAAATTGGTTTGGGTTCTCAAGCATAGCGGGCATGCTTCCTTATGAGTTGCCAAAGATGTTGGCCAATTTTGGACCACATACCAAACTTGTACCCATATGGATTAGGTTGCTAATGGATGATCAAATAGATAGGTTACAAAGATCCTATGGAATGTTAAGAGTTCTTGGAATGAGTATGGAAGTACATGGTATTCATCTAGTTCTTCATTATGTTCATATAGACATTTTGGGGCTAGTGGAAGAAATTTTGAGTAGGCAGTTTGATAACATTATCATTGCCACATGTAGATGAGTCAAAGAGAATTGATCACATGGGTCTGATCATATTAGTCCCAAGAACATATGCCCTAAATTTTAGAGTATGCGTCTAAGCACATTAGAAGATATGAAGACTCAAAGTTGGCCTCTTAGACAAAATTCACTAAGCTTCCATACTTAGCCACTTTGCAAAGAAGATCAAATAGAGCCAAGTGAGCATATTAATGAGGCCAATCCCCATGTATGGCAGTCTCAAAATAAAATGATCATATGAGTTTGTTCAACTTAGTCCATAGTTTTTACACGTTAAGTTTTAGGTGTGAACATCAATGATTAATGGGAACAGTTGGTATGATCAATGGGAATAGTTGGTATGATCAATAGGAAAATTTTGTATACACAATGTTTGTATTTTCTCACTTGAGCATCAAACTAAAAATTAACTAGCTTCCTCCTACCACCTTTTGCATCAATGCCTCTCACATGTTAAAGAGGGATATCCATAAAGGGATCAAAGATGAAATCTATAAAGCCTATATAAAATCAACTTGGATCAAACCAATGAAACTATTGCCAATGAAGATGAAACATTACTTTGAACATTTGTTTCATATAGGAAATGTGTGTATCATTACTCCCAAGTAAAGTAGACTATAGTTTTGCTTGATATCTCCATTAAGCCAACTTCATTTTTTTTCACATCAACATTATGTGGAGTTTGAACACCACATTCATAGACACCAACATATTTTCTCACATTGTAACAATGAACCGAAATCAGAAGAACATTTTATACTAAGATGTCTAGTGTATTATGAGATTTGTGACATGTAATATTTCCATATCATGGAAACTAAAGGCTCAGTATCATATGTTATGCACCATAAAGACCATATATGTTTTTCTCTATTCATCAAGTAAATAACTTAGCACATACTTAACTTATTAAAGGGCTTATTTGGTAATCTTCACACCCAGCTTGTTGATTCATTCCTTCACCTCCTTATTCACTAGTGAAAACATAGATGAACTCATTATTCTACCCAATAACTATGATCAATTAAATGTTGGACCTTGTCAAATCAAGATCATGGCACAAATTTTAGTCGAGATAATAGACTATTAAGGTTTACTTAATCAAAAGGGTTTGAAAAGCTAACCACATGGCCACATGGTAGGGAGAGTTTAGATGATTTTCATGCTCATCTCAATAGTTTAATGCCTAGCATCCATTTCACTAAGGAAGTTGAGATTGAAGATAATATTCCTTTCTTAGATGTCCTCCTATCAGGTAAATGGGATGGATCTCTTTCTAGGAAGGTTTATAGAAAAGGTACCCATACTGACCTCTACTTGCATGCCTCCTCATACCATCACCCAACCCAAAAAATGGGTGTGTTAAAAACTCTTACCACTAGGGTTTTTAGTATTTGTGATGAAGACAACATGAAAAATAAATTGAACATTTAAAAATAGTTTTCAGAAGAAATGGTTACAAGGGTAAGCATATTAAGAGAGATATAAAAGAGGCCAAGGATAATCTTGATAGGTACAAAGAACCTCCAAACAAAATCCCAGTAGCCTTCCTGCCTTATGTTGAAGGAGTCTCAAATAAAATTGCTAGAATCTTAAAGCGCCATAATATAGGGACTACCTTCTTGCCTATCAATAAGTTAAGAATATTATTAGGGTTCACAAAAGACCCTATAGACCCTAGCTTATGTAGTGGGGTCTACTTGGTGAAATGCTCATGTGATGCCCCTTATGTTGTTGAAACAGGGAGGTCCATTTGCACTAGAATCAAGGAGCATGTTGTTGATATCCGACTTAAGAGGTTTGAAAAATCAGCTCTAGTTGAACACTCATACAAATCTCAACATGCAATATGCATAGAGAAAACTAAGATTATTAAGTAGAGAACCATTTGTAAAAGCGAAAATTAAAAGAAGCCATTGAAATTAGTAAGCATGCTACAATCTAAATAAAGACGGTATTGATCATGCTTGGAGGCCTATTTTTTAACACTCTTTAGGTCCTAATTCTCTATCATTTAGTCTTTGTGCACATGAATTAAAATTTAACCACTAATTAGAATTAAGTTATAATTAAATTTAAAATTTTGTAATATAATATATTAATTTATCTTAATAACAAATTAAATAAATATTATTAATATCATTTATAAGTTGTGCATAGGGATTAAAATTAACCTTTAAATTATAATTAAGTTCAATATTTAATTGTAATATAATAATATATTAATATATCTTAATCATAAATTAAATATTAATTATGTTTTGCATTAATGGTTTTCAATACTTGTCTTGGAATCGTTCTCTTATTAGTGATCTCTTTATCATTTGGAGGTTCGAGCACTTAATGATAATAAAAGAGCTGGGCACACTTTTCCTTAACTAATAGCTACTCTTGCATTAATTATCTCTGATGATCGGTGTTAAGTTTTACCTATTTAAGGAAGCTTAGGTTTGTTGTTCTATCATTATTTTGGGTTTCCTGATAAGGGATCATAAGTGATGATCCAAAAGATCAAGGTTAAAAAGTTTTTTCACACATTTTTTTCCAAAAAATTAAACTATTATTTCATAGAATATGAAACTATCAAATTTCTTAGCTAACTTCCTAATTTATTTGAACATTTTCAACTCTCTACAACACCTTTCCCAATATATAATGATCATTATATCAATGAAGTTGACACCACAATAAAAATGACCCTCATATTAATTTAAAAAAATTAATTAATTTATATATATATATATATATATATATATATATACTTTCTTTCTAAACTTCGTCTCTCCTTTTCATGAATTTATAATGTCAAAACGAATTGTATTCAAATATCTCCAAATACATATCTTACTGCCTCGTAAATCATTTTCACATCTTAAAATTCGTATATCCCCGAATACATACCATTCTACCTCATGTGTCATTTTCACATCTTAAAAACTCCCAACCTGATGTGTCATTTTCACATCTTAAAACTAATCCAATTTTCTATCATTTACAACCCGTTATTCGTGGACAATAAATTTCAATTTCAATTTGAATTTGAAGTTGTAGGTACATTTTGTTTTTATTCTTCGTGTTGAGCAGTTTAATCCGCTATTTACTTACGTGCAATGTCACGTTATTGAATGAAATTCCATAACGTTGACAATTTATTTATTTATTTATTTATTTATATATTGCTGCTGTCCAAATCGGGTGCGCCCCACTCCTTAAAGCCTTGTTTAGCAGCGTGGAAATTAATTATGTCGACAAAATGGACGTAGCCCAAACGAATGCCAAAGAAATGACAATGATTGGGTACAAGTGTCCTTTGTTGGTTATACATCTATTTACGATTAGAATAATAATATCAAAGTGAAGAGAAACGCAATCAATGAAAATGAATCTTCACCTCCCACTTCTCATGACGATTCCTCATTCATAAGGGCCAATTTCTTGTGAGATTTTCGTTACATTCTATAGTGTTTAGGGTGAAGTGCATCTAACCTAATATATAATATAGAGTGTTCCATATAAATATAAAATAAGTATATATTAATTAAGTATTTATTAAGTATATTTAAACATTTGTATTTTTAAGAGGATTATCTTACTCTTTTCAAATTTATCAGTTAATTTTTAGAAATAAGTTTTAATTAAATTTAAGATACTTAAGAGCTTTAGTTAAAGTTTATAATTATCAAGTATTAAGGGCTATATCACATGTAGCATTTATTGAACAAGTGTTATTGTAAAGATTTATCTAATAGAAAGTACTACATGCATTATTTTTCTCTTTGGAGTATTGGATATGTAAACAATGCTCAATCATTCAATAGGGCATCGTTGGAGTCAACTCAATCCATATTTCATTCTCTTTTGTAAGTCTAAATTTACCATTATAAGTGGCCCTAGGGTTCTAATTGAGGGAGATAGATTATTAGGAGTCGTGCATATCATTAGACCTCGAGTTCACACTATTGATGTGTGTAAGTTATCACAGGGTTCTCATAGTGTTTAAAACACTTCTCATTTTAAGATTCAAAGAATATTTTGCATGAGTTGCTAGTTGTGATCTTCCTGAGATCTGTGGTGGAGTAGCAGCCAAGTTATTTGATTGTGTCCCAAAATGCTTATGCAAATGGTTGTTGGGAGCAACCATGGTCTTAAGTCTTGTGAAAGATGAATGTTATTTAGTTGAATCTAATGAATAATGATTAGAATCTAAAACCTAAAACTCTAATCTAGCATGAATATTTACAATGAAAAAGTAAACTACAATGATTTTATCAGAAAAAAAGAAAATAGGTAGGGTAGGGAAGAAAGAGAGATGTTTATGTCCTTCAGTCCAGACATCTTGACAAAGCTTTCATTTCATCAAAGACATGCATTTTGAAACCAAGATATGACATGAAATTACCAAATAGTACATATCCTATCATATATCTAGAAAATGTCTATGAATATTTGAAACATGTAAATTAGAAATCAAATTCACTTTAAAGATTTACTTAAATAAGAAAATTGCATGTGCACATCTTCAAGAAAAACAATGATATTGAAAAAGAATCTGACAACCTTTAGTCAACCTAACGTAAAGCTCAAATTAGCAACTTTGCATTAATATATGCACATCTAGAATTCATAAAAGCAATTCAAATCTAAACATCGGGATAGAGATTTGAAGAAGCAGCCATGATAACAAATAAACAAAAATGAGACAATCTTTGCACAATTCTCCTACTTGTATTACTTGCTCCAATATTTACACAAACTTTTTTTCTCTAAAAACTTTCTCTCTTTTTACAATGACAATACCCCCTTTTATAGATTGAAAGAGCAACCTATGAGGTATGTTGGTTAGTCATTATCAAATGAGAATTAGACAAGTGTCAAAGATAACTATCTTTTTACAAATATTTTAGAACCAATGACACTTTTCAAATGTGACTAACCTATAAATCATGTGTGTTACACATTGCACATGCTTTTACAAAATAGTATATTCTTTTCAAATGATTTACTTGATTTTATATAAAAGAATATTCTAAGTCAACTTAATTGACTTTGAGACGCCCGTGTAGCTGTAGCCTTCTACTTTTGTTCTAGAATCTTCTTAGATTTGTCATATTATTCATCAATCAACCTGAGATTGATGATTGGTTCCATGAATAACTCTTATATTTGCCCTGCCAAATCTTTGAAGACTTCATCTGTCATGTTCAAAGCTTCTTTAATGCTCCTAGCATTAACAATTTTCTCATTTACTAACAAGATCATGTCTAAGATATGTTTATTTTCAGCCCCTGTAGTGCCCTTGCTTTTATTCTTGACCTCTTGGATGAACTGGGTAGCTCTGTGTTAGAACTCTTCATCAGTTATCAGTCCTGTTTGACTGAGGATGGTTGAATCCTTGATCAATCTTCTCAATATTTGTATCATTTTGTCCTCTAATTATTTGAAGTCTTTTAAGAGACCTTCAAGGCCTTTTGACCACTTATGCATGTCCTTGATTTTCTCCATCAAGATTATATGGTCATATTCAAGTGTGATAGGCTGACTATTTTAAGTTCAGGAATTTGGTCTTCCATCAGTATCTTAATCAATTCCTTTACTTTCTTATATGAACCTTGCCACTGATTGACATGGTTCAAAGCCATGACATTATGTTTTCTCACCATGTCCAGTTTGGAATTTATTGCTTTCAAAGAATAGAATATATCATAGATAGTTGCTTCAAAATTATTAACAATATCTATCTAAACTGATAGAATGGATTGCCCTTCTAGATTTTTCTTCTCTTTTTTAACCCTTTGATTGCAACTTGTAACCTTTCTTCCTGGGATTGAGCTAGCTCCAGAACATCCTCTTCAAATATGGGATCTTCCCCTAGTCTCTATTCCTTCTTATGGGTTAAGTGAACCAAAGGCTCAACCCTTTGATGTATAACCTCTTGACCTTCTTTCATGACAACTATCTTAGTGACTCTTTCTAGGCCTATAGTAATTGGATAATATCTAACCCCAACTGAAGACTGGCCCATATATTTAATTGGTACCTCTGCCTGTATGTCATCTGATTGAATTAAAGTAACAAGTCTCTTATCTTATTCATTTTTCAATGCTAGGATCTAAGGCTTCAACTCATGTTGCATAGGGATTTTTGTAATCTTTACTAAAGACTTTGATGATAAGTAGTAGGTAGCTTCTCCATTCTTGGTTCATATATGAACCATTCAGGTATAGTTGGTCCATATATTGGGTTCTCCTCACTAAATAATTTGATATCCTTCAAAGGTGGTGTGATGGCCACTTTAGCTTTCTTTGCTGTTGAGACAATTACAGTCTCAGCTTTCCTCTTGGGAGAATTAATGATCATTAAGTCTAATGACTTCTTTTTTCCACTTTGCCCCTTAGATTCCTCAACCTTTTCTTCCATTACATTAATGTTTGATTCATATGTCATGGAGAGCATTCTCAATGCATCTTGAATAGATTCTTGTAGATCTAAAACTATCATGTGAACCTCCAAGTGAGGCAAATTTTGTTTTGTTATTCTTGAGGACTCAGGGAATGAGGAGCTTGAAGCAAATTCACATGGTCTCCTTTTTTCAGGGCTATGCTCTATTTGTATATCAATTTGGGAAAACCTAGAAGTACCAACATGTACCAAATGATATTGTGTGGGACCAAGTTGCAACCTATCTTCCATCTTTTGATCTCTTAACAATCTGGATTCAGGGTTTATATTATGTTCTTTTAGCCTTCTAGCAACTTCATAATAAGCGGTTGCCTTAATGTACACAAAGCCAAATGCACTAGGTTCATGCTCATAAGACATAGCTAGAATAGAATGCCTTTGTTCTTCAAACATTCCTTTATTCTACCATGGGGATCCCATTATCTATGGTCATATATCTGCAAGCTGAAGGAAAGCCTATGTTTTGAAATAGCTTCAATGTAGTCCAATTGCTTTAAAATGATTTTGCCAATTATCATGGGAAAACCATGGAGAAGTCCCTTCCTCTTGGTCTTGAAAATCCCATCTATTCCATTGAAGAATTGACATGCAACTTCTTGTTCTACAAACTTATCAGGCACATGTACTAGCAGTTTTTGGAGGGCACTTTGAGTTCCCTCTATTCTAATATTGATGTAATCAAGATATAGCTAGATATCACCCATTGTTTAAATGGAATTCTTGATTAAATGACTTATCCTTATCATGGGGATACCGCTGATGGCTTGGCTCAATGCAGGATATACACAATCATAAATTAATTGGATATGATCTCTATACTTGTAAATATATAATTTGGAGTAATATTGAGACACAATTTGAGTACCATTCTCTTTGGTTGGGGATTTTAGTTATGACACACAAGGCATCTAAAAATTATGACATCACGTAGAACTCATTTATCTTCTTTGTTTTAATCCCAAATATTTGCCTACTTAAGGAAATATCGATGATTTCTCCTAAAGGAGGTACCACCATTTCCTTAATAATGAAATATAACATAGGCACCCATATAGGCTCCACATGAACAATATGCGCTAATCCATATAGTTTATTCAATATAGTCATGACCATTCTGACTTCAGGTCTAAATTGGCTCATAGGGATTTCCTTTATATGATCAATAATGACCTTGTTCCCAACTTCTAACCACTTTGTTAGGATATCCATCATGGTATGTTTCTAGGCCCATGCATTGATAAAAGTTAGGTCTATTTGGGGTCTAGGTCGTTTATAGTAAGATTCAAAGGCCATAGGGGATATGTATGCTATCTTTCTCAAACTAAGTTCATGAATAAGCATACCCTTGTCAATTTTAGCATCTTTGAAAATAGGACTCATGACATTGATACATTGTAATACATATGGTTTGGTGGTAGCATAATAGAGTCTTGTCAACTAAATTATGGTAATATCATCATACAGTCTCTTAATAGGGATAAACTTCTCTTCTTCTTTGGTCAAAATTCCTAGGTTCTCAATGGTCCATAACAAGCTTGAGTAATTATTATCTTCTATGTTCAATGAAGCAGCCACAAACTCTATGTATTTGAATACTCAACCCTTTGCATCTGATGACAGGTATAATTCAATAACTTTATTTGAAGTAGCTCCATATGTTGCCATTGTTATAATCATAATTAAATTATCCTTTTGCAAATGATAATTCAACTCTCTTCTAATTTGAAACAGTGATTACAAGAATAATTTTAGGGTTTCTCATATGTTTTAGGGATTTTTGGAGGTTTAAATGAGATTTAATGGTGGCATACACTTTTGAAGTATTTGTTTTTATGACTTAGATCATATTTGGATTTTATATTTATACCTTCACATGCTTGGGTCCACAAAATCTTTCAATTTGATGTGTTTGCCTACGTGGCATCTCCTTGCCACATTGTTTATTTAATTATAAAATATGACCATTATCACTTCGAACACGTGTCCTCATATCGTACCCCTAAATATTTAATCAAATTTGCTATGTCGATCTCCTTGGGAGTCTTTTGTCCTTGACTTTCAACATGGTTTTTGATCTTTGGTCTAGGCTTCCAAGATTGTGACACTTAGCAGCCCCACGTGCCTTCTTTGTACCTTATTGACAATCTCTATCCAGTTAATGCTCTTATGCCAAATGGTATCCTAGTGTGTAATCTAGGCTCATTGACTTTTCAATTTAATTTGCACTATCAATCTTTGTCTCCATAGTTGAATGTGCTCCATCGATCTTTGATCTATATGATCAAATACTCACTATTGATCTGCTAAGCATATGATCAAATATGAGCCATTGATCTGCTTCCATTCACCATGATTGTGACACTTGTCATCATCACGTTTGATCTTTGAATCCTTTAGAATTTTGACTTCATTCTCACCATTATATTTCCATTTTTACTATTAAACCCATGTCATCGATCTTTGATCTTGACTTATTAACCCCAGTTTTCAATGTGGATCATCGATCAAAAATTGTATGTAAAAATATATACCATTGATTTTTGATTTGGTAACTTTGACTTATTGACTTTGAGGATCACCCTTATGTTGTTGATATTTGATCTGATCAAGCGATGTTTTGACACTTGGTAATCTCACATTCAATTTATACATGCAAATAGTAAAATCAAAGATTAAAGGCTTGGGACATATAAAGACTTAGCATAAATTTAGACTAAAATTTTAATGAATTAATAAACTTGATCAAAACTTAAGCTAAGATAAAAATAATATTAAGGTGGTATAAAGTGACCTATTAAAAATATAAATCCATTTTAATAAGAACTTAGGTAAAAGAAATTTAGACTAAGGTACGTCATTTAAACTTGGATTCAAATGGGACCATATTAATTGACCAACTAAGGGTCAAATTAACACTAAAACATAAATCCATTAACATTTGTTTGTTTTAATGAATATCCATTGATCCTACAAGATGGGAACATATGTGTCAAATGTTAGCAACATTAGATAAAATCAAATAAAGCTTAGGTGATAACACGTCAATGTAAGCTATATCAAAACATGATACTCAATAATTCACTCTAATCAAGTTGAATGCTTAATTTATAACAAAATTTGCAAAATTTGATCAAGGGTCCTCATTTTGTAGAAATGGGGGTATGTTGACCTTAACAAATGGTGACTTCTAGGAGAAACATTATAGAATGTTAGAATTCAGATACTCTTGGTTTAAAATAATAACTAGACTAATCATTCCACCTAATCAAGTACCATTATTAAGATCAATTCATAATTTAAACAAGTCTTATAAATGCAAAATTAAGTTCAAATATCAAAACTCAGTCATATTATGTGTGTTCTTTAATTCATTTACTGATTGCCTTTGGGATTCATATAATAACGTCTAGATTTC
This sequence comes from Torreya grandis, assembly GCA_037957365.1. NCBI lineage: Eukaryota > Viridiplantae > Streptophyta > Pinopsida > Cupressales > Taxaceae > Torreya > Torreya grandis. The sequence goes on along the minus strand of JARHVA010004698.1, from coordinate 1,022,365 downwards.
ATGACCTTAATCATTAGCATAGACTTCTAGCATATTTAGATATTCATTATGAATCATGATTTGTAAAAAGCAAAAGCTTGGGCATTGCTCTGCTACCAGTTATGCATCCATAGCCTTGACAGAGATACCTTTGGTTCCACTCTAGGCCTTGCTCCACTGTGAGCCAGGTATTCATATCCCTAGTGGAGGTTACCAGAATCACCTTTGCTTAGAAAACTTTTAAATTTTTAATATGGATTTTATTTTTGTATTTTTCAATTGTATATAGCTTTCCAACAAAGGTTGGGAACCAAAATTAGCCAAGTAGTTAGGATTTTTGACAAATGTTTGATTTTTAGATAATCATTATTGGTTATATACTTCATCCCAAATAATAATTTTCTATAAGTGCTAACATGAATTTGTTCTATTAATTCAAAATTTCACTAAAACACATGCAATCCTTATTAAAATCAAACTTAGACCAAAATAAGGTTTAAGATTTTAAAGGAATAATCAGTCTAAATATTAGTCTTCATCAATTTCTTATAAACATAAAATTAAGATTAGAATTTTTAAAATCCATGATTAATTAGTGTTTAAGAGTCATATCCACATTCTTGGTTTATGAAGTTCTTTTGAGAATTTAGATGGATTTGGAGCTTGAAGATCTATCTTAGAAAAGACTTATTGGAAGTCAGAGAAGAAAGTAAAGAAAACAAACACACAACAAGTAAACAAATATTTACAAACAAGGGATAGGAATATAACTAATCTAAACCTACCTACACTAACTCTAATTAATCTTATAGATTACTCCATAAAGACTTAAGGTGGAATAATAGAGAAATATTTCTTCAGATACTACCCATTGGTTAGAAAAGTGAACTCTAATCCTTGCAAGTATTTGAGATTTAAGGTGTTTTATCCTAATGTCTCAATAATTTGGTAAGGTCCAATCCACAAAGGAGTAAATTTCCCATGTTTTCCTTTTGGCTCAGATGCTTTATCTCATAAGAGAACTAGGTCCCCCTATCTGAACACCTTAATCTTTGACCATTTTTCAAACTATCTTTTGATAGTGGTTTGATGTATGCTAAAATTAGAAAATGCTTCTTCTCTAGCATCCTCCATTTGGATGATATCAAATGACCTAGAATTGGCATATCCTTGATCTTCTTCCATATACTCTTGTATAAACTTGTAAGTTGGAAATTTGAGAGTAAGTGAAAAGATTAGTTCTTGTCTATATACCAAAAGAAATGGTGATGATTTTAGATTTTGTTTGACTCTGGTTCTATTTTCACACATAACATACTTCAGTAATTTATGCCATGTTCTTGGTTCTTGTGTTGCAGACTTATTAATAGATTTCATCAAATTATTGTTTGTAGACTCTAAAATTCCATTACCCTAGGTAATGATTAGACAAAAACTTAAGATCTATTTTATTATCATAGGCCCACTTAGTGATCTCTATAGATGTAATTTTTGATCCATTATCATATACTAATGATACTGGTGTCCCAAACCTGGCACAAATATTCTCTTCTGAGAACTTGATAACTTATTCATTCCTACACTATTTTATTGCTACTGCTTCTGTCTATCTTGTAAAATAGTCTATGGTAGTAAGAACATACTTGTGTCCAACTAAATAATTAGGGTTGATAATCCCTAAAAATTACAAATCCCATTGAGAAAATGGTTTATCAATTAAAACTGGCCTCAAAGGCATAACTACTTTAGGTTCCTTTGTATTGAAGATTTGACATTGATGACATTCCCTGACATGATTGTGAGAATCATTAAAAAATGGTTGGCCAATAATATCCTGCCCTTAGGATTTTGTATGCTATTATTTTCCTCAAGGGGTGTCCACTCCCAAGTTTTGCATGAAAGGTATTTAAGATTTTAGTTGATTTCTTCCTTTGAAACACATCTCAAATATATTACTATAAAGTATCCCATCCTTGATCAAGAAGTTAGTTATTTTGAGCCTCAAAGCTCTTCTCTATTATCTATTTAGTCTTTTAGGACAACAACCATTGATTAGGAAATGCATGATTGCATCATACCAATCATTTGGTTGAAATTATTTTTGGTCAACCTGCATTATGTTCACTCTAGGATTAGTGTTAGAAATCATTTGAATTAATCCCTAATACCTTACCAATTTACCAATTTTCATTTGAAGATCATGTTTTTGGAGTATAGACATCCACTTACCTCTTCTTTCTCTTAATTCACATTGACTCAACATGAGTTTGGTAGTAGGATCTGGAAATATAGCATGTACTTTATTCTTAAGAATATAATGTCTAATTTTTTTGACTGCCTTAACCAAAGCAAATACTTATTTATCAATAAGGAATAATTTAACTTAGCATTTTTGAAATTAGTACTCATAAATGCAATTAGATGATTACATTTATCAGTTTTATGAGTTATTGCAACTGCTATAATATGCTTAGAAGCAAAATAATAAAGATAAAAATATTTTGCAAAGTTAGGACTTATTAGCACATGTGTCTATCCTATTGCTTCCTTGATATCCCTAAAGGCTTTCTTCATTTCTTCATTCCATTTGACCTTTGCATCCTTCTTTAGCATGTCATTGAGTAGTTTCATAGTCTCTGCAAAATCAAAAATCAATTTCCTTACAATTAATCTTCCCAAAGAAAGACTTTAGTTCTTTTCTACTATTTGGGGGTTTTATTTTAGATATTACATCGACTCTATTTAGATCTATAAAAATCCCATCTTTAGTTATCACATGTCTTAGCAATTTCCTTTCAGTTACACAAAATATTCATTTCTTAGGGTTAACAGAAATTCCATACCTTCAACAATGTTCAAATACTTTTTAAAAATGCATTATGTTGTATTCCATGTTCTTGGAAAACATAGTAAGATCATCCATATTTATAATGATAGATTTACCTATGAGACCTTGAAAGGCATATTCCATAGCTCTCTAAAAGATAGCCCCTACATTGATGAGTCCAAAAGGCGTCCTCTTGTAAGTAAATGTGCCCCATTTTATTGTGAATGCATTCTTCATTCTATCTTCTTTTTTAATAAGTACCTGATTGTAACCTAAAAAACCATCTAGGAAAAACATCATGACAAAACCACTAACTATTTGACTCACCTGGTCAAGGGATGGCAAAGGATAATTATCCTTTTTAGAATATTTGTTCAAGTTCCTAAAATCTATGCATAATCTAATCTCTCCATTTGTATTTCTAACTAGTATTAGATTAGTTACCTAGGTAGAATGTCTAATTGGAAAAACTATTTTGGCATCTAATAATTTATTGACCTCTTTATAAAACAATGGTTCCAAAATAGGATTAGCTGGTCTTTGCTTCTACTTGAAGGGTTTATAAGCTTTTTTTAAGGGAATGGTATGGGTGATAACTCAAGGATAAAATATCTTCAAGTCTTCATAAGACCATGAAATAACATCCTTGTACTTGGTAAGCAGGTGTCTAACATTTTTAGACTCTTTGTTTTTGCATGCTATACCAAGGTTTATTAGCTAAGGTTGAACTTGAGTTCTTAGGTCAATTACATTATAATCCTTCCCATTTACCATGGGAACTTTATCAATTTCAACTAGCTTATCTTTGTCAAATAGTCTTTCTAAGACAATCATCTCTTTAGGAATCTTGCTATCATTTAGTTGTACTATTTTGTCATCAATTCTATCATTATCAAGAGAATTCTCATTGACCTCATCAATAATATGAGACTCAAACACTCCTGAGTTGTTCATGAATTCAATGATTTGATGGTCATCACTAAACACTTGTAGATGATTAACATTATCAGGTACAGAGGGACATGAGACCAATTCAATGTTAGACCTTTGGGAATCTTGATTTGGCATTAAGTTAGAAATAACTGAATCTAGTTCATCAATAAACTAGTTTCCTTCTCTAGGTATTGAAACAATATTGAAAGCATCAAAATACTTGATCAAATCCCATACTCTAAACTTGTATTTCTTCATAGAAGTTAATTTATATTAATACTGGCTTCTGAACTGATTGACTACTAGTTCAAAATCACTATATACTAGTAGTTATTTAACCTTGTGTTTAATAGAAAAGTGTAATCCTAAGATTAATGCTTCAATACTGTTCCAAGTTATTGGTGCAAGGAAACTAAAGTTTGTAAGAAGCATTATATTCTTTCCCAGTGGGATCAATTAAAACTATTCCCACTCCAGACCTAAATTTGCATCTAACACCATCAACATATAATTTCCAAAGTCTAGGCATAGCATGAGAGTACTTAAAATTACATACCTGAGGAGTGTCAAGGGTGTAAACCCCTAAATTAGAATTAACCATATCGACCCTTTCATTGGCTATTTTATATTCAGTGATCAGATGCTTTATTTTTGGTTCTCTTTTAATCCAAATTTGATTAGGAATTCCCCTCCATGGTAGCCACATGTGAGAGTAATCAATTGACATGTATCCATTTAAAGCTTTAGTCTAATCTCTGCTAAGAAACATCCCATAAACATCTATAATATCCAAAAATTTAATATAAATGAATCATTACAATCTTGGTTTTGAAGAAATCTACATATACACATTTAATAATTCACCAATCACTTTAACTCTAGATTTATCTAATTAAGTCACTACTATATTAAAATTAATAGGATTTAAACCAAGATTTTCATAAATACCTATTGGCATAATATTTACAGAGGAACCTAAATCTAATAGATAATTATGTAAGTTCTTACCAAAAACTCTAATTGTTAGTAAAAAAGGTGGGACCTCTATTTTATTCTTATACATTACTACATTTACATTTATATGTTTCTATGATTCACTAGGTTTTTTAATTAAAGATTCTAGTAAAAAGTCTCTTTATTTATTTATTTGAGTCAATTAATACAAGGTGATATTAGCTTTAATTTTATTCATATCTTCTACTATACTATATCCACTCCTGGTAGAAGAACTAGATAAATCAACTTTATTTATAGTGTTACTTCCCTTTGGAGGTTCTAGATTGTTATCTGTTTTAGGATCAGGAGGGGTATCAATGTTGTCTGGTGGAGTATAACTTGTCATTGGTTGTTTTTATTCTCTATTCCTCAATTGATAAGTCTTCTTCAGTTACTATTGAAAATCATGAATCTCCTCTAGAGTATCTTCAGGTTCATTCTCATCTTGAAATGGAAAATCAAAGGTTTCCATTATAAGAGTCATTTCAAAATATTTAGATGTCTCTGAAGAGACAGATGCTCATGCAACATTATATTTTTTAGGCATAACTTTAAATGTATCCAATTCATCTTAAAATACTTCAAAAGCATTAAAAAATTCTACATAGTTTAATTAACCATGTTTTGCAGTGTTATGAACCCTACAATAATTAGTTAAAACTACATCACAAATGTTTATTTTAGGTATGTTTTTAGTTGCAGATGACTCATTATTATTATTATTATTATTATTATTATTATTATTATTATTGATGTTGTTGTTGTTATTATTTTGAAACCTATTCATAGTTCTATTAAATTTTTGATAATAATAATTTATATTGGAATTCTCCCTAGTGTTACCTACCTATTTTTGTAACTAAAGAAAATTAGTGCTTAGTTTTGAACCATTTTCAATATTGAGTCATTTTCAGTCTTAGGTGCCTTCAAATTATGGACTTGAGTACTAATACTAACAATTATCACCATGGATCATTGATCTTGTAAATGGGATCCATTTTTAGAGTTATTTACCAATCCTAAGTTCTTACCAGGATGAGCATGACTCAAAGGCAATTAGTTTAAATTAGATTTTGATTCAAATCAAACATGTTCTGATTAGTATTTGGGATGATATTTAATGTAGGAAAATTAGGATTGATATTAGGAATAAAATATGATAATTGACCTTAGGGTTGCATTTGATCATTAATTTTCATAGCTTCAACATAGGCCAAGACTAATGTATCTATGACTCCAACAACTCTTTTCAAATATACATAAGTCATTGGATCTAAAGCATATTTGTAAATCCCTAAAGCTAAAGCTTCATCAGGATTATAGGGAGTTATAGTTATACTATACATCTTTTAAAATATAGCATTGAAAGCTCTAATGGTTTCATTTGAATCTCTCTTCACCATAGAGAACTATTGATATAGAACACAAAGATTGATGATCTTTCCAAACTGATCAATAAAATAATTGTTAAAATCATTCCAGTTAATGATGCAATTTTTAGGAAGATTAAGAAACCAATCATATGTTATATCTCTAAAGGTAAAAGGAAAAAAATTGCAAGTGACATCTTCATTAATAACATTTAACAATCTTAAGGTAGCCTAAAAAAAACTTGATATGTTCTTTAGTAGTAACAACACCTGTGGGACTAAATAAAGGTAAATATTTCTTTGGATTTATTAGTAAGTCATGTACTTGACTAGGTACATTGATATAAGATCCATCTAACTAAGCCATACTTTGATGACGATTGAATGTAGTAACAGAAATAGGTGAAGTAAGTTGAGATTTAGAAATTTTACATTTACCTTTATCCGCTCTTGTTTCCTATAAAATTCCAAGGAAAGAAGAGGTATCCTTCTCTCAAACCTTGACCTAGTTCTTCATGGTAGTTCTAACTTGTAAAATCTAATTCTTGTTCAAAATACAACATAGAAACTTTATCTTTGTAAAGAATGGTTTAATTCCTACAAATAAGTAGATTTTTATGTTTAGATTTCGAAGTTCAAGCAAACTTTGCACAAATTGATACAAATCTTTCAAATAATGACTATATTTAACTATATTAGCTTAAAGACACATCTAAACTTATGAATATTAGTGATCTTTGAATAAAATTTATATCACTAACCTCAAACACATCAGATTCATAAAGCTTAAGTAACCTTCAAAATAATTTCACATAAATCTTCAAAGAATAACTATCTTCAGCTAAATAAGCCTAAAGACTGGTCTAAAACCATGAATATCAATGATCTTTACAAATTTAAGCTTAAAAAACAAAAAATTGCAAAGGATGAACTAATATTTGAACAAAATTCACTAAAATTAGCTCTAGATACTTCAAATGCACAAATCTTTAGCTCAACGCCCTCCTTCTAGCACCAATTTTGAATTTCCTATTAATGCATGTACATGTATCACATGGTTCTCATAGTGTTGAAAACACTTCTCATTTTAAGAATTAAATAATATTTTGCATGAGTTATTGGTTGTGATCTTCTTGAAATCTATGGTGGAGTAGTGGCCAAGCTATTTGATTATTTCACAAAATGATTATGCAAATGGTTGTTGGGAGAAACCATGGTCCTAAAGTCTTATGAAAGATGAATGTTATTTAGCTAAATCTAATGAATAATGATCAGAATCTAGAGCCTAAAACACTAAGCTAGCATGAATATTTATAATGAAAAGGTAAATTACAATGAATTGATCAAAAAAATGAGAAAATAGGTAAGGAAGGGCAGAAAGAGAGATGTTTCTATCTTTTAGTCTAGACATCTTGACAAATCTTTCATTTCATCAAAGACATAAATTTTCAAACCAGCATATGACATGAAATTACTAAATAATACAGATCCTATCATATACTAGGCAAATGTCTAAAAATATTTGAAACATGAAAATTAGAAATCAAATTCATTTTAAAGATTTACTTAAACAAGAAAATTATATTTGCACATCTTCAAGAAAAGAAATGATATTGAAATGAATCTAATAACCTTTAATCAACCTAGCATAAAAATCAAATTAACAACTCTGCATTAATATATGCACATCTAAAATTCATAAAATTAATTCAAATCTAAACATCAGAACAGATATTTGAGGAAGTAGCCATGATAACAAATAAACAAACAAATAAAAATGAGACAATCTTTGCAGAATTCTCTTGCTTGTATTACTTGCTCCAAAATTTACACAAAATTTTTTCTCTAAAACTTTACTCTCTTTTTACAATGACAATACCCCCCTTTTATGGATCGGAAAAGCAACCTATGAGGTATGTCCGTCAATCATTATCTAATGAGAATTAGATAATTATCAAGGACATATGTCCTTTTACAAATATTCTAGAACCAATGCCACTTTTCAAATGTGACTAACCTATAAGTCATGTGTTTTAGAAATTACACATGATTTTACAAAATTATATATTCTTTTCAAATTATTTACTTGATTTTATACAAAATAAAATTCTAAGTCAACTCAATTGACTTTGAGATGCCCCTGCAGTTGCAACCTTTTAATTTTGTTCCATAATTTTTTTATATTTGTCATATTGTTAATCAATCAACTTGAGATTGATGATTGGATCCATGAATAACTCCTCTATTTACCCTACCAAATGTTTGAATATTTCAACTGTCATGTCCAAAGCTCTTTAATGCTCCTAACATTACCAATTTTCTCATTTGTTGACAAGATCATGTCTAAGATACGTTTTTTGTCAGCCCCTATGGTGCCCTTGATTTTATTCTTGCTTTTATTCTTGACCTCTTTGATAAACAAATTTATATCCTTCAAAGGTGGTGTGATGACCACTTTAGATTTCTTTGCTTTTGAGACAATTGTAGTCTTAGCTTTCCTCTTGGGAGGATCAATAACTATTAAGTCTAATAACTTCTCTTTTCCATTTTCCTTCTTAGATTCCTCAACCTTTTCTTCCTTTGCATTAGTATCTAATTCATTTGTCATGGAGATCATTCTCAATGCATCTTCAATAGATTCTTGTGAATCCAAAGCTATCATGTGAACCTCTTGTTGAGGTAAATCTTGTTCTACTATTCTAGAAGACTCAGGGAATGAGGAGATTGAATAAAATTCACATGGTCTCCTCTCTTCAAGCCTATGCTTTGTTTGTATATTAGTTTTGGGAAGCCTCAAAAGACCAACATCTACCAAATGATATTGTCTAGGACCAAGTTGCCACCTATCTTCCATATTTTGATCTCTTAACAATCTAGATTCAGGCTTTATATTATGTTCTGTTAGCCTTCTATCAACTTCATAATAAATGGCTACCTTAATGTACACAAAGTCAAATTCACTAATTTCATGTCATAAGACACAGCCATATTTCCTTTATTCTTCAAGTGTTCCTTTACTTTACCATAAGGATCCCACTATTTATGGTCATCTACCTATAAATTGAAGGAAAGTCTATGTTTTGAAGCAGCTTCAATGTGGTCCGATTGCATGAAAATGGTTTTGCCAATTATCATGGGAAAACCATGGAGAAGTCCCTTCCTCTTGGTCTTGGAGATCCCATCTATTCCATTAAACAATTGACATGCAACTTCTTATTCTACCAACTTGTCATGCACATATACTAGGGGTTTAAGGGGGGCACTTTGAGTTTCCTATATTCTAATAATGGTACAATCATGATATAGCTATATATCACCCATTGTCACAATAGAATTATTTATTAAAGGACTTATCCTCATCATTAGGATATCAATGATGGCTTGGCTCAATGCAGGATATACACAATCATATATGAATTGGATATGATCCCTATACTTGTAAATATGTAATTTGGAGTAATACTGAGACACAATTTGAGTACCATTTGGGGACCATTCTCTTTGGTTAGGGATTTTGGTTGTGGCACATAGAGCATCTAAAAAGTATGACATCATGTATAACTCATTTATCTTCTTTTTTTAATCCCAAAGATCTGCATGCTTAAAGAAATGTTGATGATCTCACCTAAAGGAGGTACTACCATTTCCTCAATAATGAAATATAACATATGTACCCGTATAGGCTCCACATTGGATAGTATGTGAAAATCCATATAGTTTATTCAACATGGTCATGACTATTCTGACTCCAAATATGAATTGGCTCAAAGGTATTTTCTTTGTAGGATCAACAATGACCTTGTTACTAGCTTCTAACCACTTTGATAGGATATCCATCATGGTATGTTTCTGGGTCCATGCATTAATGGAATCTAGGTTTATTTAGGGCCAAATTAGCTTATAATAAGAATCAAAGGCCACAAGGGATATGTAAGTTATCTTCCTCAAACTATGTTTATGAATAAGCATACCCTTGTCAATTTTAGCATATTTGAAAATAAAATTCAAGACATTGATATAGTGTAATAGCTCTAGTTTGGCGATAGCATAATGGAGTCCTATCAACTAAATTATGAAAATATCATCATACCGTCTCTGAATAGGGAGTAACTTCTCTTCTTCTTTGGTCAAAATTCCCTGGTTCTTAATGGTCCAGAACAATCTTGATCAATTATTATCTCTTATGTTTAATGAAGCATCCACGAACTCTGTCTCTAAATACTCAACCCTCTGTATCTGATGACATGTATAATTCATCTGATTTCTTTGAACTAACTCTATAGGTTTCCATTACTATAATCTTGATTAAATTATCCTCTTGTAAATGATAATTCAACTATTTTCTGTTTCAAAATAGTGATTGCAAGAACAATTTTAGGGCTTTTCATACATTTTAGGGATTTTTAGAGGTTTAATTGAGCTTTAATAGTGGCATATGATTTTGAAGTATTTGATTTTATGACTTAGATCATATTTAGATTTTTTATTTATACGTTCACATTCTTGGGTCCATAAAATATTTCAATGTGACATGTTTGCCTATGTGGCATCTCCTTACCATGTTGTTTATTCAATTTTAAAATGTGACCATTATCGCTTCAAACACATGTCCGCATCTTGTGTCCCTAAATATTTGATCAAATTTACTCTATTGACCTCCTAAAGAGTCTTTTGGCCTTGAATTTCTATGCGGCCATTGATCTTTAGTCTAGGTTTCTGATATTGTGACACTTGGTAGCCCTATGTGCCTTCTATGTACCTTGCTAATAGTCTCCATCTAGTTAATTCTCTTATGATATGTGGCATCTTAGTGTGCAATCTAGGCTCATTATCTTATCAACTTGATCACACTTTTGATTTCTATATGCATGGTTGAACACATTTTGTTGATCTTTGATTTGTATGATCAAACATACACCATTTATCTGCTAAACATATGATTAAATGTAGACCATTTATCTACTTCCAATTACCATGATTGTGACACTTGTCATCCTCGTGTTCAATCCCCTGATCCTTTGACATATTGACTTCATGCTTGATGTTATATTTCCATCTATACTCTTGAATGTGTGTCATCAGTCTTTGATCTTAACTTATTGACCCCAATATTCAACACAGATCATTGATTGGAATTTATACGTAAGAATATGCATCATTGATCTTTGATCTGATAACTTTGACTTATTTACTTTGAAGATCACTTGCATGTTGTTGATAGTTGATCTGATCAAGCGAGTTTTTGACACTTGGCAATCTCACATTCAATTTATACTTATGAATAGTAAAATCAAAGAATAAAGGCTCAGGATGTATAAAGATTTAACATAAATTTAGACTAAAGTTTTAATGAATTAATAAACTCAATCAAAATTTAAGCTAAAATTAAACTAAGGTAACTTTAGTATAAAGTGACCTATTAAAAAGATGAATCCATTTCAATAAGAAATTAGTCTAAAGTAATTTAGACTAAGGTTTTAAATGGCATTTAAACTTGGATTCAAATGGGACCATATTAATTGACCAACTAAGGGTCAAATTAACACTGAAGAATAAATCCATGAACATTTGTTCATTCTAATGAAGATCCATTGATCCTACAAGATGGAAACATATGTGTCAAATGTTATCAACATTAGATAAGAACAAATAAAGCTTAGGTGCTAACATGTCAATGTAAGCTATATCAAAACATGATACTCAATAACACACTTTGATCAAGTTGAATGCCTAATTTATAGCACAATTTGCAAAATTTAATCAAGGGTCCTCATTTTTTAGAAATGGGGGTATGTTGACCTCAACACACACATAAAACCAAAATACAAGCATGAACAGTATCAAAAAAGAGATAGAAATATACAAATACTTGGAACACAATGTTAGATAATAGTGATAAAAAGCTAATTGTAGTGTCCCAACACACCCAGAACTCCAACACCTGATTGGAGAGGTCTATAGTCTAGTCTTGTGCCTTTCTGGCCACTTGTCTGTAGTCTCAATCTGATATAGTTAAATGAACCATTAATTATATTTTTTTTGTACTTTCTATATTTAGCAAGTTAGGGTGCCAAATCAATTTTAAAATTTATGCTTCATTGTAATACATGATAATTTAAATATATTACATTAATTCTATCTTATTTAGGGTTAGTATTAATCCAAAAATAGGGTTCATTAATATTTTTTACCTTATTTTTAGATTAATTGTAACTCTAAACAAGATATAACTTATTAATTAATTTAGATTATTATGTGTTACAATGAAGCATAAATCTAAATATAAAACCTTAAAATTGATGTGGCACTCTAACTTGCTAATATAGAAAGTATAATAAAAATACAATATACTTGGTGGTTCACTATATTAAACATAACTAATATTATATGAAGGCACCAGGAAAGGTGGAATACTAGATTGTGAGCCTCTTAGATTAGGTGCTAGAGTTTAGGTACGTTAGGAAACTTCTGTCAACTTCATGTCACTATCATCCTATAATGTGTTCAAAGTCTAAAAATATTATCTATTTATATTTTTCCTCTCTATTTTGATATAGTCAAGTGTCTCTACTTATATTTTAATTATATGTGTGATCCCTTGGTTTGATGATGTGAAAGACTACCAAAAATCTATCTCCTTCACTTAGACCCTTAGGTCCAATTGCGATGATAAACTTAGGGGTACAAAAAAATATGAAATGTGGGTTGAGCTGACCCTAACCACTCCCTGTTGAATGGTTGAGCATTTCCTACATATCTAATACTTTAGAGAATTATGTCAAACTGCATGTAGTTCTCCCTAATAGGTGAATGTGCACAATATTGTTCTTAGCAATTGGAAACTTTGGCTTAGATCTTAAGTTCTTCAAACTTGGCTAATACCTAATCCTAATGACTTATTATTAAATTTGGAAGAATATGGCAGTGTTCTTAAATGTGTAAATGTTTGAGTAGGTTTGGTAAGTGATTGCTAGATAGGTGTTAGATATATAATAGGCCTATACTTAGTTTGTATTTATATGAGACTCTTTGGTTAGTTTATGACACTACTGACATGTAAAATGTACATGCCAACCCATAAAAATGGTTTGAATTATGAAATGTGACTATTTCTTGGTGCGGGAAGAAATAGTCTAATTTAGATGGTACTATTATAAGGTATGTTTTGATTATGATGTTAATGTTAAGGGGACAAGAACACTAGTTTTATGATATATAGATGCTTAAGTATGATAATTAACCAATTTGATATTGAATACAAGATTAGTTTTAGGTGATTATGATTAGCTTTGGAAAGTTAGATATATATAAGGCATGTGGATATGTGAGAATGGAAAATGGGAGTCATATATGTACACACAAGTCACATCAAGTGAAGATAAAGTAAAAATGGCACTACCAAATATCAAATACTAGATTTTAGCGTCTATAGGCAGTTATGGTAGAACAACTTCTTTTTGTTAAGAAGAAAAAACTTGGGACTTGGTTTCATTTCCAAAAGTAATAAAAGTTGTGAGGTGTAAGTGGGTGTACTGCACTATGGTATAAATCCTATTTTGTATCAGGAAACTCTTCATAGGTTAAGGCATTTATTACCGTGAAGTATTTGCTCCAATTTCCAAGAAGAATTTTATATCTCCATATTTAACTCCTTAGCTACAACATAGGGGTAGGAAGTACATTAGATAGATATCAAGGGTGTCTTTTTGCATGGAAATATGTAGTGAGAAATATGAATGTATCATCCTTCTATGTCCTTCAGTAATGATAACTCCAACTATGTGTGCACATTAAAAAATTACTTATACTACTTGAAATAGGATCCTTGAGGTTGGTATGAAAATAGCAATATATTTCTATTCAACACTAGTTATACATGGAGTCCCTCTGACCCCATAAAATACACAAAAAGAGATGAAAAATTCATGATTTTGGTCGTGTATGTCGATGACTTAATAATTATAGGGAGTTATACTAAGGAGATTTATGATGTGAAAGCATGGTTAATGAATTACTTTGTGATAACTAACTTTTAGTTACTATTTTTTTCTTTGGACTTCAAATATCATAGTCTATAAAAAGAATTGTTTTAGATCAATATAAATATGATCAAGACATACTCTACCTCTTCAACATGGAAAACTACAAGTCTGCTCTAAATCCTTATCAATATCTAATTAAGATTTGTACCAAGTGTTCTTCTCCTTCAATTGATTGTACAATCTACATGAAATTGGTTGGAAGGCTATCATACTTGACTCATACTTGTTTTGATTTTGATTTTGTTGTGAACTTGGTGTCTCCTAACTCTCAGGACCCTCTAGATAACCATTTGAAAGATATGAAATGTACCCTAAGGTATGTTTTGGGTACTACTAGTTATGAGATTGAGTCTCATCAGTGGAAAATATTCAATTCTATATACACTTCTAGTGGAAAAATAATATTTCTAGGTTACATAAAAAATGATTGATTAGGATATCTAGATGATGGCAAGTCGACCACATGATACATCTATTATCTTTAGGTAGTCCTCATGAATTGGTCTTGAAAAAAATAGACTATTATTTATTTGTCCACTATGGATGCTGAGTATAGTAGCCTGTCTCTACTAGATGTGAGTTAGTTTAGATATGAAACTTTATTTTAGAATTTGTGTTTCCATAGACCTGATCTATGATGCTTTGGTGTGTTAATCAAATTACTATCCACATCCCTTACATCCTAGTGGAGTACCAATGCACAAATCAATTTAAGCTATATATACATTATATACATGACAAGGTCATTGATCTTAATTATTTCCAAACAAAATATTAGGTTGTAGTCATCTTTACAAAGCCCTTATTTGAGGCATGATTTTTCAACTCAAGAAACTTTTGAGAGTGATTAAAACTGTTTTCAATGGAGGATATGTTACTGATTAATTTATCCTTCCATAGACCAAATTAAATATTAAGGGGGATGTTATTGTATTTAATAGTGTATAAAATTTTGTATGGTTTAGTATGCACTTTTAATACTCATTTTTAGTATAATTTATGGATAAAAACTAATTGGAGCACACTTATCCATAACTTATTATTAAACAAGATTATTAATTAAGTGAATTCCACTAATAATAGGAAGGACTTCTACAAGAATCTACTTTCCAAAATCCTAACCCTAAACCCAAGCTTATTTCTTATCTATATAATAGCATAGAGGGATAGAGGGTGAGGCACATTGTGGATGAGAGTTACCATTATTATACTAAAAAATATAAGCTAGATCTTTAATCTAAAGAGGTGTTCATAATACTTAAGATAAATATGTGTATTGCATTTCCTTAAGTTTTAATTATATTTATGTATTTCATATATTGTGGGTTTTTTGTATTATGGTAACTATAAACTTTATAAAATTACTCCAATAATTTAATATACATAAAGTTAGTTGCCTCTATGAGTGCAATAGATGGTTGTGATTGATTACTTCTATGAGCATCATGTTAAGTACTTCTACGAGCACAATGGATGGTTACGTAGTGTTGATTACATATAGAATCATAGTTTTAAGTACTTATGCAAGTGTATCAAAGGTTGGTTCAACACCTTTTCACGTGATGTTTTTGCATTGGATGTCTATGTGTACTAATGTTGCATAGTGGTATGCAATAGTATGTTTCAAAGTATGATGTTGTGATTATTTATTGTTGGGATATTTATTTATGTGGACTAAAGGATTATAAAATAAAATATCATACTTTAACACTAATTTTAGTCAAATTATCATGTCATGAAAGGAAGAATTTCAAACTCACTTAAGGCATATACAGAGAGACTTTAGGTCACACTCAAGTTAGTTGACAATGAAAAGCTTCACTTCATGCATGTTAGTATTTGAGGTTTTTGTAGATTAATAAGAATCAACTATTATAAATTAAGATTATCATTAAAATACTATATGACATAAGTCTAAAACATCATGATAGTAGTTTGTATTCATGTCAAAAATCTATAATTAAACATTATGATAAGATATTTCAACAATGTAATGACTATTTATTATATATTACCCTTTAGTAATGAAACAAGGTGGTATTTTATATTTCCCAAGCACCAATTGTAGTTACATTCATCAATAGGTTATCCTAAATAAATGTTAAACCTCACTATCGGTAACTCTAATCAATAATTAAAATAAATGTACTCAATCAGAGTTTTCCCTATATCTGTGCCATAATCCACTATATACTCACTAAGCAATTATGTCTTAAACTTGGATACTAGATGACTCATTAAAGTTATTTTAACTAGTTATTCCTCCTTTTGTTATCCATGGTCTATGAAACCTCTTTCATTATCCTCGTGCTATGCATTTCTTATTGACCATTGTGTTTCCATTTATGGTTTGATGTTCCAGTCCATCATGTTGAACACTTCCAAATATTCTGGTACATTTAGGCCAACTCATTCTATGTTTATATTTTCATTAACTTTGTAATGATCAAGCCAAAACTTAGTCATTTTTTTTGGGTAACATCACCCCACACTAGCCTAATTATTTACCCTCAAATGATCCTTCAATAGCCTTAACATTAATGGAAAATTTAGGTGTATACTTTTTCAGCTCTATTTCAAAAAAATTCCATCTTGTGAATATAGTTTGAACATCATCTGATAGGTATTTAAATAGATTATACAAACCATTTATCTCATACAAACTATAATAAGATACAATAGTCAAATAGACAATATTTTTACATAAATATATTATTCTCTTCTATTACACACTGACCAAATATTACATCTGACACAATACATTTATAAAGGATAACATATCCTATTATCTAGGAATCCCACTAACTACTAAATCTCCTATAATCTCTCATAGTTTATTAACAAACCTATTTACATGAACTATTGTTACACAAAAATATCACTCTCGAATATAATATGTTATAAATAAACTTGTAACCATACCTATAAACTAGTAAGTAATAATTTACCAAATATAAATACTAATCTCCAACATTCTCCCCTTAGTTTTTACATGGTAAAACATATCCTGTTATTTGATTTTAGCGTGACACTTCAGTGTGCTAATGGTATTCTCATTGATGGTTTTCTTGGGCTATGACCAACAACTTTACCCAGTTGCTTTTGTAGGTGTATGAATAACCTTTCACAATTTATTTTCCAGGTTTACCAAAAATCTTTCACAATTGGTTTTCTAGGTTTATCAAAAGACTTAAATAATTTATTTTACAAGTTCACCAAAAACCTTACATAGTTTTCCACGGGTTTACAAAAAACCTTATATAATTGTTTTTCCACATGTTTACCAATAACCTTTACATCACGATTGCTTCAATACATTTCGATCAACATTTTACTATGTTTCTAAAAAAGGGGTTACATGAAGAATACTCACAAGTGAAAAGAAATACACATCTATTCTTATTTTTACACCACAGTAAAAAGCTGAAAAAACTAAAATCCACACCACACAACTAAAAAAATTGTCATCATACTAAAAACGTAGTCCCGTAGTTGATGGATGATGAGAGGTCACTATTTGACCTCCTTCCTTCATTGCTTTTGACCTCTTTCATAGGAAGTTGCTTACTGAGTTAATGAATTCTTGAAGCTCATATGAATGTAATTTTTAATAATGTAATCCCTCCATACACATAACTGACACATTTGACTCAGGATGTTGGGTTTGCCCAATAATGCATTCTTTATAAGATTGGTTTTTTTGACTTGACAATATGACTCAATATACCTTATTAACACATAAATGACTTTTTGACTCATTTTTTGACATATTTGACTTGGCCCTATATTAATGACATACCAAAAAAAAAATTATTTGATGGCATTTACATAACTAATCACTCAATAAGACTTTGACACTTTTTAAATTTTGGACAAAATACAAAACATTAAAATACCAAAATTTTATATTTTAACTCTTACTTAAGACATGACTATTACCTTAAAAAACTAAATGACACAATATAAAGGCTATAAAAGACCTTTTAACCATTAACATAAACCAAATTGTTATAAGACTCAAAGTATAATGGCATATATAACTTTACATCAAAATCACTTGTACATATCTTAAAATTTAAGTGACTCTAATTTTTTTTAAAAAATCCTAAAGACTTAATATCATTAACAAAAATTAATTAAATAAATATAAAAAATCTTAATCAGAGTATAAAAATAGACCACCATAAACAAAAAATAAATATAAACCTAAATACCTAGGCCACAGTCCTTCCATTTGGCTCTCGTAGAAGCATTAGATGGTGAAAGTTTGATGCTTGGATTTTTCAATGGTCAATATGGCATGGTATCTTGGATGGAACATGATAGAATAGCAGTAAACATAGATATGTAGAAACTTTTTAACAATTATTCACATGTACAAAAAACCATAAATGCTGCCAGACTTGTGAATCGATCAAGCATTTATAAATGTATTATGACATGAGCTTAAACGTAACTAAGTAGATGATAGATGAAGACAAGATGTTTTGATAGATGGAAGTCTAAGAAAAATTGTTCGTAGGCAGCATATTAGTGAGAAATAATGGTTGTAAATTATGTATAATAGGTTTTAATTTGATAGAATAAGTACTTCGTAATCCCTAGCTAGGGTGATACCTATCCAATTCTCAAAACCATATTTATAATGTAAAGAATGCACAATTGAGTGTAATTTAGGTCAACATTATTTTGATGAACAACTAATGTTTAATGTTTGAGCATCAATTTTGAAATAAAGTGGTGCAAAGAATTTTTTCACTCCAAACACAAAGAATATTCAAGAAAATATGATCTACTTTGCTCAGTAAACTACTTCTAGATAGTCAATTGGTTCAATGCACCATATGAAAGTTTTTGGCAGAGAAAGAAGTGAATTAAAATACCAATGAAACTTAGTATACAATTGTTAAAAAACTTTCCTCTATAATGTCAATTAAATACATGGATCTAATATTTTGTAATTACAATGGTGCAAGAAACATTTTTGAAGAATTGAAAGACTCTTATTGTTCACAAGGCCATGGATTGTTTTGATACCAATTATAGGTATTTAAAGAGCTTATACATAGTATTTATCTCATGAAAATAATAATAAGATACAACACTTAGATATACAATATATTTTTATATAAATATATCATTCTCTTCTATTACACACTGACCAAATATTACATCCAACACAATATATTTATATAAGATAACATATCCTATTATATAGGAATCCCACTAACTACTAGTTCTCCTAGAATCTCTCATAGGTTATTAATAAACCTATTTACATGAACTATTATTGTTACACAAAAATATCACTCCCAAATTAATACATTAATATTAAACTTTTAATCATACTTATTAACTAGTAAGTAATAATTTACCAAATGTAAATACTAATCTCCAACATCAACTTAGATTGTAACTACCTGCATAATTAGTTCTTTAGATATTAAGAGTTGTTATAAAAATTTAGCTTGTAAAATGTTTAAAGTGATTTTATTTGTGTTTGCCTTGAGTGCTTCTTTCAATTCAATTTACTATTTGATTGTTCTACATTGAAAAGTTTCAAAAATATCTTCAAGATGTTGCCTTTTTAAACCAATTTACTTTCCAATTTATTCTATCTACTATAGGTGTTAGGTATTTTTATAATTATCCTTCTTGTTATACACTTGAATTGCCAACCCATCTTACTTTTGCTATCAAATAAAAAAGTGTGTATTGACTATAGATTTTTGGCATACAAAGTTCTAAAATACTTATTTTTCCATTGCTTCCTTTTCAACAAGTTTATGCATTTGATCCTCATAGTTTTGTACTTTTTTGTGAACTCTGTTTGCATTTTTTGTAGATCTACCTAGGTGCTCAATTTAGCTAATTCTCATCTATATAAAAACCTACCCACCATCATAATTAAATTATCTATACTCCCTAAAAATTCTTGATTAATCCCATCCATAATAATAGTTTCTTGTAATCATCTAAAAGTGACACTTGAGTGCCAAGAGTGTTACTTGAGACCACCCATTCCTATCTTAGCCCTAGACATATCTTAGGGACTATTTAGACACTTATCTAGATTTTATTTAAACCACACACATCCCTAGACATATCAAAATCAGTCCCAATCCTTCTTTAGGCATCCAAGCCCCTAGTGCCTTAAATGTTACCACCTGGACACTAGCACCATAAGTGGACATTAGTGCCACAACACTATTGTCCTATTTTGTTGCTATTATCCTTTTCCCTCTTTTGAGTTCTAATGGATATCTTTTCAATTCCTAAAGTAGCGAGGGTTAACCTAAACCTATTTAAAACCATGCACAAGTACCAGATCATTATATATACATGAATTTTAGCCCTTTATCCACTAGATGTAAACTAAATTCAAATACACAAAAAAAAAACTCATAAAAATCTATGCACAATAAAGGTTATTAATCCCTATTATGGCCTACTTCTTCATATAGTCATCTATAACCCTCCTAAGCCTAGAATACTCAAATTTCTAGTCTCAAGCATCACTCAAAGCACTCAAACCATCATTCATAATAACTTCACTTGCACTTTCACCAATGCTTAGGTGGGTAGAACTACATCGGGCTTGAACCCTCCTTAGAGTATTGGTATGTAGTCAAATCTAAAAAAAATCTACATTTTTCATCTTTTTTGGTTGGTTTTTAGTAATTCTCTATAGAATTTAGGACTTAGAAAAAATTTAGCCTCTTCGTGTAACAATCCCATTGGGTTTTACTAAAATATTATAATATTTAAAAATAAAAAATAAATACACATATTCAACATATAGATTTCACCATAAGAAATCCTAAATAGTGATCTTTAATTAACTATATAAATTTAGTTAACCATATAGGTTATAGCTAATCCACTTAGCTAAGGATCACCATTAATAGATATATAAATCATGCATAATATAAATAACCATAAATATTGCATCTCAACAATAATGAAATAGTATAAATTTAGTCATGACTGATACAACATTACAACCACTATTATAAAAGTACAATGAATAAATATTATAGTTTTCAACAATACATAAATTATCTCAAATGATAAAACATGATACAAAAATCCTTTGAGTAGAGTCTCCATGACTCAAGAGTATATGTGACTCAAGTATCAACATGTAATCTCAAGTGTAGTCTCAAGTAGATTACTCCAATTGGAAGGGAGAGTAGCATCCAAGCACTTTTCCACACCAACCACAAACCATAGATTACCTGCACTATCACACAAATACAGAGATGGCCCTTCCTTCATGGATAGGTAAATAATGATAGTGTGGGAATCCAGAGTAACAAACCAAAATCCATTGAAAATATCTAATACATAATGTATACCATATTGAATATGTCCTAACATGATATCACACAAATATAAAATCTATATCAACATATGAAATGACAATATTTATCAAACATTACTTTGGTAAAAGTTTTTCAATAGTAAATGATCTCTACGGTCAATTAAATTCATACACACCACTTGATCAAATTATCTCTTATCTTGCATTGATGGTGCTAATTAATCTAGTAGAATCCATCTACTACTCAATTAGCATCATGAATGTGAAATTTGGTAAAATAAATAATAATATAAAAACTAATAGATTCATTCATAATATTTCACTTTAGCTAATTAAAATTATGCTAAGTACATAAATATCACATATATTTATTTAGTCCATCAAATGAAGTGAATTATATATATATATATATATATATATATATATATATATATATATATATATATATATATATATATATATATATATATATATATATATATATATATATATATATATATATACATCTAGTTTATTACAATTAATAAATATAAATAAAAAATAACCCTCAATGTAACATACCATCTGAGTAATGATTATCTAGACCACTAGTTGCCTTAAACATTAATAAATTTATAATATTATTTCTCCACAAAATAATATTATAATCTTGGCTAAATAAATTGTTCGTATTCCACATATAACAACCTGTTAAAAACATCATATATGTTTTATATTTAAACTTTTAAATGCAATATTCTAATGCTTTTATACATAACCAAATATAAACAAACATCAATTACTTAGTGTTATTATAACAACATTAATACACTACTTGGTAATAATGTACAACACAACTGAGTATATAAAATACATGTATATATAACAAGTATAATCAAATCTAAATTAATATAGTCCACTACTGTATGTTTTACCAATATGTATGTATGTACGTATGTATGTATGTATACTTTCATACATATTCAAATACCATTATAGTACCCAAAAACTATTATTTTATATATGTAGTATAATCCTAAGATGACATCCACTATTGAATATCTTAGAGTATTCTGTATACTCAATGTATAGGTATCCATTTTATTAAATAGTCCCATAACTATATCATAAATGAAATGAAACTTGTATACTTGTTCCTATGAAACATACATTATTCTATACATAGTACCATTTTACCATATTCTTTTTTAAATCAATGCACAATGTAATCGATTCAAAATTGATATTTCATACAAATTTAAACTCTTAGTCGACTATACCCAATCGGTTACATACTCATAATAAAGTCTTTAGACACACTCATATATATAAAAAACAACAAATAACATAGTTGAGTATATAGTTATTGAGACTTAGCTGAAATATACTATGGAAAACACATTATTAGATCATGTATACCCAACCTTTCTATAGACTAAGCATACACCTCTTTCACAATTCATACTAATCCATCTAATAAACAATACATATTCATAATCAATACACATGTATTTATGTTATACATTTAATTTAAACCTTCAAATATAATTTCATTTATAGGGTCAAGTTTTAAATAATAGTCATACATTTATAAACCCAAAGTCAGGTAATCATATAATATGTTTGAACCCATATTATTATTTTAAACCCAAACAAGATTCAAAATATGTGTTTAGCCTCTACACAGAGTCAAATAAAACATAATAATAAAAAATGGGTGGAATTAATTAAAAAATAATCAATCTATTTCCATTTAAAACCCAATACATCAATTCCATCCATATAGACTTACTATCACCAGTATATTTAAACTTTTCTATTTTTCTTTTGCAAAGCCCTGCATTTAAAAAAATACCAATGTGTGTGTGTGTGTGTGTGTGTGTGTGTGTGTGTGTGTGTGTGTGTGTGTGTGTGTGTGTGTGTGTGTGTGTGTGTGTGTGTGTGTGTGTGTGTGTGTGTGTGTGTGTGTGTGTGTGTGTGTGTGTGTCTATATATATTTGTATATGTATGTATGTATATATACACACACACATATAGATATATGTATGTATATAGATACATATATACATACGTACAAATATATATGTGTGTGGGTGTATGTATATTTATTTGTGTGTGTATATATATATTTGTATATGTATGTATGTATATATACATACACACACACATATAGATATATATATATGTATATAGATACATATATACATACGTACAAATATGTGTGTGTGTGTGTTGTTCCCAAATTTGTCACTTGCTTTTGTGGACAACATACCGACCATTTTGGTCCTGCAGACCAAAATTCTCTCTTTTCTTTCTCAAAAATGTTTTGAGCAGTTAAGTTTTTTAAATATTCAAGTTGTTTTAGCTAAGGAAGTCATAGGTTCAATAGGTGAGCTTTCTCAAAGAAAAGTTCAAAACACTTAAGGCATTTCCTTAGTGTTTTGAGGATGGTTTAATGCTGAGGTTCAATCAAAAGACTTAACGGTGGGATTCAAACAATTGGAATGAACCATTAAACCATTGAACCATTGAACCCTGCCACCGAAAGGTTCAAAGGTTCAATGAGTTCAAAGGTTCAACGACTTCGGCAGACTTAAATAAAAGAAGGCTTTGAAGAGTTAACATTGAATCGTTGAACCATTGAACCTTGACCTTTGAAAGGTTCAAAAGTTCAAAGGTTCAATGGGTTCAACAAGTTCAAAAGACTTAGAGAATAAAAGAATTCAAAGAATGAAGATTGAACCGTTGAACCTTGAACCGAAATGGTTCAAAGGTTCAAAGGTTCAATGAGTTCAATAAGTTTGACAAACCTAGAAAATAAAAGGATCCAAAGAGTTCAAAGCTTAAAAGGATTCAAAGAAAGAGAATGAACCGTTGAACCTTTAAACCTTAAACCAAAAAAGTTCAAAGGTTCAAAGGGTCCAAAGAGTTCAAAGTTCAAAAGGAAGCTTCGAATTAATGAAGCGGAAGATTCCAGAAAGAAGTTCAAACAAATGGTTCAACTGAAGAAGAAAAAGAGAGCGAATGTGGCCCTTTACAAAAATATTGAATCGATGAACCGTTGAACCACTGAACCATTGAACCTTTGAACCAAAAGAGTTCAAGGTTCAAGGTTCAAAGAGGTTCAAAGAAACCAGTGATGTCCCCATGGATGTCAAATTCAAAGTGATGGAATAACTGTTGCTTTTTAAAAGACTTGAGAACAAGCTCAGTGACCAGCCCAAAAAGGAGCGAAAGAGCAGCAAAAAGTGAGAAGATAGCCCTAAGAGCTCAGATTGCCAAGGAAAGACAAAACGTGGCAAGGAAAGAGAGAACAACTATAAGAAATCTAAAGATATATGTAGGAGAGTTATTTCTAGTAGGTAGAATAGTCCACCAAGTGGACATCAGAGAACATAAACATTCAAAGGTGCGGCCTATTTTTCTACATTAAGTAAAGGTGAATGGACAGCCATGTAAGCGTCATAAAGAAGACCAGACAACCCATGCTTAGAAGGAGACATTTGAGATGATTCAAAATGCCAAAGTCAAGGCTGATGACCTATTCTAGCATGGCCCTTTCATAGATATTTAATGCATTCAATTCAACATGGGCCATTTTCATGAAAACAAGCACTCAAGTCTTTCTTGTGATGCTATCTATTGTAATCTCTCATTTTGTATAAAAGAGATATCTCTTTTATCAGAAGTGAAGCTCTACCCAAATTGAAAGTCATTCCTAAGACTTTGAGCTCAGACTATTAATCATATTTTGTTGAATGAATGAGAAAGTAAGCAACCTTTCAGACTTCATGTTAGAATAAACTTGTGTCATCTAGGAAATTGTTCTTATGTCTATTTCCTAAATACAGTCTTGTCCATATAATCAAACAAGTAGAATAAGTGGAAATAAGCTGGAAGATGTCTTGAAGCCAATTATGGGAGACTTTATGCTGCCATAAGTGTCTTCAGTCTGTGTTTTGTGCAAAGGATACTGGAGAGACTTTGAGCTCTCCTTATCCTTCGTAACCTTTTACTCTGTTGTAATTGAAGTGGAGAGTTTGGGCTACGCTTCAAACTATTATGTTCCATTTTCCTAATTAGTGGGAGAAGCAATGAAAGATTTTGTGCTTTCATGGGTTTCTTATGGTTATAGTTACTACCTAGGATGTCTTCTTCTGGTTTTCTAAACATAATTTTTGAAAGAAGAGAAATGCCTTCAGTAATTACCTAGGAATTCTCCTTTATTTTGTGAACATCATCTCTGATTAAAGAGATAAGGATGGTATGATTTCACCCCTGTGTCTATTTTCAGCTTATATATATATATATATATATATATATATATATATATATATATATATATATATATATATATATATATATATATATAGGGAACCTCCCCTTACTAAGAGGAGAGATTTATCCCAATATGGCTATGGTCACCACATCTATTTTGTTGTATAAATCTCTTTATGCTATGGTTGATGCACCTATTTTGCCGATAGTCAGCTGATGACAAATTATTCACCCAATAGTTTTTGGTGACTCTACTCGGGAGGAATGCACAATTTGAAGCCTCAAGCTTCAAATTAAAGCAGTTTTAGTTCTTTTCCATATCCATTTTACACTCTGTCAGATCCACCGTACACGTGAAGCCAGAGAGCTCAAGGTATTGTTGACCCTGTATTCGAGCTTGTGTAGCAAAATAATTTTGATCTTTCCCCTCCACAAACTCATCTTCAACAAACTAGGAGTTTTCCTCCTACAAACATCAGGTCCCCAATACCAAGCAAAGTTACTCTTTCCTCTATTAGTAGAGCTTTGTCTATACATATCTCACATAGATTTATTATCTCTCCCTTCAATAGTGATATCATGGCAGCGCAAGGCCCCTAGAGTAATACTTTTGGTCCCCTAAATCTGACCCCACCTCTACATGAGCTACCCTGTAACTCAAAGAAGAATTTTTCTAAGTTCTATGGTGATGGGAAGGCTCATCTGGATGAACATATTACAGCCTTTTGCATAGCCTATGGTGTAATAGGTGTTGAATATGAAGACATTATAGTCAGACTATTTGTGGAGACATTGCAAGGCACTGCTGCAGACTAATTTTATCATCTACAAGCACAAATAGTGACTGACTGGAACACTCTCAAGGCTAAATTTGAGGCTAGATTCAAACCTACAGAAGATGCACATGCCCTGTTAGCTCAGCTTACACAAATGAATAAGGAGCCTCATGAACCCATGAGAGACTTCATTGCTAAATTTGACAAGCTGAAGAATAATATTCTCACAATTGCTCAGTTGACGCTTGAGAATCTCAAATACTTATTCATCAATTCTTAACTTCCTAAAGTGAGTTTTCTATTGAGGTGGGCTGGCCACATAGATCTTGTTGTAGCTCAGATTTTGGCCACTAAGGTTAAATATGACCTTATCTTGGTAATAAAGATAAGAAGAGATCCTAACAGAGGTAAATTTTCTTCATCTATTGAATATTCTTCTACAGGCACCACTGATCCTATGGTGCAAAAGCTAGCAAATGAATTTCTAACTCTAAAAAAACAAATGACATAAGGGATGTCTACTCCTCCTTCTTATCAAGATATACCAAGGAAGATGTTTCTCAATCAGTCGTATCAGGGCAATGCTACCAGAAATCAAGGGCAACCAAATCGCCTTCCTCCCCCACCAGGGAAGCTTGCCATTGAAGCAACACTAGCTAACTCAGTAGTTGGTTATCTTGAAACTAAATATGATTTATCTTTCCAACCTGAGTTGAACCAAGAAGATGGTGTTGATCTCTTTGTAGAAGGCCAAGAAGAATCAGCTGGTGACTCTAACATTAGTTTCCTAAATTAAAAGGATGAACCCAGAAGTAAAGGAGAAGCATTTGATGAATCATACGCTATATTTACCAGGTCCCAAAACCAGTCAGCTCAACAAGTAGATAAAGGAAAAATAGGGGAAGAATCTCGACTAGTAATTTTAATTGCTAAACAAGGAACTTCGCTGCCTTTCTAATTAAAGGACCTGGTGATCACCAAAAAAGCAAGTACCTCAAATATTCCTTCACCTTCTACTTCAAATTCACAGACCAGTCTTACATCTAGAAAAAACTAGATTGATGGACTACCTCCCTCTATTTCTAATACATTTTAGTTATTTGATATAATTGACCATGTTAAGAAGACCAAAATTCAAATGTCTGAGTTTGAACTCTTGCAATCTAACCCTGAGCAGTTGGATAGGTTAGTTCAATGCATAAAAAATAAAACCATCCCTACAGGACAAGAAATTTTAGAAGTAACCCCTTTTCCCCCAAAAAACACACCTACCCAAAATAATCTTGCGATTACTCCTCCAGCTACCCCTGGGAAGACAGAACCATTTTATGTCTCCCTATTGATAAAATGTCATCAACTGAATAATTGCATAATAGATTTTGATGCATCTGACAATGTCATGCCCACCAAGGTGGCAAACTCTCTTGGTCTCATACTGACTAAGACCTTTAGGAGATGTTTCTCCATGGAAAAAAAATAAGTGCCTCTACTAGGACAAATCAAAGATGCTCAATTTGCATTTGCGGCCTTCCCAAATAAGAGAATCAAAATGACAGTCCTAGTGGTCAACGTCCCACCTCCTATGGCATTCTTCTTGGGCAAATTTTTTGCAAGGACATTAGTGGAGAATTAAGTATAGACCTGTCTGAGGTGAGGATCCTTGTCAAGGACATCATGCAAAGGTTGCTTCCTGAGAAGGAATCAAAGTACATAGTCACTCAAAATTTAGCCCCTAAAGCTCAAATTTTGTTTGAGTCTTCAGGAATGGGTACTTACTTTTTGTCTATTGAAGACGTTCCTATTTTAGTAGATGAAAGCTTACTAAGTGACAATCTAAAAAATTTATATGAAATATCAAAAAAAATGGTAGGGTGCATTACACATTAAAAGGGATCTTCTTTTCCTAATGAAGAAAAATCTAAAAAAAGATCAAATTCTGATGATATTTGGATTCTGAAATTCAATGGCATCAATTCTTCTACCAATTCTAGAACTGGATTTGTTTTGATATCTCCTCAAGGAGATATTTTCCCCTATGCATATAAGTTTTAGTTCAACAACACTAACAACACTACTGAGTATGAATCGCTACTACTCGGATTAAAGGTTGCTTAAGATAAAGGTGTTAAGCTCTTTCATGCCAAAGGGGATGTTGAGCTAGTGGTTTATTAGGTGAGGAACCTGTATCAAACCAAGAATGAGATATTATGACATTATCACAATCTAGTGTGGGATTATATTGAAAGCTTTGATGCTTTCATTATTTCTACTATGCCCAGATAATTCAATAGCCATGCAGATTCATTAGCTATCTCTGTAACTCTCTTGGTCCCTCACCAAGATTTCAAAGAAGACAAGTACACTATCAAGTTGGTCTTTTGACCAAGTGTACCTGATAATGTTGACCATTGACAAGTGTTCAATGGTGACAACCAAATCATTACTTTTTTGGAATAGATGGACAGCTTTGAAAAGCTTCAATTTGAAGGTAGTGAATCTCGACCATAGGAATCAGCTCTTAAAATAAATTCAAACGCTGATGAAGAGTTCCATCAGCTCAAAGGGAATAAAATTCTCAAATGATTAGTTTCTCTTGAGAAATTTTTTGACAAGCATGATTGGTTTATCAAGGAACATCAAATAGATTCAAAATCCTCTAAGGATTTTGATCAAATCAATTTGAGTACAGAAGACAATCCAAAAATGGTCAACATTGGGAATTGTTGCACCCTTGATGAAAAACTCAAATTCATCACTCTACTTCACCATTACATTGATGTTTTGACATATTAATATGATGATCTAAAACCTCTCAGACCTAAATAAATCTAGCACAAAATTCCTCTCAAGATTGGGTCATTGCCTCATAAGCAGAAGCAAAGGCAGTACAACCCCAGGATATCAGACATGATTTTGTTTGAGATACAGAAAATGCTAAATTCAAGAATTATTTTCCCAATCCATCATACTACTTGGATTGCAAATATAGTCCCTGCAAGAAATAAGAATGGAGAAATTTTCCTGTGTTGATTTAAAAAATTTGAATTAGTCATCTTTAAAAGAAAACTATCCCCTGTTCATCATGGATCAGCTACTACAGATAGTTACTGGCATTGAGATGTTATCAATGCTAGATAGTTTTTTGAGATATAATCAAGTAGAATTTGGTGAACCATAACATAAGACCACCTTCACAACACCTTGGGGCACCTTTGCATATCACAAAATACCTTTCAGCTTGATCAATGTTGGTGTCACCTTCCAAAAAGCAATAGATCTTACTTTCAAAAATGAAATGGGTAAGTTCATTATGGTATACCTTGATGATTTAACAATCTTTTCTAAGCATTGTCTCGATCATGTGCATCATCTACAATAAGTGCTGGAAAGATGTGAACAAAATTGTATTTCTCTTAATCCCAAAAAGCCATTTTTTGGGGTTACAGAAGGTAAACTTCTCAGTCACACTGTGTCCTGAGAAGGCATAAAGATCGACCTAGAAGGGGTCAAATGCATTCAAGATCTTTCTCTTCCTGCCAATAAGACTGCAGTTCACTCTTTCTTTAGAAAGGTGAACTTTCTATTAAGGTTCATTCTTGAATTCGCAGAGAAGACTCGACACATTATCAATATGATGAAAGATAAATCTACTTTCAGCTAGACTGAAGAAGGCAAATCAACATTTTAAGACATCAAGGAAGCTATCGCCCATGCCCCCATCTTGGTTTGCCCTGATTACACTAAAAACTTCATGATGTACAGCTATGCTTCTGAACATATGCTTTTAGTCATCTTGGTTCAATAGAAAAAAGAAGGTGTGGAATCTCCCATATCCTTTGTGAGTTGTCCTCTCAAAGCTCATGAGCTGAAGTATTCAAACATAGAAAATCATGCTTATGCTATGGTAAAGGTGGTAAAGCACTTTCATTTTTACATCTTGAACTCACACACTATTGCTTTGGTCCCTGATACAATAGTCAAGTCCATACTAACTTAGTATGAGTTTAGAACCAAAAGGGGCAATTGGATTGCTAAAATCTAATAGTTTGATCTTGTTATAAAACCAACAAAGCTTATACGGGGAAGGGGCCTTTGCTAATTAATTGTTGATAACTTACCAGAAGAAGCAGGGCATGAGGAAACAGAAGTTGAGGACATGCCAACAGTTCTTTTTGTCACCACTACAAATGAGTGGTATTCGAATATTGCTCATTTTCTTACCTATGGTGAGTGTCCTGCTCACCTGTCTCATAAAGAAAAGAAGACTATTAAGTTGAAAGCTAGCAATTTTGTCTTGTGGGACAATGGTCTGTATAAGAGGAACCTTGATGGGGTATTCCTTTGATGTGTGGATAAAGTGCAGTAGAACAAACTTTTGGAGTCCTTCCACAATTTGGCTTGTGGAGGACATTTTTCTGCACCTGTAACTACCCATAAGATTCTACAAGCTAAGTACTATTAGCCTAATCTATTTCAAGATTCATACACTTGGGTGCATAGATGCAAGCTGTGTCAATAGTTCGTTGGCAAACCCAAGTTGGCTACGTTACCTCTCAAGCCTGTGGTGATAGAAGAGCTATTTTAGCAATGGGGAATTGATTTTAGTGGCACTATAAATTTGTCCTCGAGTGTTGGACATGATTATGTCCTTACGACCACATACTACTTTACCAAATGGGTGGAAGCCATTCTATTCAAGCATGCTACTTTAAATGTAGTATGTAATTTCCTCAAGAAAAACATCATTTTTAGGTTTGGGGTCCCAACCATGATTGTAACAGATAATGTAGCCTATTTCTCTTCTCATGAGATTACTTAGTTCTTCTACTATTATGGAATTATCTTCTCCCACTCTTCTAATTATTATTTGCAAGAAAATGGTCAAGCAAAATCAAGCAACAAGAACCTGGTGACCATTATCGAGAAGTTGGTAGATGATAATCAAAGAACTTGGCATAAAGCATTACTTGATGGGTAGATAGAATTACACCCAAGAGGGCAATTGGTATGTCCCCATTTCAACTTTTGTATAGTCTCAATGCAGAGATACCAATCACCCTAGAATTACCAGTGTTAAAGTTAGCAAAGGCAGTGGAAGATTTAACTTTTGAAAGATCTATCGACAAAAGGATCATGTGCTTGATCGAACTAAATAAGCAACGCACTATGGTGGTAGGCCAAATTTTTGCACATCAAAGTCTGGTGAAGAGACTTTTTGACCAGAAAGCAAAGATTCATGATTTTCAGATTGGAGATCAAGTCCTGTTGTGGGACAAGAAGAGAGAACCAAAAGGAATGCATGGAAAATTTGATTCTTTATGGAAAGGCCCATTTGCCATTCATCATTTAAATGGTGAAAATAGTTTCTTGCTAAAATATCAAGATGGAATGCCATTTACTCTGCCTCATAGTGGGCAGCATTTGAAGCACTTCAATCCTTGAAGTATTAGATAAGTCTATTTGTATATATGTATAGTCTTTCTTTAGTTTGTATTTTTCATTTATTTTTGGCACCATTTATTTTTGGTGCCTTTATTTTTAGGTAAGCATGACTCCATAGCTCAATGGCATAAATGAAGGCACTGAGATTTTGGTTTCCACTCCCTTCGACTGTTTCAAAATTTCAATCGATGAAAGTTCCCCAACTGGAGCTAGTTGTTCTTTCCAAAATATGTCACTTGCTTTTGTGGACAACATACCGACCATTTTGGTCTTACAAATCAAAATTCTCTCTTTTATTTCTCAAAAATGTTCTGAGCAATTAAGTTTTTCAAATATTCAAGCCTTTTCAGCTGAAGAAGTCATAGGTTCAATAGGTGAGCTTTCTCAAAAGAAAGTTCAAAACACTTAAGGCATTTCCTTAGTGTTTTGAGGATGGTTCAACACCGAGGTTCAATCAAAAGACTTAAGGATGGGCTTAAAAAAATTAGAATGAACCATTGAACCTTGCCACCAAAAGGTTCAAAGGTTTAATGAGTTCAAAGGTTCAATGACTTCGGTGGACTTAAAGAAAAGAAGGCTTTGAAGAGTTAACATTGAATCGTTGAACCATTGAACCTTGAACTTTGAAAGGTTCAAAAGTTTAAAGGTTCAATGGGTTCAACAAGTTCAAAAGACTTAGAGAATAAAATAATTCAAAGAATGAAGATTGAACCATTGAACCTTGAACCGAAATGGTTCAAAGGTTCAAAGGTTCAACGAGTTCAATAAGTTTGACAGACTTAGAAAATAAAAGGATCTAGAGAGTTTGAAGCTTAAAAAAATTCAAAGAAAGAGAATGAATCGTTGAACCTTTGAACCTTAAACCAAAAATGTTCAAAGGTTCAAAGGCTTCAAAGAGTTCAAAGTTTGAAAGGAAACTTTGAATGAATGAAGCAAGCAAAATATTCTAGAAAGAAGTTCAAACAAATAGTTCAAAGAAATGGTTCAACCAAAGAAGAAAAAGAGAGTGAATGTGGCCCTTTACAAAAACATTGAATCGACGAACTGTTGAACCATTGAACCTTTGAACCAAAAGAGTTGAAGGTTCAAAGAGGCTCAAAGAAACCAATGACGTCCCTAGAAATGTCAAATTCAGGGTGATGGAATAACCATTTGTTTTCAAAAGACCTGAGAACAAGCTCAGTGACAAGCCCAAAAAGGAGCCAAAAGAGCAACAGAAAGCGAGAAGATAGCCCTGAGAGATCAGATCACCAAGGAAAGACAAAATTTGGGAAAGAAAGAGAGAAAAACTACAAGAAATCTAGAAATATCTATAGGAGAGTTATTTCTAGTAGGTAGAACAGTCTACCAGGTGGACATAAGAGAACATAAACATTCAAAGGGGTGGCTTATTTTTCTACATTAAGTAAAGGTGAATGGACAAATGTGTAAGCATCATAAAGAAGACCAAACAACCCATGCTTAGAAGGAGATATTTTAGATGATTCAAAATTCCAAAGTCAAGACTGATGACCTATTCCAGCATGGCCCTTTCATAGATATTTAATGCATTCAATTTAGCATGGGCCATTTTCATGAAAACAAGTGCCCAAGTCATTCTTGTGATGTTATCTATTATAATCTCTTATTTTGTATAAAAGAGATCTCTCTATTATCAGAAGCGAAGCTCTACCCAAATTGAAAGGCATTCCTAAGACTTTGAGCTTAGATTGTTAATCATATTTTGTTGAATGAATGAGAAAGCAAGTGACCTTTCAGACTTTGTGTTGGAATAAGCTTGTGTTATCTAGGAAATTATTCTTATGTCTATTTCCTAAATATAGTCTTGTCCATTTAATCAAATAAGCAAAATAATTGGAAATAAGCTAGAAGATGTCATGAAGCCAACTGTGGGAGACTTTATGCTGTCATAAGTGTCTTCAGTCTGTGTTTTGTGTAAAGGATACTGGAGAGACTTTGAGTTCTCTTTATCCTTCGTAACCTTTTACTCTATAGTAGTTGAAGTGGAGAATTTGGGCTATGCTTCAAACTATTGTGTTCCTTTATCCTAATCAGTGGGAGAAGTAATGAAATATTTTGTGCTTTTGTGGGTTTCTTGTGGTTACAGTTACTACCAAGGAAGTCTTCCTCTAGTATTTTGAACATCATTTATGAAAGAAGAGAAATGCCTTCAGTAATTACCCAAGAATTATCCTCTATTTTATGAACATCATCTCTAAAAAAAGAGAGATGGATGGTATGATTTCACCCCTGTGTCTATTTTCAGCTTATATATATATGGAACTTCCCCTTGCTGAGTGGAGAGATTTGTCTCAATCTGGCTATGGTCACCAAATCTATTTTGCTCTATAAATTTCCTTATGATGTGGTTGATGCACCTATTTTGTTGATAGTCAGCTGGTGACAAAATATTCACCCAACAGTATGTATCTACATACATGCACGCACACACACACACACACACACACACACACACACACACACACACACACACACACACACACACACACACACACACACAGAGACACACACACACACACACATGTTTATATATATATATATATATATATATGTATGTATGTATGTACATATATACACACACATATGTATGTATGTTTGTATATAGATACATACATACATATATATACATACAAACGTATTAGGTTGTGGAGCTAAAAGCTTCAACTCTTTGCAAATAGAAACAGAAGGTTGCTGAAGAACCATAAGCACCAGTGTCGACAGTATGACCGATGTCGGTTGTGACCAGTGCAGAAGGCCACTGGCGACTGTAGGATGTCAACCGACATCGGCAGAACCAGGCAAACAGGGACCGACATCAATCGCCTATGTGTTCCAGAACTGTTCGTTGCACAGACAGTTAGTTAAGTGAACGAAGTGCTTGCATGTAAAGGCTAGTTAGAGTCTTGAGCTGCATGGATAATTGTCTAAATTAAGAGTCTAAGTTATTGTTTAAGTCTGGGATCTATTTATAGACCCATTGGCATGTATTGTAAAGTATGAGCTGATAAGGAAGGCAAGGAAGTTTCTTCTAAGTGTAAGATCATTGAGTTGCAGGTTGTTACAAGCTCATAGGAGATCTACATGTGTGAGTATGGTCTATTGAATTGCAGGTTGCAGGTTCATGGGAGATCAACTTGAAGTACTTTAGAGTGCTTGGTGAATTGGCAGGGTTATTACTGACTAGTTGGAGAGGTGAACACCAATTCTATTTGTGAGTTGGTTGTTGGGACTGTTTTTGGTAGGAGAGTGTTGAAGAAGAATTATTGTACACTTGAGGTGTGGGAAGCCTCTGTAAGGTGGAAGAGTGTGGCAGCTCTTTATTGTATTCTTTTCTGTAAAGTGTTAATACAAGATAGTGTATTGTCTCTCATATTATGTGCTATTGGTGAATTCTAGTTACTTGTATTTCTGGTTATTTCCGCATTTATAATTTCTTATATTTGGTAATCATATTGTGCTCTATCTGAGGAGCAAGATCCTAACAAGAGGGATCAGAATAGGTGTGTTTGTTCTTGGATTCCCCATCAAAACGTGTGTGTGTGTGTGTATATAATGTAGTCATATAAAATGTTTAAATTGGTAGTTTTAGTGTGGCTTGTGACACCTTATCTATAGATAATTTTTACATGGTCTTGTGACCCTTCTAGATTTTTTTTCTCATTATCAATCATCCAAAACCTTCTAAATGGTCATTTTACCTCAGCTAGGATGTTTTTCTTAGGCCAATCCTATTCTCCCAAGTCTTGAACCTACATGATAGGAGTGCCATACTTGGACTATAGCATTGGGCCCTAGGGTGTTTCATTTTTGACGCTCTTGTCCATTTTCATTTTGAGCCCAAATGGTCATTTTCATCTGATTCCTATCCTTCATTATGTTGGCCCAATGTGAACACATCTAACCCATGACCAATAGTTCCCTAAAAAATCCTATCCAAAGCTCATTTATAAGAGGAGGGGAAAAATCTTAAAAAACAAGCAAGAATACAAACAAATCACTAGGGTAAACTTCCATATTCTCTATATACAGTCACCCAACACAAATGCAAACACACTCAAAGCCTCATACTAGTCCCTATCCATCTCAAGCACTCTCAATTTGGCATTTTTGCATCTACATCACACTATTGCACAAGGCACATTAGGTGGGAGAACTACATATGGCTTGATCCCTCTTCAAAATATTGTTATGTAGACAGTGTGTCCATACAAGGGGTGTGGATCACACGTTCAGTGAATCTTACACACTAACCCCCATTTCATCAAGTGATTCGAACATCATTTTATCAAGCATGATGGAGGGTTAGGGTTTGAATATTAAATCAACACTAAAATGAGTTTTGTTGACAATCAACACTTAAGATTTCATAGGTAAACTCACACAGGAACATCTCAAAAACCTAAAAAGTTTTAGGTCTCTGTGACCAGTTTGGACAATAACAGTAGGAGTGGAATACAACATCAAACCCTGAAGTTTCCTATTTTGACACTCCTATCCTTTCATTGAATGAAATCTAGATTTAGATTCATGACACTGTCCCAATCCTACATACCAGTTTCAGCCTCTGTCTCAGTCGTCTTAGACTAATTTCAAGTTAAGTTATAATTCTCCTTATTTTTTTCTATTTTTAGAAAGGTAGAAAAAGATAGATAAATTATACAAATTAGGATTGTATTTATTTTAATATTCTTTATTGATTTATTAATCTAGGTCCTTAACTAAAATAGGAATAAAACTTCAATATTCCCAAAATAAGTTAAATCATTTGGTGAACCCAACTTACTTTGTTTGTGCACAAAAACCTTAGAAACCCTAGGAAAAATTCCTTGCTGATTTTTTCAGTATTTTTCTAATTTTTCTTGCATATATAAATCAAAATTTCCATTTAATTTTTAAAATTTACCATAGTAATTTTAAAAATCATTTCTTTCAAAATCTAGTTTCACTATACTAGGACCTATTGCTTTTGGAGGTATCACCTTACATATAAATTATATTTCACATAAAAATGGATCTTACTTATTTCAAAACATTTATTACAAATAATGAGTCCATACTCAGTCCTATCATGTATATGAATGATGAATTTTACTAAATGTCAATACAAAGCTTCATTCCTTTTTTTGCATGCTTACTTTTTATAATATGGGATGATATTAAGAAATTCATAGCTAAACATGTTAAGATACCTCTTGCCCCACCTCCTTTAGAGCCTCTATCTCATGTTGAGTCATTTTGCATGATCCATTTTACTCTTCCCTAGGTTACTACCCATCATTAGAGAGCCCATTTGACACACTTTGTCCCTTCACCACCTTGACCTATCAATTATCTTTGCTCTCCTCCTGTAGCTACTACTAGTTCTATATGGCTAGTAGATAACATGGTTAGAGTTGTTACTCAGTGTGCCACCATGCCTCTCCCACCTAGTTAGGAACCCTAACACCCTCTTATTCCTTCCCATCCTAGTCCCAACCCACCTACATAGGTAGATCTACATAGTTTATATGATATTATTGATCAATTAAGAAACACACCAGCTAATATTTCCATATTAGAATTTCTCTAGAAAACAAATGTGTTCAAGGACATTATTTTTCAGGCACTTACTTATAATTATATTCCCATAAATTTAGAGAATTTTTATTTCACATCAGTGGTCAACACAATAACAACTATAGAAGATGATATTTATTTTTATTGTGAGGACAAGCCTTCTCAGATAGTTATTGATCAAAATTTACCATTGTTCATAAAAGCTCAAGTCAAAACCAATGTAGTTAAGAGAGTTCTAGTTGATAGTGTTTAAAAATTTAATATATATAATAGTACATTTTTATAGACCATGGGCATAGATATAACATCCATGCAAAATTCATTTAAGAACATTAGAGGGTTTGATGATATACCATGACAAAAATTAGGCACCATTACTTTAGATATCATGGTAGGGCCCAAAACCCTCTTTATATAGTTCCAAGTCATGCTAGGTCCTCTTCATTATAACCTTTTACTTGGATGACCTTGGATACATGTTATGGGGGCAGTTCCCTCTACTCTTCATCGATGTGTTAAGTTTATCCATGAAGGATACCTATACATATGCCCAATAAATAACCAACCATTCAAATATTGTATAATTATAGAGTCATCTTCAACTATTTCACCTAATAAGACACCTCATATAACAATTCAAGCACCACCTCATTTAATTTATCTAGACCAAATACATACATATGAGGTAGGAGAGACTAGAACATCTCACACTCTTCCATTTATATTTATTTTATCAGCTCTAAATACTCATCCAGTTATAACATCTTCAACTACTCTAGTAGTCATAATTCCTACACCTATCACAATTATGCAATCACTAACAATAGTTCCAATAGTCCTAGTTGATTCTATAGATACATTTACTCAAGAAGTCATAGGTACTCCATCAGTTATAGATACTCTCAAAACACCACTATCTTCTACTACTATAGTTGATGAAACTCCTATATCATAATTACCCCTTGTGGTAAATTTTGAGTTACCATATGTGCATGATGTTGATACAAATTCAGAGGCTACTTCAGATGATGATACAACACCCACACTCATAGATGACTATTTGTGTGGATTATGATTTGCACTAGTTGGCCCAAAAGAGTACCAAAATGACTCTAGATCCCTCATCACACATCCTACATCACTCTTAGCATCTCATCCTACACGATTAGGATATACTACACATTCACAGCCATAGATAGATCACCTAGCATATACAACTCACATGGTTACCTCTATGGATATGGATACAGTCATTCATATTTAGGTAGGCAATATAAAACATCAATTATAGATTATGCTACAAATGTTACTTGATCATGGATTAATCACATTACCTACAATATGACACAAATCTATTAATAGGTTATCATGATAGGAGGGTTGTCCATTATATCTCTTTCACCAAATCATAGGCCATGACATCAACTCATGTATATCTTTATAACAAATATTAGATAAACTATAGGTTCAGGGTACTATCTAGATTCTATCACCACTAGCACCAGCTCTACCACTTCCACCAATGTAGCCTCCTACTAGAGCTAATTTCCTTAAAGAAGAACCAACATCTTCACCACTATAGCAACCTTTAGTTCACCTTCAGTAGGATGACACCACTATGAGTGATAGATCTTTGACTACACAAAGAGCATAGATATTATTGACACCCGAGGAGATAACCACCATGTATATAGAGTCAACGACATACAACAATACTTATGATGATAATATTAAAACATTTGATGATGGATGTGACCCCTTCCTTCATCTCCATCCCTAGTAGGCTCCATCCTTGAACCCTTTACCCCCTCTAGCTTAGTCTTTTACATCATTATGTATAGAATTTAATCATTTACTTTTACATAATTTCTCTTTACCTATACATTGTTTCTTTCAAGCTTACTTGTACATAATCTTTTAGCTTTCTTGTACATAGTTTCCTTAGATTGATTGTATATGGCTTATTTCAAAAATACCAAAAATAATATAACTTTTCAAACTAAAAAAACATTCAAATAACTCAAAACACCAAAAACATTTCAATTATATGCATTATCTATGTTTTTCATTTCTACTCCCATGATAGACTTACATTTTGTTGTTCTATGCTATTGTTTGTAAATTTATCTACATTGCCATACTTACTTGATCTTCTTTGAGTGTGTACAATGACACTCAGATCCTTCATTGATTCACTCTACCCATTGAGGGGGAATCCTACTTTTACATTCATGATACACATCAATATATCTACCCACTAGGGGCATCTTCTACATGACTACACCATCTAAGTTATGTTATTCCTACACCACACACTCTAGTTATCATGATGATGTACATTAATTACTAACTTACACAAATTACTCTATCAACACTCACTAATATATAGCATTTGTGTATTTTTTAACATCTACCTAGTCTTGTACTCCATATTGTGCATACTTTCACTCCTTACTTTGATTAGACAGATGCGATAGTATTTTTAGCATTTATATGTTTTCCTTTCTTGCTTTGAGTAGGTAGATGTGATTGCATTTCTTCATTCCTATTTTTTTACTTATGTGTACCTTAGGACATTTATCTATGTCCTTTGCTTGTACTCTTCTATGTGATTGTGGCCCTCATGCCAACCTTGCTTATTTTCAATTGTATGTGTATATGGAATTTTAACATGCCTTGTATGCTTGCTTTTGTAGTTTGAGTGACATGTGCCCATGTCCCTTGTTTTATTGGCCCCTTGGCCACTTTTGTGCGCTTCTTGCCTTATGTGCTTATTTGCTTATTTATTTCTAAGATATTTACAATGCCATGATCCACATCATGCATTTTCTTACCTTTTTAGATGCCATGATGGACATCATGATCCATCCCTCTTTGACAAATAACACCTAATAAATAACTAGATTTCTAATTTTAGTTTAATATATTGCACATGTTATTCCATTGTTATATCTATCTAGGCATACCCCTGTTGATCTAACAATCTCTAATACAAATTATGATATATCTTCAGACATCTTTTCAATTATCATTACTATATCATATATTTTATATCATAACACACTTATAGGGATATTTATTCTAAGGGAAATCATTACAAGGTCTTCATTCCTACCATTATAAGAGGGGAAAATAAATAGGGGTTTTGTCACAGAGATTAGGGCCTTCTACTGATCAAAAATCAATTTTTAGAACACTTAGAACAACATTAAAAATTCAAACTAGGCAGAGCAAACTAGAAAGACAATGATGAATACAAAATAGTGATAAAAATAGTAAAGGACAAGAGTGCCATACTTAGACTATAATGTCAAACAATAAAGTGTCATGTTTTTTACACTCCTATCCAAATAGCAAAAAAATCAACTTTTTTAGAAATAGATAGAAAGGTAAGATCAATTATAGTTTTATCAACTATAGTAAAATTTAGATTAGGTAGTTTTAGTAAAATTTTACTCAAGGTATCCAAATATAAGGGGCATCATGTATGGCATGATGACTCTCACTTCTAATTTCAAATTAGGCAGTTGGTATAACTTCCATATCATAATACATGTTATAGACTCTAGTTATTGGGGGTATTATGCATGGCACATTTGCCTTCTTTTCTTCTAGTATATCACATACCCAACATTACTTAGCATCACTCAACACCACACATGTTTATGGGCTTCACCCTTGCAGGTAAGTTTAGGTACACTTTCTACTTTTCCTTTATCCTAGTATTTTGATTTGCTACATCACTCGAATAAAAGGGCATAAATGTAGTCATATAAAATTTCCAAATTGATAGTTTGAGTGTGGATTGTGACAACCTATCCATAGATCTTTTTTTCATGCTCTTTTGACTCTTCTAGGCATATTTTTGCTCATTACCAGTCATCTAAAACCTTCTGAACAATCATTTAAAATAGAATATATCTATACTTTTTATTGCTTATAACCTCAAAATTTTATTCTACCTAGTCATTTAAAATAAGGTAGTAGGTTATGCACAACATATACATATTTACTCATTTTAGTCAAACTATTATGTCAAATAATTACATTATATAAGATAAGTTATCACATTCACTACACTAATTGAATCAGTCAAAAAAATAACATGATCATTAACTACAATCAAGATCATAGTAGAAAACATATTAACAATCGAATAAAAAAAAGTACACAAAACATACTATGTTATTTATATAAAATAATAAATTTATGAAACATGATA
This sequence comes from Torreya grandis, assembly GCA_037957365.1. Classification (NCBI taxonomy): domain Eukaryota; kingdom Viridiplantae; phylum Streptophyta; class Pinopsida; order Cupressales; family Taxaceae; genus Torreya; species Torreya grandis. Next base: position 980,620 of record JARHVA010004698.1, on the reverse strand, counting down.
TATTAAATGGTGTGTGTAAGGGTTTCTAGATTCATTCTTTGTCATCCCCTAATGTCTCCATCTAGACCACCCTTTCTAATGATGCTCTCCCTTTGTCACTCTTTGAAAGAAGAATTTGTCCTACATCCACCTAATGACAATGAAGGTAGTTAGCCCAAAACCTCATTATGTACATAAAATATTTTTGTATAAAAATCAAACATGAAAAAAAAAGTATAGAATATAAAATTACTACTAACTCATAGTAACTAATCATGTAAATTAAGGAACACAAACTATCCCATAATCAACATATGTAATCAAGCTTAATCAAATACTAGTTAATCAACTAATCAACCACAATAATCCATAGATTAAACAAGTTATTTAGTTTAGATAGAAATTAGGATGTGGCATCCTTCCCACCTAAATCTAGTCATCATCCTATTGATATTTATTCAAACATAAGTTATAAATTTAAAACATTGTTTAACAAAAAATAATATCATATGCAATAACAAATCAAGCAAGTAAATGTGGATATATCATGTAGAACTCATCATAGACCTCCCAAGTGGCACTATATTCATAGTATTGGTTCCATAAGACCTTACACTATGACACTTCTCTGTTACATAAAAAAATTTGTGAGTGTCAATTATTCTGATTGGTTCTATCATGACCACTCTAGGATCCAAAATTTGCAAAACATTCTAATCCAACACATGTGAAGGATCAAATATATAATTTTTAAAATAAGACACATGGAATACATTATGTAAAATATATAGAGATGGTGTAAATGTAAGATTATATGATAATAGGGTTGACCACTTCCAAAACCTTGAAGGGTCCCACATACATTGATGAAAGTTTCACTAACTTCTTGAATTTAATTGAGCTTTTCTAAGGCTTAACTTGTAGAAACACTTTACCACCAATAGAAAACTATTTAGCTTTTCTCTTCAGATCAAGATAATGTTTTTGTCTATCATTGGCCTTAGCCAACCTCTACTAGATTATCTTAACTTGCTCTTTTATTTTTGAAAGCATCTCAGGTCCAAAGACTACCCTATCTTCCAACCTATCCTAAGTGATTGGTGTTCTACACCTTCTTTCGTACAATGCCTAAAATGGGTTCATATTCAATGTTGATTGATATGATTTTTTGTAATCAAACTCAACTAATGAAATGTAATATTCCCACTTGTATTGTTTATCCATGAAATACATATGAAGGAGATCTTCTAAAATCTGATTAACTCACTCTGTTTATCCATTGGTTTGTGGGTGATATGTCATGTTGAAGTTTAACTACTTACCCAGAGCTAAATTCAAATTCAACCAAAATTTAGAAGTCATCCTCTAATCATGATCCAAAATTATCTTCTCTAAAAAACCATGCAACTGATACACTTCTTTTATGAATATCTTTTTAAGAGTAGGTGCATCATCAGTCAAGTTTCATGGTATAAAGTGAGCTACCTTGGTTAGTTTTTCAACTACTACCAAGATCATGTCATGCATGTTTCATGATAATATCAACCCTTGGAAAAATTCCATACTAATCACCTACTACTTCCATTTAGGTATGTCATGTGGATATAACAATCCATTCGGATGAACATGCTCAGCTTTCACATGTTGCCATTCTAGACAATGAAACACAAAATTCATTACATCTCTCTTGATTCCTTTCTAGAAATAGAGAGGTCTAAGCTCAATCATGAGATTGGTTACTCCTATATGTCCTAAATATAGGGAATTTTTAAATTCATTTATAATTGTGTTCCTCATATTCTCCCTATTATGTATATACATCCTACCATTGTACCACAATAGACCATCATTTTTTATTCTAAATCCCTTAAAATTAAGATTCTCAGACAACACTTTATTGACCTAATCATAGAATTCATAACCTAGAAATAATTTAATCACTTGATATATAAAATTACTCTTGATAGTAGCTATGGTTGTTATGTACCTTCTACAACTTAGAGTATTGGATTCTCTATTTTCCTTGCTTTTGATATAGTTAATATTAAAATCATGGTCAGACAAGAACTCTAACCATCATCTTTGATGTGCATTCAAATTTAATTGGGTGAAGATTTATTTGAGTCCCAAGTTATTAGCCTTGAGCTCAAATGGTTTTCCTAATAGATAATGCCTCCAAACTTACAAATCATGCATAATTGCTATAATTTCTAGGTCATGAGGGGCATAATTCACCTCATATGGATTCAGTTTTCTTAACTCATAGGTTATTACTAAACCATTTTGCATAAGAAATCCTCTAAGTCCATCCCCATATGCATCAATGATCATTAAGAATTGACCATTAGGGTCAGAAAATATTAGCACTAGTGTTAAAGTAAGCCTCTTTTTCAGTTCTTGAAAGGCTACTTCACACTTATTTGATAAGATGAAACTCTGATTATTCTACTAAAAAGAGGTAATCAGATTAGCTATCTTAGAAAAATTTAGAATGAATTTCCTATAATATCCCACTAATCCCATAAAACTTCTTACCTCATGCACATTATTTGGTGTTGGTCACTCCATTATGGATCTTATCTTTGCTAGATCTACAAAAATGCCATTCATTGAGATAATATGTCTTGGATACTGTACTTTATTTTGGAAAAAATGACACTTAGAAAAATTTCCATACAATCTATGCTTTCACAACCATTTCAAAACCAATTCTAGATACTATAAGTGATCTTCCTTATCCTTGAAATAAATGATGATGTCATCAAGAAAGACTAACATAAAATAATCTAAGTAATCTTTAAACACACCCATTCATAAAATACATAAATGTGGTTAGAGCATTCATCAATCTAAATGGTAAAATTGTGAATTCATAGTGCCCATATTGAGTCTTAAATGTTGTCTTCTATATATCCTATTCATGGATCCTCAACTACTGATACCCTGCTCTAAGATCAATCCTATAAAATATTATTTCTCCTCATATTTGATCAAAGAGATAATCAATGCATGGCAATGGATATCTATTTTTGATCGTGTCTTTATTTAACATCCTATAATCTATGGACAGATGAAGAGTACCATCCTTCTTATTGACAAAGATAATTGGAGCACCCATAGTGACATACTCAGTTAAATCAGAACCTTGGACAATAAATCCTAAAGTTGTGCCTTTAATTCAACTAATTTAGTGGTTGTCATTCTACATGGTGCCTTAAACTATGGTTTTGATCTAGGTATGATATCAATCAAGAAATCAAACTCATGCTTAGGTGGCAATCCTGGTAATTCTTCCATAAACACATCATGAAATTTTATCAAAAAAATATAATCTTTGATAAATGGTTCCTTAGATTCTTCCATCTCATTTATCTTAATGATAAATTCCCAACATCCCTTCCTTTGAGATTTTTTGAGTTAAATTATAGAAATATGCCTTAGCTTCACCTCCTTTCTCTCTCCCTAGAGTTGCATCTAATTTATAAAATCATCTCAACACTCAACTTTCTTCAAAAAACAATTAATCTTGGCTTTATGCTTTACAAGCCAATTGAATCATAGGATCACATAATATGATCCCAATGGTGTTTCATAAATATCTACTAATATAATAAAATTAAGCAATCTAATCTCTACTTCGACTAGACACTTTTCAAGTTTGACCTTTGACTCATTCACATATTATACTAGCCATGCATTTACCATTACTCTAGTCTTGTAAAACAATTTTTTAAGCATTATAGGAGCAATGAAGCATTTTATATATTATGTATCAATTAAAATAAAAATTAGATGATTGAATAAAATACCTGATAGTTCTATGGGTGAAGCTTGATACTCAACCTGTCAATTATCAATAGCTGCATGAATTTGTTGTTGAATTGTACCTTGTTGACAAGTTAAATCCTTATTCTTATATTTATCCTAAGGACATTCTTGAGTAAATTCATCACTTCCACAAATGAAGTGACCTCCAACTGGTCATTTCCTCTTAGTTTATTGGTTTCCCTTGAACCACCCTTAAAATAATTACTTGGTTCCCTGTTCTTTGAACCAATGTTAAACTTGGCAATTTGATTTTTGAAATTAACCTTGGAATCTCCACTCCTATACTTCCAATTCTTCTTGAAAGTTGGTTTAAAACTTCCAAATTTATTTTTGAACTTATCTTTGACTTGGGAAGAGATTTGAGTTTATGTTATTTCTTGACCACCTTCTCAAACACCTGATCAATGGTAGATGGACCATGCACATCTACTTCATCGCCTATTTGGGGTTTCATCTACCTGATACTAAGGTAAATACTTAATAATATTTTTGAATTACTCCCAGTATTCATTCATTAACAAATCCCCTTGATTACGATTCTATAAATCCATAAGATTTTGATCAAAGTATAGTTGTGGAAGCCCTCATGACCTAAATAGTGTCATAAAATGTTCCCAAGTGATGGTGATTAAGTCGAGTTTCATCTATAGTTTCTTATTTTCCCACAAATTAATTAATTCACCAACAAGTGGATAACCTCCCTAGACTACTATCATGACTTCAGAATAATTTTGAATCTCAAAATACTTCTCCATTTATGATAGCCATGTTTTATCTCCATCCCCCAATATAGATCCATCAAACTTGGGTGGATTCACCTTTTTCATATTGCATGCTAACTCTATATCCACTTGAGATCTTGCATCTCACGACACATCCTCATACCTCTGCTCTTAAAGATGTTCCTGGTCATTAGGATGATCTTTAGGTTCTTCTTGAGCATTATCCTCTTCATAGCCATGCACTTCCTATTCTAGGGCCACAATTTGGTCCCTAGTCTCTTGCATGTTGTAAGGATTTGGTCTAACTTCATATATTGCTTAGTGGCAAACTGATTTGGATCAATACAGAGTTCAAAATTCAAAGTACCCTCACCTCTTGGTCTAACATACACCATTTTTCTTCTTGTTTATTAAGAGATTAAGTTTATGTTAACATACACATTAAGTCTTAGAGTTTGAGTCTCAACTCTGATACCATAATGTAACAAATCTACTGGGTTTTAATAGAATATTGCAATATTTAAAAATAAAAAATAAATACACATTCAATATATAGATTTCACCATGAGAAATCCTAACTAGTGATATTTAACTAATTGTATTAATTTAGTTAACCATATAGGTTATAACTAATCCACTTAGCTAAGGATCACCATGAACAAATATATAAATCTTGCATAATACTAAATAAACATAAATATTACATCTCAAAAATAATGAAATAATATAAATTTAGACACAACTGATACTTATAGTTTTCAACAATACATAAAATATCTCAAATGATAAAACATGATACATAGCTCCTCTAAGTAGATTCTCCATGACTTAAGTATCAATATGTAATCTCAAGGGTAGTCTCATGTATGGTACTCTAGATGGGAAGGAGAACATCATCCTAGTGATTTTACACACCAACCATAGACCATAGATCCCTCACACTATCTCCTAAATAAGGGGATGGCCCTCCCTTCACGGATGGGTAGATAATGATGGTTCAAGAATTTAGAGTAACAAACAAGAACCCATGTGTTGAATATATCTAATATATAATGTGTACCATAAATAAATCCATTCTAAAATGATATCACACAAAAATGAAAACTATATCAACATATGAAATGATAATGTTTATTAAACATTACTTTGGTTAAAGTTTTTCACTAATAAATCATCTTTAGGATTAGTCAAATTCATACACACCACTTGATTGGATTACCCCTTATCTTTCATTGATGGCACTAATTAAGCTAGTGGAATTCATCCACTACTTAATTAGGGTCATGAATGTGAGATTTAGTAAAATAAATAATAATATAATAACCAATAGATTCATTCATAATATTTCACTTTAGCTAATCAAAATTATGCTAAGTACATAAATATCGCATACATTCATTTAGTCCATCAAATGAAGTGAATTGTATCTATACATATAGTTTATTACAATTAATAAACATAAACTAAAAATAGTCATCAATATAACAAACCATATGGAAAATGATTATCTAGACCACCAATTTATTTAACCATTAAACAACTTATAATATTATTTTTCCACAAAATAATATTATAATCCTAGATAAATAAATTGTTCATATTCCACATATAACAATAGCTAGTCCAAAACATCATATATGTTTTATGTTTAAACTCTTAAATAAAATGTTCTAATGTTTTTATACATAACCAAATATAAATAAACACCAATTACTCAGTGTTATTATAACAATAGTCATACAACACTCGGTAATAATGCACAACACATCTAAGTATATAAAATACATATATATATATATATATATATATATATATATATATATATATATATATATATATATATATACATACATACATACATACATACATACATTCCACTACTATATATTTTACCAATTCATATATATGTATGTATGTATGCATGCATGGATGTATGTCTGTATGTATTTTATACTTTTATACATTTTTTAATACCATTATAGTATCAAACAACTATCATTTTGTATGCAATATACTCCTAAGATAACATCCACTGTTGAATATCTTAGAGCATTCTATATACTCAATGTATAGGTATCCATTTAATTAAATAGTCACATAATTATATCATAAATGAAATGAAACTCATAAACTTGTTCCTATGAAACACATAGGATTTCATACATAGTACCATTTTACCATATTCCTTTTTAAATCAATGCATAATGTAATTGATTCAAAATTGACATTTCATAAAAAATCAAACACTCAGCTGACTATACCCAGTTGATTACATACTTGTAATAAAGTATAAGTCTTTATACATAGTCATATATATAAAAAATAACAACAACAACACAATCGAGTATATAATTCCTAAGACTTAGCTGAAATATACTATGAAAAATGCATTATTGGATCATGTATACCCAATCTTTCTACAGACTAAGCATACACCTCTTTAACATTTGATACATATCCATATAATAAATAATATGTAGTCATGTTTAATACACATGTATTTATGTTATACATTCCACTGTAATCTACATTCCATCAATTCATTTAAACCTTTGAATATAATTTCATTTATAGGGTTGAGTTTTAAATAATAGTCATACATTTATAAGCCCAAAATTAGGTAATCATATAATATATTTGAACCCATGTTGTTATTTTAAACCCAAATAAGAATTAAAATATATGTTTCAACCTCTATATAGAGTCAAATAAAACATAATAATAAAAAATGGGTGTAATTGATTAAAGAACAATCAACTGATTTCCATTCAAACCCCAATATATCAATTCTATCTATATAAACTTCCTATGACCATGCATTTAAAACTTTCTATTTCTTTTGCAAATCCCTGTATTTCCAAAAATATTTGTGTGTGTGTGTGTGTGTGTGTGTGTGTGTGTGTGTGTGTGTGTGTGTGTGTGTGTGTGTAAAATCTATTTGAGTATATACATATATATCTATATATGTGTATATATTACACAATTTGACAATCTGAGTTAATACAATAAAAATCCTTATATTTAAACCCAATTAAAGCTGAATAGGTTTACATAGTCAAAGACACATATCATCCCAAGTTTATCCATATTTACATATATGAATATATAAAAACTAGTTTGAATTGACCCATAATGTATATATACATATAAAAAAAAAATCTTTCAAGACTAAATAATACTATTCATATTTACAAGATAAGTTTAAGACATAATTTAATAAATCCTATAACAACAACGACCAAAACCCATGACTCTGCCCCAACCTTCTCAAGTCATCCTAAGTGGATATATGGTTATATGGAGGCCAATTCTTCCACAGGGCCTTGTATACAACCCATTTTATTTTTATGATAAAAATAAAGAATTCCCAATAATTAGACTAATTCAAAAAACATTCAATATAATCCACATAGGAATTTAAATACATAACCAACCTAGAAAGTATGCCAAGGAGCTAAGAATATTCCTTCCTCTTTTATGTCACTATCTCTTCTTATATATATATATATATATATCCTCTGTGTTCAGTGTTGTGTCTCCCATAACCCTTCTCTCTTTTATTTTTATTTCTTTCCATCAACCTATTCTCCATTTCCTTCTCTTTTATGCACAATCAATCAAACTGATGGCATAAATGCATGCCCAAATAACTCAATCAAACATTCTATTAGTTTTATGTTAACCACCATGTAGACACACAATGTACCCCATGTTTTTACCAAATATATACTTATCCAAATTCAATGGATGATTATTAACCTAATCATCTCAACGATTCTCTCAAATCCCTAATTAATCATTTAAAATTCTTTATAAAATTCACATGATAACAACTTTATAAACAATCATTGACCAAATAATATTTCATCAAATAGTCTCCAATGTTTGTTCCATGAAAATTCTTTAAACTATTTGATGGCCAATGTATTCCCTTGCAATGACCCTCAACCAAACAAAATAAAATAATGATTATATTACATGTCAATACCCTTAGGTTATAGTTCTACGTAACTATGTTATCCACTAACATATATAACAAATACAATGATTTATTAAAATCATTCAACAAATAACAATGATGTATCCATATATATTATAATCAAACCTTAGGTCAACAATTAATCAAATATAAGATATTAAAAAAAAAGTGTTATTTATATCCTTTGACATATAATAGTAATAATAATAATAATAATAATTATTATTATTATTATTATCATCATCATCATCATCATCATCATCATCATCATCGTCATCATCTTGTAGATAAATAACAATAGAATTTATTTGTACTTTTTAATGCTTATAACCTAAAAAAGTTATTTTACATAGCCATTTCAAATAAGGCAGTAAGGTATGCACAACATATACAAATTTACTCATTTTAGTCAAACTATTACATCAAACAATTGCATTATATAAGATAAGGTAGCACATTCACTAAACTAATTAAATCACTTAATGAAATAACACAATCATTATCAGTAATCAAGATCATACAAAAAAATATTAACAATCACCTAAAAGAAAAGTACACAAAAAATGTTATGTTATTTATATCAAATAATTAATTTATGAGACATGATATACTAAGTGGTGTGTGTAAGGGTTTCTAAATTCATTCTCTATCTCCCCTAATGTCTCCATCTAGACCACCCTCTTTGATGATGCTCTCCCTCCATCACTCTTTAAGGGAATAATTTGTCTTGCATCCACTTCATGATAATGAAGGTAGTTAGCCTGAAACATCATTAAGTCCATAAAATAGTGTTGTATAATAGTCAAATATGATCTCAAAGTGTAGAATATAAAAGTACTGTTAACTCATAATAACTAATTATGTAAATTATGTGCAACATAAATTATCCCATAATCATCATATGTCAACATGATTAATATAATATTAGTTAATCAACTAATAAACCATAACAATCCATTGATTAAACAATTTATTTATCTTAGAGAAAAATCAAGATGTGACACTTCAAACCCTCCTTTGCATGATGATTTGGTACTTAAAATATGCACATGTTTTCATGTATCCACGATCCCAAAGGACTACTGACTTAACCTCGATTGATGTGAATGTATGGTTATGAAGATTTATTTATCCACATCCCATGCCTTTGTAAGACCCAAGACCCACTATTTTGGTTGCCTCAAATGTGATGATGTGAAGATGCATGAACTATGTTTGTCATACCTCTATGAGACACAAGGTCCATCAGCTTGGCCATCTCAAACATGTTGATGTGGCTTTATGAAAGCTCCACATGTCATGCCATTGTGAGCCTCAAGGCCTCTGAAATGATCACCTCAGATGTAGTGACATGACTCTGAGTGCACTCCATATATCACACCTCAAGAAGACCCTAGGCTCAACCGTTAAAACCGTGATGAAGCATAAATGTAGACTGTTACTTCCCCACTATGTGATCACTCCTTCATGAGTTTACAAGTATGGAGGACCACCTCATTCTAGTGTATATATATAAATGGCCACTAGGGTGACATTATAGAGCTAGGAACACTTGTGATGTGTGCATGACCATAAAATTTAATCTAGTAGTTTATAACACTATTCATTAGAAAAAGGGGACATTTTCGGAGTGACACCAAGCCACATCATAGTGTAAAGTAACAAAATCAAGGGGGAGAGCCCATATATTATCCCTTAGCTCCCTAGTCATATGGTGTGGTCACATGAAAAGGGCTTAAATTTGGATTCGTACAAGTGGGGGCTTAACTCTAGCACCCAACTCCAAGTTTTGAATGTTCAACATTTTTTTCAAAATTTTTAACATGAAGGATCATCTTGTCATATTGAACTTCAATCAAGCATAACTTTCAGCCCATTGGTCTTTTTGAGGTGTCATTTATTTGAAAGTGAGTGTTTTTTTAGCTCTTTGCAGTATTTCTATTATTGTGCCTTATCAATTTAAACTTATGTAGATTTATGGGGTATTATATTACCAATCTATGACATACATAGTTCAACAAATACTTCCATTATGCACCATATATCTCATTTCTATTATGATTTTTACACCATTCAACTATCACGAGTAGAAATTCAAAGTACAAATCTTCTTGAAGAGTAAAGGCTTACATTAAATCATGATAGGTATAGAAATATAACCGACACCTGATGTAGATAAGGTGAAATGGTACAACCAAAGTGACAAAGCCTATGGTCCATTATGCCTATCTATGTCTCCTAACTTAATTTTTCATATCAAATCTATAACAACTCCAAATTAAGTGTGGACCTTATTGGATAAACTCTTTGGAAAGCAAGATGAAAGGAAGGGTCATGAGTTAGAGAATGAAATCATTAGTTTGAGCCCTGACGAATTTGATATGATACAAGAATTCATTACAAAGTTCAAATCAATCAGGTTATAGTTGAAACTATGAAAATTTGACAAAAAGGATGATCAATTGATTATTTTCATCCTTTCCAAATTGTGATTTGACTATTCTTTATTCATTTCTACCTTTCACACCACCAAACGTGCCCTTAGAACTGCATGGACAATGTCATCCTTGGATGAATTTTTTATTTGACTCAGGAGAAAGACAAACTCATTCAAAATGGAACACTGAAGTCCTCCAAATTTCATGCCTTATTTGTGTCCATGACAAATAGAAGGCCTCTAGTAGCAAAGAGAAAAAACAAAACAAGAAAGACCCAGAGCAAAGAAAGGGTCAAAAATATAATGCTAATCCAAAATCATCAAAAGAGTCCTCTTCATATGGGAAATACAAGAAAAATAGACTCACATATGGCTATTACAATAAACCTAGGCATGATGAAGCCAAATGCAAGAAGAAGTAGATTGACCAACTGATAAAAACACTTAAGAAGCACAATATCAGTGACCTTGATTCTTCTGCTTAGAGTTCATTAGCACATGGGTATTCTAAGGACAAAGATAGTAAGAAGGGAAAAGATAAAGGTAAATCACTTATTGTAATTACATCCCATCCTTCCACATGAGTTATTGATTTTAGTTCCTTGTACCACATGGCTTCATCACTAGACATGCTTGAATCCTTGGAGCCTTATTTTATGCCTTCCATTTTATTGGGTGATAATACTTTAATAGAAGTTAGTGGAAGTGGGTCTATTAAACTGAATGATGATACATTTCATGATGTTTTATATGTTCCCTCTTTATCCACCAATCTCATATTTATTTACTAGATGACTCACATTAGTTTTAGCAAGAGAGTTGAGTTCACACCCAATTCTATGGTTATTAGGGAAGCTAATAGTGACTCCATTATTGTATTTAGGAAAGTAGATCACCAATCTAGGTGGTATAGTTTCTCACATTTTTCTCCTGGCCAACCCTCTACTACAATACTCACTCACTCAGATGAGGTGAGAAAATTATGGCATGAGTGATTTTCTCATATCTAGTATTGTTATCTAGAGTAATTGAGTCATCAAGACATGGTTTTAGGGTTGCCATGAGTTAAGGTTTCTAATAGAGTTTGCCAAGGTTACATTCTTGGTAATCATCTAGAGGAGAAGTATGATAATGGAAAATCATAGAGAGATAAAAAGATGTTAGAGAATGTTCATAGTGGCATTACTATCCCATTTCTAAAACCTTCATTCAATATGATAAAGTACATGCTTACTTTCATCGATGACTATTCAAGGTATACTTGGGTGTACTTTCTTAGGTAAAAATCAAAAGTCTTTGACCATTTTCAGGACTTCATAGTGCTTGTATAGAAATAGTTAGGGGTTAAAGCATATAAATTAGTCCCACTTAGTAGCCAGGGTGTGTTGAATTCCAAAATGTTTGGGGTGATTTAAACAAAGGTGATTAAATCAAACATACATTAAATAAACATCCTTTAATCAAAGTGCCACATGTGTTTTTTGTATGGGATTCAAACAAACCTACTTTGTTCAAACCCTTGGAGGATAGGTGAGTGGCACAACCAATAACACTCCTATTTAGGTTTATTCAAAGTCATCTGCAAGGAAGGTGAGCCTACATGTTGAAGATTACAACAAAGGACTTATACTAGGTCTTTACTTTTTCCTTTGTATTTATTTAAGGTCAATGTTTTCTTTTTTGAATTTGAGAGATTCTTCAATCAATTTTCTACAAAGATCCTTTAGGGTATTTAACACTTACAGACCTCCTAGACAAATAAAATCAAAAGTAATGTAATTCTAGTCTTTTTCCAATAGTGACCCAACTAACCCCTTGAAAATGGATGTCATATTGATTATATGGTCAAAAATTATGACCCATGGTCTTGTTTGAATATCTCTATACCTTCCACAAATATTTTACCTTTAGCACAGGTGTTAACATGCTCAAAATAGCTCAAGAAAAGACAAAAAATGTTTTATGCATCTACATGTGTATCTAATCAAGCTTTTGATTATGTAAAAGAAAATATTTAGGAAGTTTTAGCTTATATGCATACCCTGTCGAGTTTTTCCAAGGAATTTTACAACTATTTAACAACATGCCAAGTTGTTATTGGTGCATAACATATTTTAAATGGTGAGAGACCCAATCAGGACTTGTTACTCCATAATAGATTGTGAACCAGACATAGTCAATGTTTATAACTTTCCTTATCTTGTCAGGTTTCCATTTACTATATTTCTCAGAGAGTTGCGATGTTAATTTCCATGCCTCCAACCCCATCAAAATTTTCCATTCTAATTTATACTAAGATGAAGTCTTGACTAGGAACTAAAGACCATTTATGGCTTAGCTTTGTGAAATACCAGTGTTAAATAATTTCTAAGTGTTGAGACTTGAGTGGAATAGATATATTATTAGTAAGGAGACACATCATTATACCATTCAAGACTTGTTTGGGATTTGCATTACTAATACCATTACATGAAGACAATGAAATTCTTTCTACCCAGATTGGTATAACTCTGGAAAACAAAGAAAATCTTCAAGAAATCCTATAGACAAATACATAATGGAACTACATAGAAAATTACCAAAGCATTAAGACATAATTGGGGATATATCTTTGAAAATTATTACAATACCACTCTTAATACATTGCAAGACCTAATCAGGTTATGAAACTTGATTCTCAAGAAACATCAACTAACCAAGTCAAGACCCATTTGGGACTTCAGAGCCTAAATACAAAGGTGATAGAAAAAACATAATTTTGAAGACCTAATCAGATATTCAAAACCCTATGTCCAAAGGTAATGAACACAAAGTATAACCAAAACTATTTTGGGACTAAGAAGTTAGTTTTGCATTGTAAATTTGTAATCTTAAATATGAAGTCTTTGATCTCAAACACCAAGGCAACATACCAATGCTAGATGAATATTAGATTTCACAAGATGATTCCACCAAAGAATTCTATTAAGAACAAGCACAACCTAGTACATAAATCAAGACAAAATTCCTCCAAACCAAACACACTCACTCTCATCCATCCACCACCACCTAAAGCCCACTTAGATTTGTTCACACTTTATCCAGCTAGTTGTTGGATCACCTTCAAAAACATCACATATCCATGTTTACAGCTTCTCACTTATAGATTATTTAATATAGCTTTGTACCTCTTGTATCCTTGATAACATAAATAATTATATTTAAAAGTGAGCCCATGTGTTGGTTATTATATTGTTATGTTTTAATAAACCTCTTCATTTTTATGTTAGTATCATTTTGATACACACACACACACACACACACACACACACACACACACACACACACACACACAGAGATATAAATTTATGATGAATGAAGAACTATTATTAAGGAGAAAATGTTCCCATCATAGTGCAAATGTTTTATAATTATTTTTTATAAACTTGTAATTAACTCATGTTTTTTTTAATGCAAAATAGTATAAATAGTAGATTTGTTTAGCAGAATTAATCTTGAAATAGAGAAACTGGAAACAATCATGAGAGATTATAACATTTAAAGGTCTTACATAAGTCAATGTGAAATTATTTTAATAGACTTGAAAAAAAATTCAAGAAAATATAAAATCACACAACTCTTTCAATCAATGAAATCTTGATAGATTCAATAAATAATTAAAATACAATGTTTCAAAAATAGTGAGATTCAAATAAGTAGGAGATAGTATATCAAAACATATGATTAAAACTACTTGTTTCCCTGATTACATTAGAAAATATAGGTTAACTATGTAAAATGTGTCCAAATTAAGTGTGATTGTATGACACGCTTGATATACCCTAGGATTGTTTCTTCACATGGACAATTTCCAAATAGTGATCAAATTCCTCTATATTTTGCTCAACAATTATATGTTGAAGTTTATTTAGGCCTCAATGTAAATTATTGTGATTTCCCTACATACTATGGGAAAGGAAAGGTAAAATTGAAAGATAGAGATGCTTATTTATGAGAGGGAGTACCTCCACCTCCTAACACTTGTGAACTTGTAGGAGATAGATATTAGGATTTTTACTTGGTTTTGACCATGTAGCAACACCATTGATTGCTACAACATAGAAGTAGGAAATAGAGGGTGTGGTAAACATAACACATTAAACACAATCAATTTCACATGATTGTGTGTGTGCATTTCTATTGCGATGACCAAATACTAGCATCACATCTACAAAGGAGGATTATGTGAGGGTGCATATAGTGTCACCTAGTGACATTCATTGTATTGGTGATATGAGTCAGATGCGAAGGGTTGATTGAATTATTTATAATGATTTATTGCATGAATATCAAGTCATTAGAGCCGATCATAGCATCCCCTTTTTTGTTATTAGATATGTGGAGGACACTATTCATAGTGTTGATAGTGGATTGAAGAAACTAGATTGAGTGTTTAATGGTGTGGGCATTACACCCCATGAGATTCATGGTACACATGATTAGGATACAGGACAACCATTCCCAGTATTTTACTCTCTTGAGAAGATTTCAATAGCCCCTATGCACGGTGTTGATCAACATGAAAATGGTGGCCATGTTTGCCAGTCTTTTTAGTATAATTTAAAAAAATATTTTTGTTATTAAATTTCATATATTATATTATAAAACTAATTCTAGACTATATGTTGACATGTACATATAACCTAATACTCCTTCCCTCCTATTCAACTCAATATTGAGTTAACATCCCCACTATTTTTCATGCATGACACACAAAGTTAGTTAGAATCTCAATGTGTTTAATAGTCTCATGGATACACTGCATTGCTTATGCATGATGGGACTAATTTATCATTGGGGTCTCTTGGATGTGACTTAAATTTACATGAGGTTCATGCTATCAAGCCTATTACTCCACACACTGATGTGGATAATGTTGAGCATGCCACTGAGCATATTATTCAGGGAGTAGATGAGATGCATATTCAACATGACATACATACTTTCTCATTAAAGGTATATAAAAATTCAAGTAAATTTAACTTACATATTTACTTGATTATATAAAAATTATTTTAATATGTATATTTTTTGTATATAGGGATCTATTCAGCACAATTCAATAAAAAGTGCATATCATACTCGTAGGCATCTTGATTTAGATGAGACATGTACATAGGTGATATGTTATGATGTATTTCTTGATTAATTAGAAACTAATTTTAATTTTTATATAGATATAAGCATTGAATAAATAACAAGTTTAATTAAATTATTTTTGTCTTTTAAATGCAGGATCAACCACATGATAATAATGAGGGATTAGAGACTCGTGCTAACCACTGGAAACATTTTTGAGTTATCTATAGTTTTGTCAATATCCAATTGTTCATCTTGGGTTGCATAATACCATACATGAAAATATGAGAAATTTGAGATTTCTTTCAGAAGTTGGAAATATGAGAAATGTGAGATTTGTTTTAGCATTTGTTGGGTCACCATTTTAACCAAAATTTTTACACATCTATTTCTTGAAGGTGTATTCAAATATAGCCCCATTATTATTAGCTAGTCATGTTTGATGTGCAACCACCAACTAATGGGATGACACCTAGGGAACTTGTCTTAGATTTGTGGAATAAGTTTTGTAATTTATAAAGAAACTTTCTCCAATAAGAAGGGGCCTGGAGTTTGGATATTAGCAATGTAATTTTGAATCTATGTTTATTTAGAAGCCTTGAGAGTGTTAGTTTCTTTCTTATGTACTTGATTTTATTTTAGATGAATTTACTCAATTTTCAAATAGCTAATACAAACTCTCTGCAAGAAATGTCAATCTAAATGTACTTTTAATTGAAATTTTCAATAAAATTTGAGATCCATATTCATTTGTAAAGTCAAACATTGACTTCAAAAAATAATTTAAATAAAAAATAAATCATGAAAACCTCTTTATAGTTACAATGGTTGGTTATGTTTTCAAAACATGAGCCTCAGTTGATTCATCTGTATCTTCTTTTTTAGATCTATTTTCACTATGTTTATTGTAAATATTGATGAAGACTACCTTTTAAATGTTTTAGGTAATCTTAAATGGTCATCTTTAGATACTAGACTCATAATAAATCAACCTCTATGGATGTCTAAAAGGTTAGACTTCAATTCTCAAGTTCAGTCCTTTAACACGCTTCTAGGTCTTAGGCCTAATTGAAGGCTCACATAGGTCAAGTACATAAAATGGTTGTTATAACTCTTAAAACCTTATTTTTTAGCGTCCTTATAAATTATTATGCATTTTACAAGCTTTACCTTTACTAATGGAACTCAAAATATGGCAAAACTCAATTGTTCACTTATTGGGATTTTCTCAAGAAAGATGCACCTAGAGGTGGACAGTAACACAATCCATTGTATCTAAAAATATATAAATTCTATTGGTAAAAAAACACTTTTAATATGTTAAATACTCTCCCATATAAATTCATATGAACTTTTGAAACTTTTAGCTCATTTGTTTGAGAATTAAAGGGTTTCACCTCCATCAAACTCAAGAAATTGGAAGGCCGAGAAAATCAAAACGATGATTCATAAACCCAAATGGAGTTTTTAGAGTTATAACACATTTAATGGATTCTTAGGAGACTCCTATTCATTCTCTAATAGTCAAAGTGACTTCATATGCCAAGTTTTACTTGAAATAAAACATCTGTAGGTGACTATTGTAGTGAAATATAAAATTCAAAGAATTTCAAAGAACTAAATGAGGGTTAAAGATTAAAATCAACTAAATAATGATAGGAAATCATTCACATCAATAAATTACACTTGGAATTATATAATTCAACTATAAATTTATTGTATTTGTAAAGCAAATCTCCTATACAGTCCTTCACAAAAATAGGTACCTATCACACACTTGGTTCTAACCCTACAAATTGACTTCAAAAAATAATTAAAAACAAAATAAAGAATGAAAAAATATCTATAGTTATCATGGTTAGATATTTTTTTTCAAAATTTGAGCCTCATTTGATTCATATGTATCTTATTTATTAGGTTTGTATACAAAAACTATGAAGGTTACTATAGAAAGTCAAAAAGTCTTCCAATTATTGGATCATGTTCCAGCCTTGTCAAAATAAAGAAAATAAATGTTTATAGCATGATAAATATGAGATATAGGTTGAAATAAATAATGTCTTTTTTTTCTTATCCTTTATGTCCCAAAAATATGGTTCTCTGGGACTCTTTTTTGTGCAGTACATATGGTAAGATCATTTGCATGGGTATAAAACAAAATCCCAACTTGTGAATAAATGAAAATAAGAGAATAGACCATAGTATTAAGTTTATTTAACACTAGGTCATCTAATTTTAATCTTCACCAAACTACAGACTGTGTATTTTCTTAATTTTATTCAAACCATAACAGGTGAAGTTATAGAAATAAGATGTTGACACAAACATGGAGTGATCTCCATGATATTATAAATAGAATATAGTATTCATATATGGGAATATATTGTTGTATTTCATTATTCATAATAATGGTGGAATAATATTTGACATTTTATAGAAGATAACTAGCATTTAAAGTGTCAAAATACAATGATAAGGCATATAGTACATTATGTAGATATATATCATGGTAAGGAATAAATTTCATCTTTTGTCTAAGATTGAAAAACAAAGTTCAATAATTATGCCATTAATTTTGAATATGTAAAAAAATATAATAACATTACATGATACTTCAAATATGATTATGACATAAACAAAGTACAAAACAAAACATTTAGAGGATTACAACAAATCCATAAGCATGCACTAGGGAAAACATTGAAGAAATCATATTATTTATGCAATAGATTAGAATAGTAATATGCGATCATATTAAATAAATCTATTTATTTTGGGAAAAAACATACAAAATAATAATACAAGGCATATTAGACCCAAAATAAGGGTTACAAGGGCCCACCCTAGAATTGTACACTACACAATAGTGTGTATATTGCTAGAGTATAACTATAATAATGACCATGTATCACATGTGTTGTTACAAAAAATAAATGTTCCATTTGAAATTATTCAATTTAATTCAAAATTATTTTAAATAAAGGAATTTTAATTGAAACTTCACATCATAAAAAGGAAAAATAGATTAACTATTAAAAATTATATAAGACTAATTAGTTTAGCTCGCTCCATAATAACATGCAAGATCCTTTCATGATCTTCCTTGCCTAGTTTCCACTTAGTTCATCCACGTGTTTCTTTCACTATAGGAGATATAACATAGTTTTAATAACATGGTGTCTATAATGCAAGACCTTGTTATCTAGTTCATAATCAATAAGTGAAGTCCACTTGGAAGAACTTTCACTTCTCTCAAATATGTCCCCTGTATCACAATCGATCCAATAGGAAATAATGTTCCCTCACTTTTCATATCTTTTCTTAACTTGTTCCTTTGTTCTATGCACTAAAACAAGTAGTAAATAACATTTTCAATGTTGTCTTCTTCAAAAATCATTGCAAGTACAACTCCTATAATAAACAATATATTATATCATGATCTATGTATTTTTATTAGAATCTAAACAAGAAATAATTGTATTTACCCTATAATAAAGAATCAAATATATATATAACAAGGCTTGGATAGTTACCTATTTCAACTATCCTTGATATGTGGTCATAATATGATGATATCAAAGGAACATCTTCAAAGTTTTCATTTTGATCTACCCCATAATAATCATTAACAACTAGTTGTATCCAATTCTACTACCTGATATAACCATGTTCTTGACTATTACAATTTTCATAGTCTCCTACCATGCAATCATAATAAAAACAAGAATAATCTCTTATTTTTAGTGCCCAATTACAATTATTGGTGCTCATCACTAAATGCATAGACCTAGTATTGGGTATCCTTTGACAACCATGCACTGATGTATGATCAATTCTTGTTCAAATATGTAACCAATTGAAAAATTAAACATAAGAACATGTGCTTAAAAATAGTGAATGGAATGTACATTAAATGCATAACATACCTGTAATTTTCCAAAACACCCTATATAGAGATGACTTCTTCAAAACTAGAGATGCACAATTTTCAAAATACACCCTACACCATTCAACGATAATATGGTCATCACTCAACCAATCTTTATCATAATTCATACTCTATTTCCTTAGAGCACTCTTGATGCAAGCACTGGCACCATCATGTTCCCCCTTCCCATGACCACTCTCAAAAAAATTCCACTCATGAGGCTTGCTAAAAAATCAATCATATATAAAAAGTTCAAAAAAAGGCCTTGAAGATTTCAATTGTGTTACACAACCATCTAACCAAACATATTGTTTTTAAAAATTTACATGGCACTTATCAAAATATTCAAAAAACAACTTAAAATAATGTTGAACAAAGTGTGTATCATGGTCTTTATCATCACTAATGTAGAAGTGAAAATCCTTTATGATCAATGGTTGAATATTAGAACTAGAAACCCCATATAAATACATTTTTGCACGCTTGTAACACACATACACCATGATAGTCACCTGCTTAGTGTGATAGTATTGTGTCTAAATATCCTTTTGATGAGAAAATGAATAGTTTTCAACAAAGTCAACCACTGACATAATAGATCCTAGGGGGAATGTGTTCTTAAATCTTTTAAACTTATTTTCCTGCCACTTTTCATAGTGACAATGTTTTATATGAGGACCATTCAACTTACAAAATCTTTCCATGAAAGTGGCAACATGGACCACATCTTCTATAAAGTCTAACCTTGTAGCAAATTTCCCTATTTTTGTGTCATATTTGATGTATTTGAACCTACATAAAAACACATATATATGTACATGTGTTATTGTACAAATAATTCCAATGTAGATAAATAAATTTAAATGTTTATATACATAAATTAGAACTCACCACTTCCAATTCATAGTCTAAATTTGGCCACTATCTTAAGTGCTTATCGAAAATTTATCCAAATTTCCACAAGTTTCACAAATGCCTTTAATCCAAATCATGGGACCAACCACATCATCATTTCACTCATCACACATAATAGATGTTAGAAAGGCACCAGTGTGTTTACAAGGAGCATTCTGTAAACCATACTTGTATTCCATTAACTTTTTGTACACTGAAATAAATTATTATGCAAATACATGTTGTAAATAAGACAATAATGTGAAATTCAATATAATTTAATCAAACATGTGATAAATTCCATGGAATTTGAAGTTAATCTATTTATATACCTGATAATGAAAATTAAACTCAACATGATTGTGACAACATGTTTTAAGGACTTTATTCTGCTTCACATACCAAGGTTTTAAAATCTCAAACATTCATTATCCAATCTTAACATATGGATTTTTTGCAAAAAAATTGATATACATCTCATGTTGTGTTATATCAATCCAATGTTTAACATGTATATGCTCAAGAATGTCCCTAAAATGTGAAGAAGCTCATGTATTATGAATCCAGATATCACAAACTAACCTTTGAACACCCTCCTCAATCTTATTAGAATGAGGATCCCTGACCATTAGTGCCCAATTTCCTTATACACTATTATCATCTAGGACCTTTCTCCTCTTCACACATCTATAAATTATCTTTCTAGAAACACCTAATACATTTGACATAGCACTGACATGTCTAAATGTTGATTTTTTTTCACATATAGTTGAGCTCAACATCACTCTACATGAAATGTTCTTATCAACATAGTGAGTGTTTTTACCCACTGAATCCAACCCCCCAGACACATTTCCCACTACTTCTCCAAGGGTTTGTATCCTATTTTTTAAAAATCCACTCCCAATATTTTTAAACAATATTGCATCCCATCATGATTTATAAGAGAAACTAACAATTGAGCATAACCAATTTCATTGAAAATTTTAAAGTAGATTAAACATACGTAGTTAAAATATATACAAATTGTCCTTTGAGGTTGTCTCATATCTTATGCATATTTTTCCAATTTCAAAATATCCATATTTATTAGATGTTTAACATTTTTCTTAGGTAGTCATTTCCATACTTTCTCAATAAGTTTTGCATGTGATTCAGGAGATAGGGCATATTCATGGTCATCAATCACATTACTATTTCCAGACCTTTCTTTTATATCTTCTTCAATCATATCAATATTGGTTAGATGTTCTTCTATATCTTCTTCAGTAACTACATTTTCAAAAATAATTTATTGAATGACATCAAATGTAAATTATTGGTCCAATTTTACAATTAAAAGTATAGTTAAGTCACATGGGCCAATCGTGGAAGTAAGATACAAAGTTTTTAAATAAGTTCACATACCAAGTTTAGAGGCTTCCACATTGATGTGGACAGTTTGATCATATTCAATATCAATGCTCATACCTAAATCTTCCATTTTTTCTTCTTATAAAGTTCAGATCCTAATCTTTTTTTTTTAGCTTCATCTTTGGAAATAAACTTTATTTCCCTCTTGCTCTATCTATTCTTTTTATTTCCCATCTTATAACTTCTTAATTTCACACCTACATAAAATTGTTCCATAATGATTTACATCATACTTATATTTAACATATTTTTATAGATTATATTTTTAACACTAGATGAACTCATCTTTTCTCTTATACTTTTTTTCTCCTATATTGAATTTTATACTTTTAAAATTCACAAAAAAATAGAAAACTAAGTTCTATAGCTTTTTAATCCATAAAACAAAAAAAGAATAATATAATTAATTTATAATGTCTTTAGATTATATAAATTATAAAAAAATATTTTCTACATTAGATATATATTTAAAAATATAACTTTCACACACACACACACACACACACACACACACACACACACACACACACACACACACACACTTACTTTTTAATATAAAACCATATAATTTGTATGCATAAGAATAAAAGTACAAAATTCTTATAAATTTACTTGTATGTACTTGATAAAATAAAAGTAAGTGTAGTTACATACCTGATGAAATCACTTGCAACCTAGATGGAAATGGTGATAGAAAATCTAAATAAAACTTTCAAAATTGACTTAGCTTTAAAATTTAACTATGAATAATTGAAAGTGGACTCTGATATTTATAACACACATATCCATTTTAAAAAATTAAAATTAAAATAGAAAGTATTGAAAAAAACTAATACATTAGTGGGAAAAAATTAATATTAAAACATTAGTGGGAAAGTTTAATACTATAATGCATGAAAAATATTAAAACATGGAAAATGAAAAATATTAAATTTAATATTATAACACATGCAAAATATTAAAATGTGTAAATCCATAGAGATTTTACACACCGATAATGGTGGTGATTATGTAAGTAACCAGTTAGATCAATTTTATACATCAAAGGAGATTTAACTAAAGCATACAGTTCCATATAGTCCTCAATAGAATGGTGTTACAAAGTGCAAGAATAGGTCCTTAAAGGAAATGTCCAACTATATGCTACACTTCAAGTCTCTTGCACCTCATTATTGGGATGAGGCCATCAACTATACTTATTATATCCAGAACCAAGTTCCTCATAAAGCATTGAAGGAAGTCACTCCTTTTAAAGCTTGGAATGGTCAAAAACCCATAGTTGAGTACTTATGAGTGTTTGTTTCAAATATTATGGTTTGCATTTCAAAGAAGAATCATAAGGCATTGGAACCACAAAGTTAGTCTTACAACTTTGTTGGATATACTAAGGGTGTTAAGGGATATAGAATTCTCCATCCCACCAGTCATAAGTTATTCATTAAGAGGAGTTTTTTTATATAATATCATCCATAATATACACTCAACACTTCTCACCCTTCCTTATATGTACTTAGATTTGATGGTAGTTTTGATGATTCAAATCTGCCTGATCAACCTCCTAATGATCTTGATTCTTTTTCTTGTTATGATTATGAGAGTACTAATGAGGATTCCCCTCCTCCTTCTCCAAGACTGTCTTCAGATGATGAGGAATCCCCTTCTAAGTCTCTAAGCACTGGTCCTCTTTGGGATAGATAGACACTGCAAATTGTTGGCCAATCTATTGGAGTTTCATTACATAAATAGGCAAACCCATTCATAATTTTAAGATACCCCTCATGCTTTCATTTCATCTACTTTCAGTCTGAAATCATTTTTCAAGGCATCAAGTGTTAAGTGTGAAGTCACTATTCATAAGTCACTATTCATAGGTCATTATTCATAAGTCACTATTCACAAATAAGGTGGAAATGGTGACTGGGTAGGTGAGGTGGCTCTTAGGTGATATCGCATGGCCCATAGACTATTTTTCATTTTTGGAAATGTAGGAGAGAGAAATGGGGTGAATTTGTCCACTAGGCACATGGGTTGCCTTTTGAGTTTTCATGTGGGGAGTATGTGGGGTGCCATATTTGGCCCTTAACTTATGGATGCATATGGGAGACAAGAGAAAGATGATCTCATTTTATCTTTAGGCAAGTGCTTGTGGGGCTTCTTTATTGGAAATTAAAAGTTGATTGGGGTATCTTTTAATCTTAGAGTTTTCATATGGGAAAGTGGGGCATTCCATTTTAAGTACACATGGAAGAGATCAAAAATGCATCATGAGATTCCCCTTTGAATTTTGGACCTTACATGATGATTATCACTTTCACTATTCATCAATAATGAAGCCATATGGAGTGTGGTAAAGTTCCCCCCCCCCCATTTTTTTCTCCATTATTCTTCTTCTCTTTCTGATTTTGATTTAAGTATGATATGAATACTTGGTCATGTAAGGTTGGTTAAGCAATTAGGTATACTTTGGTTGATGCTTTGAAACAAATTATAAGCTTTGTTATCATTGTATTAGCTTGTAGAATCTTGAATGCATTAAAGGAAGAAAGAGGTTTTGAAAGATAGGAGAGGTGTGTGTGATATGTTCTTGTCATAGGATTGTAATTCTCCAAGTGTTTTTTCCATTATAAATGTGACAAAATTCTTTGTAGACGTAGCCAATTTTGGGTGAACCATGTTACCTCAGTGTTATCTTTCTTGTGCATGATTTATTTTTATTTGACTTATGCAAGTTTATTTTATATTTTACATAGCTTCCCTCTTGGAAACTTTGTTAATATTGTTATGTTGTATTATGATATCCTAACAAGTGGTATCATAGCAAGGTTATTTGTTGCTAAGGATTAAGTTGCAAGAAGCTAAGGATTATAACTTGAGTGGGAGCTATGGTAGATGAAAAATCAAAGGTAGAGAAACTCAATGGGATTTTTATTTTTTTGTGAAAGATGCAAATGGAGGACTACCTCTTTTAGAAGGACCTTGAATTGCCATTGGGAGGTATAGCCAATAAGCCAACATCAATGTCAGATGAGAGTTGGGAGTTTTTGGACAAAAAAACACTCGAAACCATTTATCTCTACCTTGCATCCAAAGTTGCATTCAACATATCCCACATATCCCAAGAGAAGACTAAAGAAAGTTGCATGAAAGCATTACGAAAGTTATCTAAAAAACATTTTGCCTCTAACAAAATATTTTTTATGAATAAATTGTTTAATATGAAAATGTATGAAAATAGTTCAGTGGTGGATCATTTAAATGATTTTAATATGGTTACTAGTCAATTAAATTCTATTAATATTAACTTTAATGATGAATTCAAGTCTCTTCTTATCTTGTGTACTTTGCCTAAGATATAGAATAGCTTGGTCATGGTAGTTAGCAACTTAGTCTCAAATAATGCTAAACTCAAGTTTGAAGATGTGGTGGGTGTGATTCTAAGTGAGGAAATGCAGAGTAAAAGCATGGGTGAGACATCCACATCAGGAAATGCATTGTCCATGGAGACTAAAGGGAGATCAAAGAATAGAGGAAGAGGAAACTATGGGAAATCAAGGAAAGGTTATAGATCAAAATCAAGAGGAAATATGGAGTGTTGGCATTATGGGAATTTAGGTCACATAAAGAATGTTGGGTTCTTCACACTAAATTAGACAAGGACCAACACGAAGGTAACAAGGAGGCAAACATAGTAGGTGATGTGCTAAAAGATGCCTTAATTCTTTCTTTAGATAATATTAATGAATCTTGGGCTTTAGATTTGACAACTTCATTTCATGCCACTCTTAATAAACAGTATTTTATAGATTATGTTCAATGTGATTTTGGACATGTTTATCTTGGTGATGATGAACCTTGTAGTATTGTTATAAAAGGAAGTGTGAATATGAAATTGTAGAATGGGAACACTTGGGTACTTAAGGATTTTAGGCACATTCCAAGTTTGAAGAGGAATATGATTTCTACAGGATAGTTGAAAAGTGAAATTTGTGGGGTCACTTTTACTGGTGACTCATGGAAGGTTACCAAGGGTGCTCTAGTGGTGGTAAGAGGTTATAAGGTCGATAATTTATATTTATTCACTATTAGTATTAATGCATCTTGTGATATATTTACTTTGGGTGTATATGTAGCTTTATGACATTATAAAAAATTTCACATGAGTGAGAAGGGAATGAAGGTTCTTCACTTAAAGGTAAAATTATCAGGTCTAAAGGAAATAGACTTGGAATTTTATGAGCACTATGTTTATGGGAAACTAAAACATTTGTAGTTTTTGAAAGTTGGACTAACCAAAAAGATGAGGAAGTTAGAGCTTATGCATACATATATATGGGGACCCGCTCAGGTACCTTCACTTGGTGGTTTAAGGTATTATGTTACATTCATTGATGATGTATTAAAAAAATCTTGGGTTTATTTCATTAGAAAAATTGGGGACCTGCTCAAGTACTAAAAAAGTTTGGGTTTATTGCATTAAAAAAAATCCAATGTATTTGACACATGTAAGAGATGGAGAGATTTAGTTGAGAATAAAACAAGTTTAAAGATCAAGTGGCTCAAGTCAGATAATGGTGGAGAATAAAATAATAAGGAATTTGATAATTATTGTTTGCTTAACAAATTTTTTGAGTAGAAGATGGTTCCAGGAACACCACCATAGAATGGTGTGTCAAAGAGGATGAACAAAACCATCATGGAATGTGCTAGGAGCATGAGGTTTCACACAGGGTTGCCATTACAATTTTGGGTAGAGGCTATTGATATAACCATGTACCTAATAAATAAGGACCTTCAACTACCTTAGATGGTGGTATACCTGAAGAGGCATGGAGTGTTAAAAAAGGTTGACTATTCTTTTTTGAAAGTTTTTGGTTGTGAATATTTTGCTCATATTGACAAAAAGAATAGATTCAAATTAAAGGCTAAATCTCAAAAATATACTTTCATTGGTTATGGTACTAATGACATTAGATTCCAATTGTGGGATTTAGAAGATAAGAAAATCATCAAGGGTAGAGATGTTATCTTCAATGACAAAGTCATGTATAGGGATTAGTTGCAGGAAAGTAAGAAAGAAGCCAAGAAATAATACACAGTGTTGGAGGACATCACAAATGAACATGTCCCAAAGGTGCTAGTTGGAAATATGGAACCTTGTTGTTCCCAAAATCTGTCACTTGTTTTTGGGAACAACATATCAACTATTTTGGTCCTAAAGGCCAAAATTATCTCTTCCCTTCTCAAAAATGTTTTGAGTATTCAAATTCTTCAATTATTCAAGTCTTCTCAACTAAAGAACTCACAAGTTCAATAGGCAGGCTTTCTCAAAAAGAAGTTCCAACATTTATGCATTTTCAAGACTAGTTCAACACCAAGGTTCAATCAAAGGTCCATCGACAGGATTCAAACAAATAGAATGAACCACTTTAAACCATTGAACCATTGAACCCCGCCTCTGCAAGGTTCAAAGGTTCAATGGGTTCAAAGGTTCAAAGACTTCAGCAAACCTAAAGAAAAGAAGGCTTCAAAGAGTGAAGGTTGAATTATTGAATTGTTGAACCTTGAACCAAAATGGTTCAACAAGTTCAAAGGTTCAATGAGTTCAATAAGATCAAAAGACTTAGAGAATAAAAGGATTCAAAGAAAGAGAATGAACTGTCGAACCGTTGAAATTTGAACTGAAATGGTTCAAAGGTTCAAAAGTTAAACAAAAGTTCAAAGTGCAGAAAAGAAGCTTTGAGTGAATGGAAGAAGCAGAAGAAGTTCAAAAATGAGTTCAACTAAAGGGTTCGAATAACGATTGAACCAAAGATCCAAGTGAACAAACAAGTCGATTGAATCATTGACCATTGAACCACTTTGAACCATTGAACCAATGCAATCCAATGTTCAAGGCTCAAAGTAGATCAAGAAACTAAGTGATCATGACATCCCCACAGACGTCAAATTCAAGGTAATTAAATATCCATTGATGTTCACATATGGCACGGGCCCTGTGAACAAACTCAGTGACTAGCCAAAGGAGCTGAAAAAGCTAGCTAAAAGTGGGAAGATAGCCCTAAGAGCTCAGATCACCAAGGAAGGACAAGACGTGGTGAGAAAAAAAATAACAACTACAGGAAATTTAGAAATATCTATAGGAGAGTTATTTCTAGTAGGTGGAACAGTCCACAGGTAGACATCAAAAAGCGTGAGCACTCAATAGCGCAGCCTATTTTTCTAGATCAAGTAAAGGTGAAGTGGATAGCTACACAAATATCAAGAAGAGGACCAGGCAGCCCATACTTTGGAGGAGACATTTGAGAAGAATTAACATGCCAAAGTTAAGGCCGATGACTTGTTCTAGCATGGCTCTTTCACAAAAATACATTCAAGGCATTGAATGCAGCATGGGCCATTTGCATGAAACAAAGCACCCAAGTCTTTCTTGGAGCGCTATATATTGTAATCTCTCTTATTGTTTTAAGGAGATCTCTCTGTTATAGAACAAAACTCTACCCAAATTGAAAGGCATTTCTTGAGACTTTGAGCTCAGATTGTTAATCATATTTCTTTATTTGAATGAGAAAACAAGTGACCTTTCAGACTTTGTGATGGAATAGCTTGTGTTATTTAGGAAATTATTCTTATGTCTATTTCCTAGAAGCATTCTTGTCCATTTAATTTAACAAGTAAAACTAGTGTAAGTAATCAGGAAGGTGTCCTGAAGCTGACTATGGAGAGACTTTGTGTTGCCATAATGGTCTTTAGTGTGTTGTTTTTTGTATTTGTGTAAAGGATCTTGGGATGACTTTGTGCCCCCATTGTCCTTCATATATTTCACTCTTTGGCAGTTGAGTTGGAGACTTTGTGCTACACTTCATCTTGCTATGTTACTGCATCCAATTACTTTTACTACCCAAGAAGGAATTTGGCTATTGATTGAGTATTACTTCTAAAAGAAGAGAAGTACCTCTAACAATCACCCAGGAATTCTCTTATGTTTGAGAAAATCATCTCTGAAAAAAGAGAGATGGATGGTGTTATCCTACCTTGAGTGTTATTTTTAGCTTATATTTATAGTATATTAATATATCATAGTTATAGGGAACCTCCCCTTGATGAGAGGAGAGATTTGTCCCCTTTTGATGTGGTTGACCTGCACATTTGACTGATAAATCTCCCTATGCCATGGTTGAGACACCTATTTTGCCCTCAGTTAGCTGGTGGCAAAATATTCACCCGACAATTTTTAGCAACTCTGTCAGGGAAGAACGAGCAGTTTGGAGCCTCAAGCTCCAAGTTGAAGTAGGGCCAGTTCTTTTCCATTTTTATTCTACAATCTAGTAGCTCCACGCTATACAAGAAGCCAAAAAGCTCAAGGTGTTTTTGACCCTATTTTTGAGTTGGTGTAGCAGACCAATTTTGATTTATTTCCTCCACAACCTCACCTTCAACAAACAAGGAGTCTTCCTCCTACCAACACCAGGTCACCAATACAAGGTAGAGCTTATTTTTCCTCTACTAGCAGAGCTTTGCCCATACATACCCCATTAAGATTTGTTATCCCCCATTTCCATAGTCATACAATGGCAGCTCAAGGCCCCTGGGGTAACTCTTTTGGCCCACTCAATTTAACTCCACCTCTACATTAGCTACCACATAGTTCAAGGAAGAATTTCTCCAAATTCTTTGGTGATGGGAGAGTTCATCCTAATGAACATATTATAGCCTTTAGCATAGCCTGTGGCATGATAGGTATGGAGTATGAAGACATAGCAGTCAGGCTATTCATAGAGACATTACAAGGTGATGCTACAGACTGGTTCTTCCATCTTCAAGCTCAGTTAGTGACTAACTAAAACACTCTCAAAGCCAAATTTGTAGCCAAGTTCAAGCCTATAAAAGATGTGCATGCCCTACTGGCTCAGCTCACACAAATGAAGGAGCCTCATGAACCAATGAGATATTTCATATCCAAGTTCGACAAGCTGAGGAACAGGATTCCTACAGTTGCTTAGCTAATAGATGAGAATCTCAAATGCTTCTTCATCAACTCTCAACTATCTAAAGTGAGTTTTCTATTGAGACGTGCTGGCCACATAGACCTTGCTACAACACAAGATTTGGCTACTAAGGTGGAAGATGATCTCATCTTGGCAGGGAAGATAAGGAGAGATCCTAATAGAGGTAAATCTTCTTCATCCTCTGAGTATCCATCTATAGACACCACTAATCTAATGGTGTAAAAGTTGGCAAATGAGTTGCTAGCTCTCAAAAAGTAAATGGTGCAAGGGATGTCTGCTCCTCCTTCATATTGAGATATACCAAGGAGGACATTCCCCAATCAGTCATACCAAGGCAATGCTACCAAGAATCAAGGACAACCAAATTATATTCCTCCCCCTTAGGAGAAACTTGTTATTGAAGCAGCTCTAACCAACTCAACAGTTAGATACCTTGAAACAGAATCAAATTTTTCTTTCCAATCTGAGTTGAACTAGGAAGATGGTGTTGATCTCTTTATGGAAGACCAAGATGAATCAGCTGGTGACTCCAATATTGGTTTCCTGAATTACCAGGATGAACCCAGAAGTAAAGGTGAAGTGTTTGATAGATCATATGTTGTATTCACCCGGTCCCAGAACCAGTCATCCCAACAAGCTAATAAGGAAAAAATAGAAGAGTGATCTCAACTAGAAATTTCAATTGCTAAGTGGGGAACCACTCTACCTTTTCAATCAAAGGACCCGATGATTGCTAAAAAGGTAAGTACATCAAGTTTTCCTTCATCTTTTGCTTCAAATTCGTAGACCAGTACCACCCCTCCTAAAAACTAGAAGGATGAACTACCTTCCCCTGTTCCTAATTCATTTTAGACATTTGAAATAATCGACCATGTCAAGAAAACCAAAATTCAAATGTCTAAATTTGAATTCCTGTAATCCAACCCTGAGCAGTTGGATAAGATGGTTCAATGTGTAAAGAATAAAACTGTCCCTATAGGACCAACTGTTCCAAAGGTGACTCCCACATCCACCTAGAATAACCTTGTCATTACTCCTCCTACTGCTTCTAGGAAGATAGAACCATTTTATGTCTCCCTGTTGATAAACTGTCATCAACTGAATAATTACATCATCAACTCAGGCACATCTGACAATGTCATGCTTGCCAAAGTGGCCGAATCACTTGGTCTCACACTAACCAAGACATTTAGGAGATGCTTCTCCATGGAAAACAAAAAATTCCCTTTATTGGGACAAATCAAAGATGCCCAGATTTCATTTGCGACCTTTCCAGGAAAAAGAATTAAGATGATAGTCCTAGTGGCTGACGTTCCAGCCTCCTATGGCATTCTACTTGGATGAAATTTTTGCAAGGATGTTGATGGAGAATTGAGCATGGACCTATCTGAGGCAAGGATCCATGTGAAGGGCATCATGCAGAGGCTACTTCCTGAGAAGGAGGCAAAACATATTATCACCCAAACATCAGCCCCTGAAGCTCAAATTATATTTGAGTCTTCAGGAATGGATAACTTTTTCTTGTCTACAGAGGATGTCCCTATTGCATCTGATGAAATTCTTGTAGGTGACAATCCAAAAAGTTTAGATAGGATAGTAGGAGAATTGGTAGAGAAAAGTTCAGATGCAAAAGAATCCTCCCTCCCTGACCAGGAGGAATCTGAAAAAAGATTAGTTTTTGATAATGTCTGGATTCTAGAATTTGATGGCAGCTATTCTTCTACTGGTGCTAGAGCTGGGATTGTTCTAATATCTCCTCAAGGAGATATTTTTCCTTCTTCATACAAGTTGCAGTTCAGCAACACCAACAACATTGTCGAGTACAAATCTTTGTTACTTAGGTTAAAGGCTACTCAAGACAAAGGTGTCAAACTCCTTCATGCTAAAGGAGATGTTGAACTGATGGTTTGTCAGGTGAGGAACCTGTGTCAAAATAAGAACAAATTATTGTGCCATTACCATAATCTGGTATGGGACTATATTGAAAGTTTTGATGCTTTCAATATATCTGCAGTGCCCAGAGAGCTTCATAGTCATGCAGATTCATTGGTTGTCTATACGACCCTCTTAGTTCCTCATAAAGACTTTGAAGAGTAGAAGTACACTATCGAGCTAGTTTTTCAACCAAGTGTGCCTAACAATGTTAATCATTGGTATGTGTTTGATGCTGACAATCAAATCATGTGTTAGACTAAACTAGAAGAATAGTGAATTATGGTAATGGACTATATTGATGCACATCAAAATTAGGTAAAGAAACTCTTCTACAAGAGAACAAGGATTCATGATTTTCAGACTGGAAATCAAGTCTTGCTATGGGGCAAGAGGAGAGAACCAAAATGAATGCACAGAAAAGTTGATTCCTGGTAGAGAGGTCCATTCTCCAATCATCACTTCTAGGGATAAAATGATCTCCTGCTAATATATCAAGACATAATGCCATTTTCACTGCCTCATAGTGGGCAGCATCTGAAGCACTTCAATCCTTGAAGTATCAGATGACATCATTTATACATATTTGTATAGTCTTTAGTTTTTGTTTTCAATTATTCATTTTATTTTTGGTGCATTTCTTTTTGGGTGGTATGACTGTATCCCAATGGCATAGATGAAGGCACTGATATTTTGGTTTCTACCCCTTTCGATTGCTTCAATTTCAATCGATGGAAGTTCCCCAACTGGAGCCAGCTGTTGTTCCCAAAATCTATCACTTGTTTTTGGGGACAGCATATCGACTATTTTGGTCCTGAAGTCCAAAATGATCTCTTCCCTTCTCAAAAATGTTCTGAGTATTCAAATTCTTTAATTATTCAAGTCTTTTCAGCAGGTTCAATAGGCAGGATTTCTCATAAAGAAGTTCCAACACTTATGCATTTTCAAGGCTAGTTCAACGTCGAGGTTCAATCAAAGGTCCAATGGTAGGCTTCAAACAAATATAATTAACCACTTTGAATCATTGAACCATTAAACCCCACCTCTGCAAGGTTCAAAGGTTCAATGGGTTCAAAGGTTCAAAAGTTCAAAGACTTCAGCAGACTTAAAGAAAAGAAGGCTTCAAAGAGTGAAGGTTGAATTGTTGAACCTTGAACAAAAATGGTTTAATGAGTTCAATAAGATCAAAAGGCTTAGAGAATAAAAGGATTCAAAGAAAGAGAATGAACTATTGAACCATTGAACTTTGAACCAAAATGGTTTAAAGGTTCAAAGGTTCAAAGGTTTCAAAGAAGTTCAAAGGTTTCAAAGAAGTTCAAAGTGCATAAAGGAAGCTTCGAGCGAATGGAAGAAGTAGAAGAAGTTCAACAAGGAGTTCAACCAAAGGGTTTGAAGAATGATTGAACCAAAGAGCCAAGTGAATAGACAAGTCAATTGAACTACCAAACATTGAACCACTTTGAACCATTGAACCGATGCACTCCAAGGTTCAAGGTTTAAAGTAGTTCAAGCAACTAAGTGATCATGATGTCCCCACAAATGTCAAATTCAAGGTAATGAAATATCTGTTGATTCTCAAATATGGTGTGGACCCTGTGAACAAAATTAGTGATCAACCAAAGAAGGAGCCAAAAAAGCCAATTGAAAGCGAGAAGATAGCCCTGAGAACTCAGATTGCCAAGGAAGGACAAGACATGGTGAGAAAAAAGAGAACAACTAAAAAAAATCTAGAAATATCTGCAAGAGAGTTATTTCCAGTAGGTGGAACAGTCCACCAAGTGGACATCAGAGAGTGTGAGCACTCAATAGCGTGGCCTATTTTTCTAGATCGAGTAAAGGTGAAGTGGATAGTTATGCAAATATCAGGAAGAGGACTAGGTGGCCCATACTTTGGAGGAGACATTTGAGAAGAATTAACATGCCAAAGTTAAGGCCAATGACCTATTCCAACATGGCTCTTTCATGGAAATACATTCAAGGCATTGAATGCAGCATAGGCCATTTCCATGAAATAAAGTGCCCAAGTCTTTCTTGGAGCGCTATATATTGTAATCTCTCTTATTGTTTTAAGGAGATCTCTCTGTTATAGAAGCAAAACTCTGCCCAAATTGAAAAGCATTTCCTGAGACTTTGAGCTCAGATTGTTAATCATATTTCTTTATTTGAATGAGAAAACAAGTGACCTTTCAGACTTTGTGATGGAATAGCTTGTGTTATTTAGGAAATTGTTCTTATGTCTGTTTCCTAGAAGCATTCTTGTCCATTTAATTTAAGAAGTAGAACTAGTGGAAGTAATCAGGAAGGTGTCTTGAAGCCAACTGTGGAGAGACTTTGTGATGCCACAATGGTCTTTAGTTTGTTGTTTTCTGTATCTATGTAAAGGATCTTGGGATGACTTTGTGCCCCCATTTTCCTTCATATATTTCACTCTTTGGCATTTGAGGTGGAGAGTTTGTGCTAAACTTCATCCTGCTATGTTACTATGCCCAGTTACTTTTACTACCCAGGAAGGAATCTAGCTGTTGACTGAGTATTACTTCTAAAAGAAGAGAAGTACCTCCAGTAATCACTCAGGAATTCTCCTATGTTTGCGAACATCATCTCTGAAAAAAGAGAGATGGATGGTGTTATCCTACCCTGAGTGTTATTTTTAGCTTATATTTATATTATATTAATATATCATAGTTATTGGGAACCTCCCCTTGATGAGAGGAGAGATTTATCCCATTTTGATGTGGTCGACCTGCACATTTGGCTGATAAATATCCTTATGCTGTGGTTGAAACACCTATTTTACCCTCAGTTAGCTGGTGACAAAATATTCACCCAACAAACCCCAAACTCTAATTATGAGAAGATCTACTAGATTAAGTAGACCACCTGAAAGGTTTTCTCCTTTTAATTATTTGTTACTTACTAATGGTGGTGAGTCAGAGAGCTTTGAAGATGCAATGTAGGTTGAAGCCAAGGAAAAGTGGAAGCAAGCTATGGATGAGGAATATGAATCTCTTACGACAAACCAAACATGGGATTTCGTGGAGATTCCAAAGGGAAATAAGGCATTGTAGAACAAATGGGTCTACAGTATGGAGGAAGATGGAGGTAAAAAGAAATACAAGGCCAGAATGGTGGTGAAAGGATTTGCACAGAATAAATATATAAATTTTGATGAAATTTTTTCTCCTATTATTAATATGATTTATATTATAACTATTTTGAGTATAGCTATAGTGGAAGACTTGCATTTAGAATAGTTGGATGTGAAGATTGTTTTCCTTCATGGGGATTTGGAGGATGAGATATACATGGACCAGCCACAAGGTTTTGAAGTCAAAGGTAAGGAGAAGTTTGTGTGCAAACTTATGAAGAACTTGTATGGCATTAAGTAAGCTCTAAGATAATGGTATATTAATTTTGATAATTTTATGATGGAACAAGGCTATTTTAGATGTCATTCTGACCATTGTGTGTATTTTAAGAAATTTGAAAATGGCAGCTTTATTATCCTACTTTTGTATGTGGATGACATGTTAGTGGTAGGTTTTAACATGCATGATATTATTTTACTCAAGAGATAGGAGATTATTTTTCTATGAATGATCTAGGTGATGCTAAACAAATCCTTCAGATGAGAATAGCCAGATATAGAAATAATTAGAGGTTAACACTATCACAAAGAGAGTACATAAAGAAAGTGTTGGAAAGATTTAACATGCAGAATGTTAAACAAGTTGGGACTCCTTTGGCAGGACACTTCAAGTTAACAAAGGAGAAATTCCCTAAAATATAAAAAGAGAGGAATAACATGTCCAACACACCATACTCATCAGCAATTAGTAGTTTGATAGATGCAATGGTGTGCATAAGGCCAGACATTATACATGCAGTGGGAGTGTTAAGTAGATTCATGATTACTCCAAGAAAGAAAAACTAACAAATAGTAAAGTGGATTCTTCATTACTTGAAAGGGACCATAGATATAGTGTTTTTTATGGTGGATCATATGTGATATTATGGGGATATGTTTATTCTAACATGGCATGTGATTTGTATGGTAGGAGAAGCACTATTGGGTATGTGTTCACTATAGGTGGTACAATGGTGAGTTGGATATCACATGTATAGAAAGTGGTGTCACTTTCTACTACAAAGGTTGAGTATGTTATTGTTATAGAAGCAAGCAAGGAGATGATATGGCTATAGAGACTAATGGAGGATTTGGGTCACTAACAAGGAAAATAGACACTTTTTAGTGATAGTTAGAGTGTCATTCACCTAGCAAAGATCTTAGCATTTCACTCCAAGACTAAACACATTTAGTTAAAGTATCACTTTATTTAGATATTATTAGAGGAGGAGAAACTAAAGCTGGAGAAGATACATATAGATGAAAACCCTATAGATGTGATGACCAAGGTAGTCACAAGAGTGAAGTTGAAATTATGTTCAACTTCAGTTGGTCTTTATGCATGAAAATATTGGGATGAGAAATTTGATCAGAGGATGTAAAAATGATAAGTTATGAATATTAACTTCAAATGGAAGAATTATTAAGTGTGAAGTCATTATTCATAAACACTATTCACAATTTACTATTCATAGGTCATTATTCATGGGTCAATATTCAAAAATGAGGTGACAACAGTGACTAGGTAGGTGAGGTGGATCCTAAGTGATGTGGCATGGCCCATAAGGTATCTTTCATTATTATAAAGGTAGGAGAGAGAAATGGGGCACATTTTTCCACTAGGCAAATGGGTTGCCTTTTGAGTTTTCATGTGGAGAGCATGTGGGAAGTCATCATTGACCCTTGACTTGTGGATGCATGTGGGAGACAAAATAAAGGGGATCTCATCATTATCTGTAGGCATGTGCTTGTGGAGATTCTTTGTTGGAAGTAAAAATTTAATTGGGGTATATTTTGACCCTAGAGTTTGCACATGGGAAAGTGGGGTGTGTCATTTTGAGTGCACATGGAAGAGGTAAAAAATGCATCATGAGATTCCCCTTTGAATGGTGGACCTTGCATGATGATTCCCACTTTAATTATTCATCAATAGTGATGCCACATGGAGTGTGTCACAATTTTATTATCGCCCATGTTTTTTCTATTATTCTTCTTCTCTTTGTAATTTGGCTTTAAGTATGACATGAATACTTGGTCATGCAAGCTTGGTTAAGTAACTGGGTATGCTTTGGTTGATGATTTGAAAAAGCTTTTAAGATTTTTTAGCATTGTATTAGCTTGTAGAAGCTTGTATGGATTGAAGGAATAAGGAGGTTGTAAGAGATAAGAGAGGTGTGTGTGATAGGTTCTTGTCATAAGATTATAATTCTCCAAATGATGATGCCATATAAAGCTGATAAACTTATCTATGGACGTAGCCAATATTGGGTGAACCATGTTACCTCAGTGTTATCTTTCTTATGCATGATTTATTTCTCTTTAATTTGTGAAAATTAATTTTTTCTTTTACATAGCTTCCCTCTTTGCAACTTTGTGGATATTTTTGTGTTGTATTATTATATCCTAACATCAGGAACTCCTAAGTGGGATACTGTTATGGAAGAGGAGTATAGTTTGTTATAGAGGAACAATGCTTGGGATTTAGTCCCACTTCCTAATGTAATAAAACTTGTTCAATGTAGGTGGATCTACCAAATAAAGTTTGTAGCACATGGTTCCATAAACAAGTTCAAAACATGTTTGATAGCAAAGGGTTTTTCTTTCTTGACATTAACTACATTGAGACGTTCACCCTATTTTCCAAACTAAACTCAATTTGGCTCACTTTTCTCATTATTGCAACACATTGATGGGATGTTCATCAGATGGATGTGAAGAGTTACTTTTTTCATGGTGACCTCAAAGAAGAAATATAAATGGAAAAACCACAAGAATTTATGGAAGAATCCTTCTTAGTTTTCAAACTTTATAAATCTATCTACGGCCTCAAATGGGCTCTTTGAGCTTGGTATGCCAAGATGGAATATTTTCTTCTTTCAATTGGGGTCCCCAGATGTCATTTTGACATGAATGTCTACATCTTATGGTAGGATGATTCACTATTGATTCTATTTCTCTACGTGGATGACCTATTGATCATATGGATTTATCCATCCACCATCTTAGCAATGAAAATTACTTTGTTTGATAGGTTCTCAATGACTGGCTTGGGCTTGTTGCACTAGTTTTTTGGGATTGAAATTTCTCAGTCTAACTCTAATATCACTATTGAAAAATCTAAGTATGTTCTTGATTTACGTGCATGGTTTAGCATGGCTAACTATAAATCAACTCTAACTCATTTTCTATCTAGTGTGAAGCTTGAGGTTGATCACCCTTCTCCTTTGGTTAATGCTACCTCGTATTGACAATTTGTTGGTAGTTTTATCTACCTTATGCACATTAGACTTGACATTTCATGTGAAGTGGTCATGGTCTCCAGATTCATGTAGGAACCACATGAGTTACATTGGAATGTAGTTAAGCGGATCCTCCACTACATTTATGGTACTTGTAGTTTTAAGATTCACTATGGAGTATGCATCAACATTGAATCAATTCAGTATACAGATTCAGATTAGGATGGCAACATTCAAAATCACAAGTCTACTTTTAACTATAGTTTTTCTCTTAGTCTAGGTTACAATTAGTTGGTCAAGAAAGAAGTAGAATGTTATTACTTTATCTTCTATAGAGGCAAAATACTAAGGAGTTGTAAATGTTGCCACTAAGGTTATTTGGCTTCATGGGATTCTCATTGAGTTTGGCATCTAATTTTGATAACCAACAGTTATCTTCTACAACAACCAAAGCATAATCCAGATCCATAGGAATTAGGCCCTCCATCAATAGAATAAGCATATTGAGATTTACATGCATTTCATTTATGATCTCATCCATGAGCAGGTCATTGATCTCCACTACACCCAGACAATAAAGCAAATTGTTGATATATTTACCAAACATTTCACTAAAAGCAATTATCTTCATCTACATGTTCTTCTTGGGGTTTCGGTAGCTCCATCTTCTTCCTCCTATGGGGGATCATCTTTGT
Organism: Torreya grandis; assembly: GCA_037957365.1. Taxonomy (NCBI): domain Eukaryota; kingdom Viridiplantae; phylum Streptophyta; class Pinopsida; order Cupressales; family Taxaceae; genus Torreya; species Torreya grandis. The sequence goes on along the minus strand of JARHVA010004698.1, from coordinate 941,323 downwards.
GTACTTGGGTACCTTATCAAGCCTTTGTGTTGGGACCCAATTATTCTACCCACCTAAGTTATGCTTAATGGGGGATGTTGGCATAGAATTTTATCCCACCAAGTTTTGTCTACATGGTCTAGTCAAACTTGCTTAGGTTTAATAAAGGTCCTTAAGGGAAAAATAATTTGGCATGTATGAGGATGTTGGGACATGTCTATTTTCCACCTATATAAGGAACTTTCCTATGTATTTTTTGGCTAATGATGTTGATACTTCTTAATACAATTTCTTTATTGTGAAGATATTATTTCTTCCTCTTTTGAGTTGTTCTTTTCAAGTTTCACTACTCTATATAATTTTTATTCATGTGTTCGATCCTATCTAGTAGATATGATTTTGGCTCACTCCAACAGAAACATTGAATCTTTAAAACCATAAAATTTTGAAATTTTCCAAAGTTTGAAATTTAAAGAGAACCTCCAAAAATCAATAATTTTCACTATAACTTGTAAAAGTCTAAAACCACTCTCAAACATACTAAACATATATTTATAAAATAAACTTAAAGTATTATAATAATAATAATAATAATAATAATAATAATAATAATATCTCTATATTAATTTAAACTTATACTTTCAACCAAGGGGATCTCTTTAGACACATGCCCTTAGAACCAAATGGAAGGGTTAGAGTCATACCTCTTACAATTATAAGATTTACGACAATAATCCTTTACGACCATAAGGGGTATGGAGGTAACCCTTTTACATTATAAATATCCATTGGAATGAACATGTCACAAACATCGTAGCTAAAATATGCATACACAACTTGAGGCCATTAATCTCCATGTTGATGCCACTATAACTCTTCAAGAAAGGGGGTTTTGGATATTTTTAATTAAAACTATTTAATGAGAATTTTTAACTCTTTTTCCATAGTATCTAAAAATATTTTTTTTTTATATTTACATTATTTTTATTTTTTGGAAAAATTCAATCTAGTCTTAATTTAGAAAATTTCTTCTTTTTGGTGCACAACTAAAAATTTAAATATATAATATAATTTAAAACAATCAGTAAGTGCTATATCAAAGTGATTTTGATATAACCATATAATTTTTTTAATCAAAATTTTTAATCTTGATATATTAAGTATGTGATAAAACAATTCTAAATTTGTAAATATTTAGATTATAAAATTAATAATATCTATGTATGTACCCACACACACATATATAGACATATACATTTACATATGTAAATGCATACATATATTATTTAATTTATGTTTTGTGTTGTAAACATTGATAATATACTTTTCCCGTAATTTGTTTTTGTTAATAATTTGTTTTTAATACCATACACGAACATGTGAGATTATCACGCAATGTGCTTCTTTACACTTATGAATTAGTGTCTTAAAAAAAGAAAAAAATATATTTTATTTATTAATTTTAAAATTTTATGATAGTATTTTAAACTCAAAATCCTACATTTCAATTATTCACACCATTGTAAAATTATCTATAGATGTATAATTTATCATCACCCACATTTACGTAATATTGAATTTTGATGAAAAAGAGGCATCCCTTTGATATATAAAATTGAGATACATTATGATGATTTCACCCTATTGAAATGAAGGTCGTGGAAGAAGATCCAACCAAAAATATGGTGCTAGGATGCTTGAGAATATAAATTTAGGTAATGCATAACAAAATGGAATCCCAAAAGGGTAACTACAAATTCTTCTCTTAGTATGTTAAGGACATGGGTGCGGTGCACCATTAGAGGCTAATTGCAGTCTCTAGATCTAATCCATTCCCCATTTAGAATCAATTAAATTATATGTAAAAATTAATTAAAAAATATATAATATGGGAACCATGGGTGCATGTAGGAATATCTTTGAAGCCCAGTAGAGATATGAGGGATGACAACCACCTAATCCTTGCTTCTCATTTTTTACTTAAGTGCTTCAATGGCTTCCTCAACATAGGAGTTTAGGGTGGGAGAGAAGCTCATATCTAGAACTGTATCATATGGCCTTTATTTTGGATCATTTAAAAAATATTGAACGCTTATTCAATAGGAAGACTAGTATGCCATATTTTTCCTTTAGTTTCATGTGGGGTTGTTAGACGTGAAGTACTATTTTTATTGTAATTTGCACAACAATTGGGGTCAAAATTGAACTATAAATTGGTTTTTTTAAGAGTTTTTTGCACCATAATTTTCAAAACATCACATCAAATTTAGTAGTGCAAACATGGCACACGATTGACATGCCTAGAATTTTTTACTGCATCAGGTTTGCACCATAGTTATGTTGATAGTTGGTGTTGGGTTTGCAATGAAAATATTTGGAATATAATTTATAAATATAAATATGAAATTATAAATTTGATTATTATTTTTATTGTGTGTGTGTGTGTGTGTGTGTGTGTGTGTGTGTGTGTGTGTGCGCGCGCGCACACACACACACACACATATTATTATTTAAATATATTATGTGTGTATTTATATACAAAAAAGCATAATAAATTTTTAACATTTAGAAATTATTTTTTATAACTTAGATAAAAATATATCTCAAAAAATAATTTGTAATAAATAATAAATTTATAAATTGGTATGTAAGAATTATTTATATACAATAATGTACAATGTTTGAGGCTTCTTCATGATGCAAAAATGATGTTTGAGGCTTCTTCGTGATGTAAAAATGATGTGGCATGTTATCAAATGTAGTGTTTAAAAAGAATGTAGAATGCATGTGGCACATTTTCAATCAAAGTTGTAGGAATAAGAACCCAAAGTATATAATGGTTCAAACAACAATTCATGCACTTTATTCTTCTTTGGGAAACTAGGTGTTCATGCTAAAATTATGGAAATTTATAGTCTACAAAAAATAAAGAAGCTTGAGAAATTTAAAATAACATATTAAGCAAATTTTCCAACAACTTATTGACTTGCAACATCCTCTATCATCATTAATTTTTTTGGCTACATTCCCATCCATCTTCACCACCATGGTTGTAAGATGGAGTGTGAATGATGACTATGTGCCATATTACAACCACGGTGACAAATATTGATGGGAATATACCAAAGACTACAAATGAAAGTAGATGTTTTTTTTTTTAAAACAATAAGGTGTTAGGTAAGTTGATTAATATATCCTTTGTCATCGATCATACTTTGTGATTATATGCAACCTTTGGATTTCCTTTTTTTAAGGATGAACATTCATGTCGAGTCCCTATTATCATGGGAAGAAAATCATAGCATCCTAGTGCCCTCCTCCATCTCACCCTCCTCCTTGTCATAAATATCCAAAAATTGTGTTAATAACTAATAAATAATTAAATTTAGAATAAAAATGATATACAAAAGAAATTAAAAATGAAAATGTTGGAAATTTTTGTACTAATGATAAGACCTTTGAGTTTCCTGAGGGGTGTGATAATCCTCATTAATATTACATTCTACAAAACATGAATGTTAGACCCTCCACAAGCCACACTACTACAAAACATGAATGTTAGACCCTCCACAAGCCACACTATAAATCACTGTCCTAATAATATTTCCATACATGCCTAATGTTTAAAATTTTCATTTAGTTTGAAATAAATAAAAAAACTTGACTTATTTTAAGACTAATTTCTATCCTATTTATATATTCAAATTTTCATTTTATTATTGTCAAATTAATTTATTTGTTCAATTGGTAAGTCTATTAGAGATATTGAGGAAGGATAAAAATTAAGGTGAAATCAGACTAATATGCAAGTGTGAATTTCATCAAACAATTTCCTTGCAACGTAGAAAAGAAAAGAGAGAAAATCAAATAGGGAATTCAATCAAATAATTTGCACTTAAAAAAATAAAAATAAAAGAAAAACCATATTAAGAATTTTGTCAAACAATTTGAAAGCAACATATAAAATAAATGAGATGAAAAATAAATTAGAAAATAATATAAGAGAGTGAGGTGAATATCAAGGGTGTGTGTAGGGGTTTTAGAGGGTTTGAAGGGTTTTTAATAGGATTTTATTCATAAGGACATTTACAACAATTGATTCAATATATACGATGTGAAAAAACTCATATACAATAAAATATAAATTAACAATTTATAATTTTCAAATAAAAATCCCTAAATCCTAGTGCAAAAATACTAAGAGAAAAATTAGAACAATTTTATAAACCCTAAATTATTTGTACATAATGTAAAAATATTAAAATGCTATTGAAAATATTGAATAAAACTTAAAAATGAAAAAAAAATCATAGTTTTTAATAAAAATCATAAATAAAAAATATTGTAGTGGAATTGATTGACCTATCTTTATCTTTGCATTGCATAATTAATGGCATTTTGTCTCATCTCATCTCTTATGAAATTCATTTAATAAGTTATGAAAAATAAATCTATATAAAACTAAATGAAATAAGATCCCTAAATTCGTTTAACAAGCCAGGAGAAATAAATACACATAAAAATAAATGTTTTTATTCTTTTTAATTATTATTTTTGGTGTGAATCCAATATAATTTACACCATATTTACATTGCAAATGAATTGAAATCTAAAAAATAAATAAATCATTAATTGACACTAACCCAACCTAATTTTCATCTCCATTCCCATGAAATATATAATGTTGAGATGAGGGTATTAAATTTAATAAGTGTGTAATCCATAACCCCTCCACAAGCTTTCATCCTTAACATTTAAACATTCATCCTTCACCATCTATACTTATCCAAGGATCCACAAGTAGCATTGCCCTTCTTACTTCCAAACTGACAAATGCTTATCCAAGGATCCACAAGTACCATTGGCCTTCTTACTTTCAATTTGAGAAATGGTTATAATACATGGAGTTACTAGTTGGAATTCCCCTTCATCAAGATGTAATGCAACACTATGAATGTATAACTCCTTTATTTTAGAAACTCCTATGGAATCCCATCCCCACTAGATAAATGAAGAGGATTAGACATAATAGAATAAATTCTTAGACAGAAAGGTATCTAAACTAACTACTTTTTGTAAGTGCTCAATTTAAGGAACAAACACTAGTGTTATAAAAATTCCACATTAAAAGTATTGATTTTTTGTATCTATCTTTAAAAGGAAAAATATTGCATCTCATGATATAAAATGTCATTTATTATCCTAATTAATTGTCTTAAAATTTTGAGAAAAAGACCTTCGAAATTAAAATATCGAATCAAGAAAAACCACAATCTTAATATAATGAAATAAGGGATTAGAAAGACCTATCGAAACTCAAACCCTCACAAACCTATTCCCAAAGAACCATAGTCACTTTTGACAAAAGGATTTCACCTTTTCTACTAAAATTTTGATGAGGTTGGGGTTTTTTGTACCCAAGAAAAGCAAGTACAATGTAAGCCACAATAAATCTTACATGTTTAGAGCAGTTGAGGAAGCGAAAGAAAGGGACCAAGGGAAAAATAAAACCCTAAATTTCTCTTAGAACCATGGCCTGCTTGACTAAAAATGCATGATCATCAATGGTCTTGAAAACTGCAAGGAGAAAACCGTTTTTTAGCAAGGAAGGTTCAAGTGGGTCGCTCCAAACCATTTTTTCGCATCTAGAAAACTCTACAAGGGCTAGTATGGTCCACACACGTTTTGGGATGAGATGTATTTGTTTGATATCGCCAGTCATGGAATGGAAAGAATCATCAATAATTTAGTGAACGTGCTCATTTTCAGAGAAATAAATGGGCACATCACCCACGATGAAAATAAAAATAACATGTTGTTGAAACCCCATAGGCTTGTATTCAAGAGTCATAGTAGAGGAAGCCTGCAGCAAGAAATATTTGTCATGAATGGCAGGGGAAATAGCCGTAACTGAAGGAGAGTTGATGGGTAAAGAGATCCCAGGGATTAAAGTCAGAGAAGACCTATTTTTAGAAAAAAAAAAGGCACTACATCGGTGAAACAAATTCTAAAAATGTTTACAATCTGCATAACTCTTGTCCCCATCAGAAACCTCCTCCAAGGAACTTCCCTTTACAAAAACTGGAGTCTTTGTTGAGTTTAGAAACCCACAAAATCCCTTCTTCCTTGAGCATTCAAAATATTGAAAATGTTGCTTGCCATATTCTTCGTTGCCATCTTCTTCTATAAATTTTGCCTCGCCACAAATCCTCACTTGCCAATATGTACCATGACTGTTCAATTCAAAAAACAGAGGGACTTACATAATTAGTCCTTGCCCTATAAGGAACTACAAGAATCGATGAAAATAATAGTTTTTATATAAGAATTTTTTTTCCACTGAAGTTTTAATTTAATTTTTATAATTTTTTGATCCGAAAACACTATTTAAATTATTTATTTGCTATTTAATTGTCTATATGATAATTTTTAGATGTTCTCATGATACAATTTTTTTTAATTTTTAAAACAAATTTTAAAAAAAAGACATGTGTACATATATTTATGAAATATTATGATTGATCCCTAAAAATTTAGGCATACAATTCCAGGTACTTCCACACAAACCGAAATCTTGGTATACATCATATATGACACTCTCCCCGTAAATTATGCAAATTCTTTAATTAAATAAATGAATGACAGTTAACAGTTCTTTTCCATTAAGTTATTATTATTTATTCCATAGTAGAGAGCGTGATAGTCAGGGTCGGCGCAGGGTACGGGATAATAGTCCACGTCACGCGTTCAAAAATAAAATTAGTCTACACTATTCGTTGAAAAATATATAAAATATCTTTTCGATTATCAACGAAAAATACGTCACCATAAAAATAGCAGGGCTTAAGTTCCAGTAGAGGCACGAAAACAGGTAAACGTAATTAATGCATAGTAGATGTCCGCGTTTAGTTGCGGATGGTAGCTGTTCGTGTTTGTGATAAACAAAGAAATGGTCCTCTTTGAACATCATTAAAACTAGACGTATCAAACCAGATGATGTACAACGTGTTTACAAGCTCAGGGCTAGAATGGTTATCTGCAAAAACAGTTTGCAAAGGAAATAAAAGTCATCCGCTGCAATTCTCAAAACCCCAGCGAATTCCAGCCAAAACGATGCCAAATGCTTCTCGCCTCCTCCTCTATTTTTTTTTTTTTTAAACTAACTCAATTTTAGTCTGGAACAAAGGAAGCTTGTTCATGCAGATACATGGTAGAAAATTGTTTTTACTTTGAACAACTGAATTTAAAAACACACATCAAAGATTTTTTTTCGAATGTTGTGGTTTACACTTCCAATGTCTGGATTTTTCCTCCACTTCACATCATTCACATGGTAGGTAAATATTAATTTTAATTTTGACGTATTTCTCCTTACGCAACCCTGTTTTCCCACGGAGTTCAACATCCCATTAAAGACGATTTAAGTCTTCCTTTCAATTGCTTACAAACTAGCTGGGAATTAGTTTCCACAAATACCATTCTACCAGACATAAGGGCTTTTGAAAGGACATCAAATGTGAAAAATATATATCGTGAATAAGGTGAAACAAATTCGATTTGAAAAGATGGAGCGACGAAAAACCTTAACAGACGAGCACAGAACTGTTGCAGCGGTTGGGATCTGCAATAGGTCAATGGAAATATATAGTTTATTATTTCCATTAGGGTTTATGTGGCTAGCTTTTGTTAACTAGTCCTTTAACAATCAAATAATCTGTTATGGAAATGTTGTGAATATTGGCACATAAATATACCTCATACATATTACTCATATGATATTTCTGGACATAATTAATATGCAAGTGTATGTTCAAATCAATTATGTATGAATTTTAATTTTAATTTGAGAATATTGATATCAAGTTAAAATAATGTATTTTATTTAAACTTGGTCAATCGAGTATAATTTTAATAAAAAATTATTTTTGGATTTATTTAATTTAATTTTTTATTTTTCATATTTTTATTATAAAATTTATAAAAATAGAAGATCAATAAATTATATATTTCAATATTTTTATATTTAGTATATTTATGGTTTTTATCATACTTTATTATATATAAATTTAAATATATATAATGTATATATATATTTATGTGTACAAAACATAATTACATATACATACATATATATATGTATATATATATATGTATGTATATATATATATATATATATATATATATATATATGTGTATATATATGTATATGTATGTATATGTATGTATATATATATATGTATATATATGTATATATGTATGTATATATATATATGTATGTATATATATATATATATATATATATATGTATATATGTATATATATATGTATATATATATGTATATGTATATATATATATAATACAAGAATCAAGATCAATAATTAATATCTGAATATTTAAATATGAAAAATGAAATCACAGTTTTAAACTAAAAAATAAAAAAATAGACTATGAATTTTACATCAATAAAATTGTTCTTCTAATTTAACTACCCAATAATATTAATAAGATTATAAATTTTATATGAATATTAAAATGACTCACAAAACTACAAAAAACATTTCAACATAAAATAAAATAAAATAACATGTTGGCAGTGCCAATTTTTGGTCAAGATGAGGTCTTTGCATATTAACACTTTACTTGGAACTAGTATTTTGTGCTTGCACTTATTGCTAATATTTGTCTGGTTGAATGGAAATTAATTATTATTTTTGAATGATGTAAGGAATCTCTGGGTAGCAGATTTAATTTGCTACTTTCAAGTATCTAAAAAAAAAATTGAATTCCAATAACTCAATCAAACTCTTTCTATAGGATTGTAGTAAACTGTATCTCCATGATTTTTATTCCTCAAACCACCTTTACTTGAGGGTGAAACTATTCCTCTATCTACCTACAACCACTCAATCCTCCACACAGCTTTCCATATTCTTGCTCCATCTATCCCTCTTTATTGAACCTCCTACCTACTCTACTAACTCATACTACTTCCCCCTATTGTCCTAAAACACATACCATCATGTAACTCTCTCTCTCCCCCCCTTTTGTCTCACACTTTGGTATGAAAGTGTATTTTAAGTGTTCAAGGAGATTTGAAGGCTAAGATAGGTTTTTGATATTATCAAATATTAGTTGTCAAAGATCAGTTATAGGAGGTCTAACACCCTTCAGGGATAGGCCTAAAAATCAATATAACTATTAGTGGACATTGACTAGGATCTGGAGACCTCAATGGGGAGTTGAATTGTGTTAGGAGTGAGGTGTTGAAGGTGATGAAGGAGTGAGGTGTTGAAGGGTCAGAAACCAGTCTCAAGAATGTGCATTATGCCTATTAGGCCAAATAGCCCTTGAAGGTAAAAAGTGCAAGAAAGTGTAAAGGAGTGTGGAGGCCTTTGAAACTAGATTGAGTGGGTTGAATGAAGGTTGGATAGGTGGATATAAGATCTATAGGAAGTATTCTTGAAATTATTAAAGAAGATGAAGGCATCTAGGCATAACCAAGTTTAGAGAATGTATAATGCGAAAGTGTGAAGAGTGAATGACAAAAAGGTTAGGTTGGACGATAGTAAAGGTGATGCAGGAGCATTACCAAATACATGTAGAATCTATGTTGATAATAGGCTTAGCTAATTATTAAGACCTATAAACTAGGTAAATTTAGTAACTTTAATTTGAATGAGTAAGAGATAATATGAGCAAGTTTAGTAAATTACTAAGCTTGGTCTAGACTCTAACAAAGTGACAATCCTCACTCCTAGTGAGTAAGAACTATACAAGATCAACCAAAGATCTTAAAAGGACAAAAAATATCATTTTTGAAGAGGTTAGAACATATGTTGTAGGTCTGTCTCATTGGAGAAGAAGTGTGTAAATGATTTCTTGTTGCACATAATAAAGATTTATGAGTCTTATTTCATGTTTTCCATTGTAATATGATTCTAATTCTTTCATATTGAATGAAAGCTTAAATCTCATTTATATTTTTGAAACCCTCAAGAATTTTATATTTTTACTATTACAAACATTTTTAGAGGCTTATTTACACGAGGAAATTGTTATATGAAATCAATTGGAGTATTGTAATAGTTAAAGAGGTTTTTTAAGACCAATATACATGTTTTATATCATATAAAATCCCAAATAGCTCTATGAACTATCAATTATTATCTCTTAGCCTATAGAAATTCTAAGTAAATCTAAAGAGTTTCAAGAGTAAAACACCTGTAAAACTCAAACTATTGAATAATAAGGTCTGAAACTTTGTGAGAAGTTGGGGAATGGATCTTATAACTTAGTTTAAGTATCATTGGGTTGACAAGAGGTTTTAAATTACCGGTACATAGGACTATTTTTTTGTACACCTGCAGAAGATCATTTTTGAGAAAGTTGTGCATAAGGTAAGATGATTTTTTGGTTGATTTGAGTTATATGAAATTGGGTAAGGATTGAAACATGTTAGAATTTTTAAAATAATAATAGAAATATAATTTTAAGAGATAAAAACTCTATTTTGATAAATTGACGTATTGGATCAGCAATTAGGTCTAGAGACCTAAAAACTTAAAAAGATAGAATTTGAGAATGAAATATCAATCTCTGAGAGACTTATAGTTGGTTGATTTATTATAAGTTTTAACACCTAAATAAATCATTTATTTTTCCTAATACCTATCCAAAGTTTCTTAAAGAAGAAATTTTCAAAGGAAGGAGAGCAAATCTAAGAGATTGGTGACTAGTGATTTAACATTTTAGGGAATATTGGAGTCTTATTCCTAATTTAGTTAAGGTTCTAGAATAATAAATCAGTAAATAATATTAAAATAATTATAGTACTAATTTTTATAATTTATTTTAATTTTGTAGCTTTCTAAAAATAGTAATGAAAGAGGAGAAATGTAACTTAGCTTAAAACTAGACTGAGATGACTCAGATAAAAGTTGAAACTGACTGTGGAGGACTAGGACAATGTCGTGAACCTAGATCTATATTTCATTTGGTGAAAGGATAGGAGTACTAAAAATAAGATACTTTAGGGTTCATCACTATAGTCTAGGTCCTATCGTTATTTTCCAAACTGATAATAGAGATTTAAGTTTTTTACGTTTTTTAGCTATCCTTATGTGAGCTTGCCTGTGAAATTTTAAATCCTGAATGTCAATAAAGCTCCTTGTAGAGATGATTTAATCTCAAACCCTAGACCTCTATTATGATTGAATAAAACTTTAGAAAGAGGGGGGAGGTTAGTGTGTGTAATATGCACTAAATGTGTATCCACACCCATTGTGTGGGCACACTACCTACATACCAATACTTGAAAAAGGGATCAAGCCATATGTAGTTCTCCCACTTGACGTGCTTTATGCAATAGTGTTATAAAGATGTAAAAATGATAAAATGAGAGTGTTTGAGGTGGCTAGGGACTGGTGTGAGGGTTTGAATATGCTGGTAGCTATATTAGATGGTTGTATGTAGAGAATAGGGAAATTTGATTTAGTGGTTTTTCTTGTATTCTTGCTTGTTTTTGTAATATTTGACAACCCCTTTTAAATGAACTTTGAATGGGATCTTATAAAGATCTATTAGTCATGGGTTAAATGTATTTACTCTAGGCTAACATAATGAAGAATAAGAATCGAAAGGAAATGGTCATTTGGGCTCAAAATGTGATTAGACAAGAGTGCCAAAAATGGGACACCCTAAGGTCTGATGCTATAATCCAACCCCAATGCTCCTGTCCTATAGGCTCAAGACTTGGGGGTGGAATTAACATGGGAAATGGAGCCTAACTGAGCTAGAATTAGGTCTTAGAAGTCTATGGATGACCAATTATAAGCAAAAATGTGTCTAGAAGGGTCACATGCAAGAAGGTCCTATGGATTGGGTGTCATAAGTCACACTCAAGCTACCAATTTGGATATTTTATATGACTACATTTCCCCCTTTATTATAGTGATGAAACAAAGTGAAATACTAGGATAAAAGAAAAGTAGAAAGCATACCTAAACTTACCTGCAAGGGTGAAGCCCATAAATCTATGTGATTTTGAGTGTGCATAGAGAGAGCACATTGTGAAGTGTAAATTTGCAAGATAAAAATAAAGAGTAGATCAGTTCTTATTAGATACACTATATCTAAAATAATAATGTATAAAGCTAGGTAAGATAGAGGAAGAGAAATGAATGAATACACCTCACCAGGTACGTGAACCAATACAAAACCTATTATGATGCTAAGTGATGCTAGATGATGCTGGATATGCACTATACCAAAAGTACTATCACAAAGGGAGATGAGTGCTTAATTCCTTAAGAGTGGCTCAATAATGCAAAGACTATCCCTTTAGCTCTATCATCACCTACTAAGTGAAGCTATGTAATCATACATGTGTTAATCAATGTTTGGAATGTGTGTTTAATCTCTTTGAGTAGGTGGCTCAAGAATACAAAGGCTAACTAGAACTTTGGCTCCATCATTGCCCATCAAGTGAAGCTATGAACTGATACCAGTATAAATGTGTATCATATGAGATGTCTCCTAAAGCCCATGAATACTCTATAATCTAACAATATGGCATGGATAGCCAAATGTGTATTAGAAACTAGGCTAATCTTGGCCACTCTGGAAGAAGGAGATTAGGCTTGTATGAAAGCCAATCCAAAATTGGAAACTAAGCTTATGTGAAATCCACTCAGGAATGTGGAGGTTAGGCTTGTATGAAATCAACTCCAAAATGATGCCAACCACTTATAGATAGAATAAGGCACACAAATGCTAAGAATGTGTGGGTAATATACTAAACTTGTAAAGAAAAGAAGTCAAATGTGCCGCACATATTACCCCTAATCGTTGGTGTCTATAACATGAATTCTAATCTAGAAGTTATACCATTGCCCAATTTAAAACTAAAAGTGAGAGCCATCATGCCACATATGATGCCCCTTATATCAGGATTCTTTAAGAAAAACTATACTAAAATTGTTGAATCTAAACTGATTTGTATTTGACAAAACTATAGATGGGCTTACCTTTCTACTTGTTTTTGAAAAATATGTTTTTTTTGCTATTTGGATAAAAGAATAAAAAATAAGACACCTTGTCATCCAGAACTATTGTCCATGTTTGGTGATGTTGTCATTTGTTGAATTTGATGACTATTCTATAATTGTCATTATTTTTTTGGTTTAGTCTGCCTAGTTTGATCTCTGATTATTATTCTAAGTGTTTTGAAAACTAATTTTTGATTAGTAGGAGGATCTAATCTCTGTGATAAAACCCCTGATTGTTGTCCTCTCTTTTAAGGGTAGGAATGAAGACCCTGCAATGACTACCCCCAGAAGAAAGAGCCCTTCAAGTGTGTTACGCTGTGAAATACATGATATAACAATGATAATCAAAAAGATGTCTCAAGATATAATATAGTTTATATTGGAGTTTGTGAGATCAATAGGGGAATGCCTATATAGATATAATAATGTAATAACATGTGCAAGATACTAAATTGAAATTAGAAATGTTAGTTGTTAGTTGTCAAGGAGAGATGGAGCACGATGTCCATCATGGCATCCAAGAAAGCAAGATAATGCATGATGTGGATCATGGCATTGCAAGTAGTTGAGAAACAAACAAGAAATAAGACAAGAAGCATGAAGCATATAATAGAGGCCAAGGGGCCAAGAAAACAAGGGACATGGGCACATGTCACTCTAACTAGGAAAGAAAACATACAAATCATGTTCAAATGCCCACATACACATACAATTAGAAACAAGCAAGGTTGGCATGAGGACCACAAGCATATAGAAGAGTACAAGTAAATGACATTGGTAAATGTCCTAAGACACACAATAATATAAGCAAAGGACATTGGCCAATGTTCTAAGGCACATACATGAGATAAAATAGGAACTAAGAAATGTAATCACATCTAGTTCTACAAAGCAAGAGAGGAAAACATGTAAATATGCTAGAAATACTATCACATATAACTAATCAAAGCAAGAAGTGAAAGTATGCAAAACATGTAGTACAAGACTAAGTATATGTGAAGAAATACACAAGTGCTATATACTAGTGAATGTCGATAGATTAATCTATGTAAGATAGTAAATAATGTACATCATCATGATAACTAGAGTGTGGTGTAAGAATAACATAACTTGGATGGTGTAGTCATGTAGAAGATGCCCCTAGTGGGTAGATATATTGATGTGTGTCTGAAATGTAGAAGTAGGATGCCCCCTCAATGGGTAGAGTAAAGCAATCAAGGATTTGGATGTCACTGCACACACTCAAAGAAGATCAAGTGAAGCATGGTAATGTAGATAAATCAACATATAATAACATAGACCAATAAAATGTAAGTCTAGCATGGTAGTATAAATGTAAAGCATGGATAATGCATATAATTGAACTATTTTTGTGTTTTTGAATTATTTCAGTGTTTTTGGATTTTGAAATTTTTTATTATTTTTGGATTTTGAGTTATAAGTTATTATGTACAATCAATCATAAGTAGACTATGTACAAGAAATTGTAAAGAAACTATGTACAATCAAGTAAAAGGAAACTACGTACAAGTAAGGTTGAGAAGAGATTATACTAATCGATGAGTCTCATGAGAGACTCCCTATCATGGTGTCTTGTATCAAAGAGAGGGATCATGAAACATGATGGATGGGCTAAGACTATGGCTTTGAAAGCTGTATATGTTATAAATGCTTTGAAATATCTATAGTGGAAATTGACTATGGGGTCCCCCTACAACTTTGAGAAGTGGATGAAATTGTAGGGATCTTAGGGACCCATATGTTAGTAGGAGAAACTCTTTAAACATGTGCTCTATGAGTAGAGGCATGAGACCTCAATGATACTACCCTAGGTATGAACATTGTGGATGGAAACTGTCTAGAGTCTTGAAACTATGGCTGATCTAAAAGAGGCCTTCATCGAAGTGTATGAACTCTCTATGTTGGTGAAGAAGGCCTTGACTATGTCTGAAATTGAACTGGAGGAAGACTTGTAACTGGTGGAGAAACTAAAAATAGTGACTACAAACTAGAAGATAGATATGAAGTAGGGAGTGGTAACTCATGTGGAACTCCACCAACTATAACCACCTAATTAGCATGAATGAATTTCATGCATCTATGAACTATAGAAGGTACTACTCAAAGTTTCTGAATCCATGATCGACCAAGCAACATATCAAAAACTCCTACACTAGGAACAATAGTAAATGGTATGGCCACATGTGTTGGAATAACCTATAGAAGAAGTATAATCTCATGTATGTACCCATTGAATATCCCAAATGTTGTAGTAATGTCATAGTGCACATGTTCACACTAGATCCCTTGTCTATGATAAAATTATAAATGGAATGATGATTAATGTAAGATTTGATAAAGAGTGCATGGTAATATGAATCATCCTCAACTATCTCCTACTCTAAGAAGGAGATGGAAGGTCTAGCTATAACTTTGGAATTATACACACCAATGTTGTTGATCAAAGGATGTGACTCAATTTAAGGTGTCTGATATGTAGCTGGTAGAGGATGTGCATGATATGTATGGTGAACATATGATGTATCCCCTATCTCTTGTTTAGAATGTTGTGGGAAAAGGTCTGAGAATATTTTCAAAGCTTTGTCATGTGTTTGCTTTGCTTGATGAGGGTCAACTAGAGTGCCAAGATCAATAACATTACCATATATCAAGTCTTATATCTTGTGTTTCAAATTGATGCATTTGGTTGTTGTGTGGCCTGGTGCCCTATGAAAATCACAAAATACATTCTAATCATATCCTTGTAGAAGAGGCTTTGTTGGATCAACTTCTCAAATAGGAGGGAGAGATATGATATTATAGTCTAGTAACTATTGTAAAATTTTGGCTGGAGATACTGGTAGATTGGTAAAATTTCACTGAGGAGGTGCTGATAAAACCACTTGCTGAGGGGACTCTGAAGCCGCATTAACTGTGGTTGATTTTAACTTTTGCTATCATTAACTTTTAATTTGTATGGGACTTTGTTGTTACTCTTGTTTGTTGTTTTTTATATGCTTGTGTACTTGAGTTTGCCCATCAAAATTAATTTGACTTCCCCTTCCTTTAGTGTATGACATAACTAAGTGAAGGAAGAAAATATTTTGAACATTATTGACTCATGCAAAGCTAGTAGAAGACTCTGTTTAAAGAGATCTTGTAACTCTTGATCGGCCATGGGGCTAGTCATTTTAGCCAAGATAGTCTTATATCGAAGAACATAATTTGTGAGATGCTCATTTGACCTTTATTTCTATTGTGCAACTTGGGCATAAGAAAATTTATCACCAATGTTAACGCTGAAATGAGATAGGAACATGTTAGCTAAAGGATTGAATGCATTGATCGAGTAATTCAGTAGACTATAGAACTATTGTAAAGCATAATACTTTAGACTGCATGGAAATAACTTGGTTAATAGCCAGTCATTTGGCACATAATCCAAGCATGCTATGTGAAAAGATCTCAAGTGTGTCTCTGGATCACCCTTTCCATCATAAAGAGTGAGCTTGGGTTGAACAAAACATGGTGGTAAGGGTGTAGAAGTAATATGATGTGCCAATGGTGTATGAAGTAGAGCAAAATAATCCAAGGCCTGTGTAGGTCTAGAGGCACCTTGCTCAAAAGAGATTTTATCTCTTGTATAAGGGAAACCATATCAAGAGACAAAGATATACTAGTTATAACTGGTGGTGCCTCATAAGAAGGTTGGGCTGCTATAGGGGGTTGTTGAGACATAGTTTCCCCCATAGTTTCATGTGTAATTAGATGCTCTAAAGGAATGAAAGACTCTAGTTGCTTATCCTTTTTAATTTCCATGATAGATTGTAAGATAAGAGTATAATCTCGAGGCTGCTCCTTGAGTCTTTCTCTAAAAATTTGTAGAATCAAGTCTTTGTTGATGACAACATCATTATCAATAATAGGTAGAAGTGGATCAAGAACCCAATGTGATGGTTCATGAACATCAGTGTTTGTAACATCATTATTATTCTCATACTGCTCATTGTGAAAATTATCCTCATGGAAATTGGTGTAATCTAGATGTGTAGGATCTATAACAAGAAGCTAAGTTGGTTGTTTATCCATGGTATATGGTCAGGTTGAAGGAAACTGGGTGAATTTAGGAGGGTTGCCACTAAGTCTTGCACTTCATCTCAAAGGAAGAGATGCAAGGAGATTAGATGACAAAAAGAAAACAACTTGAATAATGAAAGAAAAGATTAAATAAATATAATCTAAATAATGAACTAGAATATGCATAAAAAGGATATGAAGCTCACAAAACATGTAAGGTGATACCTCAAAAGCAATGGGACCTACTATATACAACTAGGGTTTTGAAAAGTGATAGATTTTAAAATTACCAAGGAATTTTAAAAATTAATGTGAATTCCTAATTTAAATATGTAGGTAAAAAATTGAAAAATATTGGAAAAATTATGATTTAAATGGACCTAGTATATGTAACTAGGGTTTGGAAGAAAATAATTTTTTAAAAGTTACCATGTAATTTTAAAAATTAATGTGAATTTTTGATTTAAATATGTATGTAAAAAATAAAAAAATAATGAAAAAATTAAGAAGGAATTTTCCCTAGGGTTTCTAGGGTTTTTATGCGTAAACAAAGTAAGTCAGGTTCATGAAATGATTTAAATTTTTTGGGAACATTGGAGTCTTACTCCTAATGTAGTTAAGGGTCTAGAATAATAAATGAGTAAATAATATTGCAATAATTATAGTATTGATTTGTATAATATATTTTACTTTTGTATCTTTCTAAAAATAGTAATGAAAGAGGAGAAATGCAACTTAGCTTAAAATTGGATTAAGATGATTGAGACAAAAGCTAAAATTGATTGTGTAGGACTAGGATAGTGTCATGAACCTAGATTTGGCTTTCATTTAGTGAAAGGATAGGAACACCAAAAATAGGACACTTTGGGGTCTAGTGCTATAGTCGAGGTCCTACTGCTATTGTCTAAACTATTCATAGAGATTTGAGTTTTTTGGTTTTTGTTCACTATCCCTATGTGAACCTGCCTATGAAATTTTGAATCTTGAATATCGATGGAGCTCCTTACAGATATGATTTAATCTTGAACCCTAGACCTTCATTATGCTTGAATAAAACTTGAGAAAGAGGGGGGTTTGTGTGTGTAAGATGCAATAAATGTGTATCCAAAACCCTTGTGTGGGTATGTTGCCTACATACCAATACTCCGAAGAGGGATCAAGCCATATATAATTCTCCCACTTGATGTGCTTTGTGAAATAGTGTTATGCAGATGTAAAAATGTCAAATTGAGATTGCTTGAGGTGGCTAGGGACTGGTGTGAGGGTTTGAATATGCTGGTAGCTATATTGGATGGTTGTATGCAGAGAATAGGGAAATTTTCTTTAGTGGTTTTACTTGTATTCTTGTTTGATTTATTAATATTTGTCAACCCCTTCTAAATGAACTTTGAATTGGATTTTATAGAGATCTATTGGTCATGGGTTAAATGTATTCATGCTAGGCTGACATAATGAAGAATAAGAATTGAAAGGATATGGTCATTTGGGATCAAAATGTGATTGGATATGAGCACTAAAAATATGATAGCTTAGGGTCTAACTCTATAGTCCAACCCTTGTGCTCCTGTCCAACAGGTTCAGGACTTGGGGGGATGGAATTAACATGAAAAATAAAGCCTAGCTGAGCTAGAATCAAGTCTCAAAAGTCTATGGATGATCGGTTATAAGCAAAAATGTGTCTATAAGGGTCATGAGAGCATGAAAGAAGGTCCTATGGATTGGGTGTAATAAGCCACACTCAATCTACCAATTTAGACATTTTATATGACTACAACTAGTTAAGTGTAGACCTAATGAGTAATTAACTAGTTTAAAAAAAGATTGTTTTAGAGTGGATTTTGAATCTAGTTGAGAACAAGAGTGGATAAGTGAGGTTGGAATTCTTCATGATCTTAGAGAATATGAATAGGATTTTCATAGCTTTGTTAAACATAAAAGAGCAAAATATGCATTAGGTGGTATTAGGGGATGATAAAGGGTTTTGGCCAAAGATGGATCATTGTCTTATGAGTGAATATTCTATTTCAAGTAAGTAAGGTTGCCTATTATTAGACTAAATATATTATAGTCAAGGTTAGGTAGAAGTTCATCTATCGAGTTTAGCAAAGATAAAGTTGTAATGAGGAAGAAGTAAGTATACCATGTACATGGTCACCAAATGGAGTCGAGTGTAGAGGAGGTATTGATAGAGACTACTCGAGAGGTAAGGAAAAATATAAAAGAATAAGATTCATAGAAGGCATATAAGTAGTGGGCCTAGTTTCAAGAAAAGCTAGCCAAATAGGCATTAGATCCAGGTGAAGGTGAAATATTAGGTTTGTACGTATAGGTATCAAAGTGATAAATTTTTAGGGATTTATGAATGATTTTATGTCTCTGCATTATCCAAGTATGAACATGATTGGGTATGGGCCTTAAGTGAAATCAAATTGTGCTAATGATAAATAAAAAATTTGTAAATGGGTGACCACAGTTTCAAAATAGATAAGAGTGTCATCAATTATTTCCACTACACACAATCAAATAAAAGATTTAATTTAAAAAAATATGGGAGATTAGGTATGTATAACATTGAAAAAAATAATTATTTTAATCCTCATTTGTGTACAACATTAAATATGAGATCCAAAAGATAATAGTTTGGAAGATAAAAAAACACTATATGATAACATTTTAAATTAAAATTGAATATAAATTAGATAGATTAACATAATTCAGATGAAAACTCTAAAAAAATTATATATGCACATGTACAATGTCAATAATAAATAGAATGCCATGATAGGCATACAAAAAATTACAACATCTACCAACATAGTATCTGATGTCGGGTGAGTGTCATATATGCATATACAATGCCAAAAATACATACATTGCCATATAAGAATATAAAAAAGCACATCTCATGTAAGACATCCTAATAATCAAATAGCCTCCCTCTCTTGGTCTTTCTCAAACAAGACTCTCCCTAGGATGCCCTACTGGTAGATGGAGATCCCTCTAATGTCTTGGATTTCTCCAAGGTCCGATTGTAGATCCTATGCTCATAGCTCGCTTATAGCTAAACCTATTTAAATATAAGTATTATTATAAAATTAATATAGAATACATTCAACCATTGTTTAAGAAATTAATTTTAAACTAGAATAAAAAACCATTTAAACATGCACTTACTAAAATCTCACGGTCCTACTAAATCTATTTTTGATGCTTAAATGAGTCAGTATTAGGCTTAGCTATTCAAATAGGCATATGAAATAGGTAATAAACATGAGAAGTTACCCTATTAATTACTTGACTAGGACTATCTGATGTCATGGGACAACCCTACATACACAATTCATTCACATAAGTTATATTTTCCCCAAGTGTGTAGTAAAATTATTAAAGCAAGTCTATTTTTAAAATTCAAAATTATAAGTTAATATATTCCTCTATCAGTGCATGTGCAGATGACATTGCAATAAGAATGCCTTTATTTGTCTCGGTTCACAGTGATGGAAGAGTCTCTACTTGAGCCATAAATTGAATGTAAACAAGGTCTCCCTTACTTTTCTATATATATATATATATATATATATATATATATATATATATATATATATATATATATATATATATATATATCTTTGATACTTTATAGAAAAGTAAGGGAGACCTTGTTTACATTCAATAACCAAGAGTGTATTTTAACCAAGAGTGTATTTAATAACACTGTACTTAAGTTTTGAGATCCTTTATATATATATATATATATATATATATATATATATATGGCAAGTTTTTCTCTATTAAACCAAGAGTGTATTTAATAACACTGTACTTAAATTTTGAGATTCTTGATAGATAAATTTAAATTAAACTTAAAAGACAAATATACATAGACTAAATGTATATAGAGAATAATATTAACTCCAAATTTTACCTTTGTATAAGTAAAAGGTGTCATCCTAATAGAGATAGATGTAGTAGTGGATAGACCAATAACTAGATCCGAAAATGTAAATAATGGCTATGGTAAATCAAATGCTACAAATGTTGATTGTGATGATGAAGGCACTTCCATGTATCAGGACATAAAAAATTCCATATATATTATTCAATTTCTATGTAAATTATTTTTTAGCTCAATTATTTTTGCAAATATAACTTAAATTCAACATGACATTTATATAAAATATACCTTCATCTTTGTAGTGGTTGATGTCTACACATCAAATGTGTGTGATAAAACATCATCACTCATAATTATATTATCCAATCCCTCTAAACCACTAGTACCATCATCATTATAAGGTCCACTGTATATAGCTCCACAAGATCTGCAAGGGTGGGGTCGGGTATGTACACTAGGTGACATATCTCTAACATTGATCTCTAAGAGCCTACCATATGCTAAACAAGTGTGTCAATGAGTAAACTAAATACATGCAGAGTGTCAATATCCATGACCTACAAAAATATAGAGGGGATCTCAGGTTCAATTGGATTTTGGATATAGATCCTTGTAGGTCAATTAGGCACATGACATGCATCTGGTTGATAGTTTATTGTATTCTATTATATTTTACATTATAGAATATTACATTTATTTTAATATTTTAAATGTTTTTTTATATTATAATATTTAAATTTTTATTATTTAAAATAATATTTTAATATTGCAATTTAATTTTACTCTTCACCCAAACTTCTTAGAAGGGTGCTATATTTACAAGTAATTTCAATAGTTTTGATTAACTAATTAATCAAAAAGTTTTACTATTGGAATGCTTCACATTATATTAACAAAAGATAATAATTAATAAAAGTAAAAGTTTGCAAAGTGTAGCAACTAGACACATCATGGCTCAAACTCCTTGTAGGGGGAAAAACTGACTCTGAACACAAGTCAAAAATCAACCAGTCAAGGCATGACTCACAAAACTACAAAAACATTAAAAAAAACAAAGAGAAAAGATTTAAGAACATGATGCCACCCTAGGAGGCAGAGGTGGAGGATCATCCTTGGGAAGCACCATCCAAATAGGAGGCTCCACATTAGGAACCTCTGGAGCAGTCCAACTATTAAGGGGGGTCATCATGAATAGTGATAGGCCATCTATAAGTCAATTGGGAAGAAATAATAGTACTAACCAGAGAACACTGAGAAGGACCAACATTAGTATTATCATGAGAACTCAAGCCACCTCCCTATGAAAGGGCAAGGAAAGAAGTGGCCCCTACTTCTGGACCAACTTATGCTTTGACACTTTTTTGTAGGAGGAGGTGGTAGATCGCAGGGTAGACCATCATGTGGCATCTAGCTCATGGTGTAAGGGGCACTCCCCCAGTGGTCAAGGAGCTCCTATAGTTGTAATAGGTCAAAATTCATATTTTTCACTTGAGCTTGAATTTGCATAAAGGCTAAAGAAATAACTACATTTTCATTAATAGAAAATGAAATTTCACAGGTCTCATGATTAAATATATCATTGTTTATGGCTTTCCATAACTGAAAGAGAATAATTTCATAAAATAATTACTAGAGAAAAGTAATAGAGGCTAGTCAATTAGAATAATCCCCAAAGAGTGCCTACCACCAAGAGAAAGGCTTAGTGTGGCAAGGCTAAAATATCAAATAAATCCATCGTTAGATAAACTAGTCTTTTAGACAAAATTATAATAGATTTTTAAAGGACTTAAGATGTTTTTAACCTAGATAGAAGGGCTGGGGAATGTGGAGGTGGAGGAGTTTATCACCAAGGCGAAGTCCATGATATATCAAATACCATAAAAAATGAGCTAGCTTAGGCTCTAGGCCAAGCTACCACACACAATCTAGACAGGGTATCCAAGTCCTGTGACAATACTGAAGACCACAACACTTGTTGAGTTTACCTAAAATGAAGGAGAAGGGACTTATCACCTGATAAAGCAACCTAGGAGAGTAATTCTTGAAATGAGTATCATAGTTTCACCTCTAGTCCTTCCACTAGGCCCTAGGAGGTTGCATGCCCAATTTATGCAACATAACATCAAGTAACAATACTTGAATGTGAAAAATTGAAGGTAAGTCCATGTTGTCTAACTAAAAATTAATTTTTAATTCAAGATAGGGGATCCAATCCTTGGACATAATCACATATAAAATAGTGTGAATCCCTTTGTGGAATAATTGCATAGCTTTAATACCAAGTAATTTAGCCAGATGAACAAAAGAACTAGTGAGAATAGAGGACCACCACAAGTTATGGTCATTAAAAGAAAACCTATACAAAAACCACCCCACCCACTTCAAATGGGGTTTGATAGATTCAAAAGCCTTCAAAATGATTTTGGCCACAAAAGAGCTAGAGATCTTGATAGGAGAAGTAGTGATGAAAAGGCATTGGAAGCTAATATTTTAGCAATTGGTTTTACCATAGGGAGAGCCCATGAAGATACAAGGTCTTAACAAAAGTTTCCAAGATTCATTACCCTCAATAGCCTAAACAACCCACTTAACACCCAGGGTTGTACTTTGTTAATAGGTGTCAATGATGCCCATACCACCCTTATCATGAGGGAGGCAACAAATATCCCAGGCTACCCGATGAAAACCCCGAGCATGATTATAATTGGCCTAGAGGAAATCTCTAATGATTTTGGATAGTTCTTCATAGGATGCCTTGGAGGGAGCCCAATAGGAAGAATAGTAGACATGAGTGGCAGCCAAGAATTTTGTGCAAACCTAAAACTTGCTTGCTAGAGATACTATATTAGTAATCCAGTACTCAATCTTGTTTTCAATCATGTTGAGGACATATTGCAAAATATCGACTAGATAAATGTCAAAAGTAAAGGGGATGCCTAAGAACTTGAATTATTCCCCCTAAGTAATTCACTGCCAATTATATTTGATAAGCCAATCAAGAATAGGCATCATGATTTTCCAAAAACATTGGGGTTTCCTCCATTGGAAGTTAGAACTAGAACCCAGATAGAAAGTGCCTAAACAATGGATATCTTCATTAAAGGTGGCCTCTTGTTATTTGAGCATGAGGAAGATGTCATTTATAAAATATCCATTGATGACCATGGAGGTGCGGTTGAGCAAAATAATGCCCCAAACAAGCCCTTGAGAAGCTCTAGAAGCTAGGAGAAAACCCATGGCTTCAATATATAATACATAAAGCACTAGAGCAAGGGGACAACCTTGGTGAATAGAGTGCTAAAGCTCAATCCCCTTGATTTTATGATCATTAATAGTAAGGTAGGTTGAAGCATAATGAATTAAAGTATGTACAATAGAGATGAAGTAGGGGCTGAAGCCAAGAGCTTTAAGAATGGATAGAGTGAATGTCCACTCAATTCTATCATAAGCTTTTTCAAAATCTAATTTAAGGAAAATGGTTATCTGGAGAGATGATAAGGCCCAAGACATGCCCTCCTAGGACTGGAAGAAGATTATCCAAAATATAACACCCTCTAATAAAACATGTTTGCTCTAGTCTGATAATGGTATAAAAGATGAGGTAGATTCAGTTGGCGAGGGCCTTAGCAAGAATCTTGTAAGAAATATTGAGCAAGGTTATAGGCCTCCAACTAGTAAGTAGCTTAGGATATCTAGTTTTAGGAATAAACTTGATATTACCTTGGTTGATCATAGCTTCAAAAGACTGATTTTGCATGTTTTCCTTGTAGACTTGCAATAAATCTAGCTCGATAAACTCCCAGGTGGATTTATAAAACTCACAGGGGAAGCCATCAAGGTAGTGGGTTTTATTATTTTTTCTTGTAATAGAAAGTCCTTGTGAGCTCCTACAAGGTGAGTAGGGCATCACAGAGTCATTGATCAGTAGGAATGAGATTTCAAGGCACCACATCAAGGAACTTCTGAAGCACTTGGGTTTGCTCGATTATGTATGGTTGAGCTTGAAACACCATCCTGTAATGATCCAAAAAATTTGAAGATATGTCTAATTGAGAGGTAAGCTAGGATTGAGCCACTTGAATGGATTTGATTTGCCCACAAGCTTGCTTAGATTTCATTGCTTTGAAAAATTCTTTGAAGGCCTTATCACCAATTTTAAGCCAATGAAGCTGAGTGTGCAACTGAGAACCTCTAGCTATATGGATATCTACGACTTTAAGGTGGTGTTTGAGAGAGGATGCAAGTCGTTGCAACTACACATTATAGAGATCAAGCTCAAGAGAGGTAGAGACCTATTGGTACTCATTGAGTGTGGCCTCTTCTGACCACTTTTTGATTTAAGCAACATGTTTGCCATAATGGCAAAGGAAGGTGGTGGTGCACAGAATGGGCTCATTCCACCAATCAATCTAGTTGGTGGCATAAAGGGGCCACAAGGCAAGATTCTAGATCCACATGACGAATAAAATTATTTCAACATGACTCAACATATAAATAGTAAGAATGAATTGATTATGTGGCACATTGTATTGTCTGGAAGTCCATTCCACTTATGAAATAGGGGAATGGTTTGAAAAAATTATACCAAAATGGATGTTGATAGGGTGGTCATTAATGCTAGAAATGGAGAAAATATTTTGATTTAACAACATAAAATGATCACATTGTTTGAGCATATGGTGATCCCTAGATTGATAGTTAGACAACATAAACCAAGATGTGGGGTTAAATGTCCACCACTAGAGGAGAGGGTCAGCCATACCCCATTTATTTTTGAAATAATACCAAGGCTCATGCTCACCAATGCACCATCTCATGGGGAATGCCCCAACCTTGTCTTGGGGGCGTTCAATCATGTTGAAATTTCCACATATCAGCCATGCAGTAGTAGGCAACTCATCGGCCAAAGATCACCAAAGCAAAGAATGGACATGACCATCATTAGGTGCATAAATGTTGAGAATGCCAAAAATATAATCATCAATGTCAAGAATAATCTAGACTACTCGAAGTGAAGAATCCTCCCCCATGGTAATAATGCTGGAGGGAAAATTAGGGGTAACTAAAATATAAGCGTCACCATGTCCCTCCTCATGTAAGGTGGGGATACAGGTGGCGTCATGCCAAATACTTCATAAGGACATTTGAATGAGAAATCTAGACTCTTTAACTTCTTATAGACATATGATATCTAGAAAAATCAATCTTTTGACATGCAACATGCACTGAGTATTTACGGGTAGTTTATTTAATATTTTCAAAAAAATAGAACAGTAAGATCTGTTGTTAATTAGTTCAGAATGCATTGATTAAAAATGTTTGAGCGATAATATTTTGGGCGATTCTGGATGAATAACTATACATGCAAGTTGCTCCTAAATGGAATGACCATAAAATCATCGGGTACACATATCCCTCATTCTGATGACCATCATATCGACATATTTTCAACAAGAAAACCCATTCCCTGAAGATACTCCAATGATTTTACAGGCACTTGATATTAATAATAAGAACATCTAAATTTATATTGCTGTCCGTAAATTATACGGAGAAAGGATACATAAGTGAATGGTGTTTTATAGGGCTCTTCTTAATGGGAAACCTTCGAAAGATTTTAAAATAAATACTTGTGAATAACAATTGGCTCACGGTCATGTTCAAGAAAGTGAATAGCAAAAATTCAAAATTCGATTCTAATGTATTTAAATACCCGATTTTGTTAATTGTAATGTTAAACAAGTAAGACATCATCTGATGCTGTCTTTAAAGCAGCGGTGATACATGATAAGGTTAGAATACCAAGATTTCAAGCTCTTCACGGAAGAAATTTATATGTTTCTTTCATTTTAAATTTATTTATATATTATTTTAAATACATTGTCAATGTTTTATATTTATAGAAGTTAATTCTCTTCAATCTTTTCTTTCTTAAAGTGGATGAAATAGTGAGATCTAAAACATAAAAAATAAATTTTATTGTATAGTTGATTCCAAAAAAATACAATTTATTTATGATTATGTTCTCTCTAAAAACTCACCACCCACTAACCCACCTCCATTCATCATTATTTTCATTTATTTTCAAGATGAAGGGAAATAAGAAGAAAAATAAAAGTTTAGTTAAGATTTCTACTATTTAAAGCTTTAGAACTTTTATTAGATATTTCTTAGATATCCCCATGTACAATTTATTTATACTACACAAGTTGTAAGTAGAATCCTTCACAATTTCTCGTTAAAGGCACTAAGGAGAAAGTGTTCAAGTACAATACAATGGTGGAAGTAGCTCTTAAGGGAACCATTTCTTTTTTGTTTCCGATAACCATCCCACCCATTTCCATGGTTATGATTTCTACATTGTTCGACAAGGTTTTTGGGGATATAATCTTTATCATGAATTCTTTTTACTTTTCAATAATTATAAAACCCAATAACCCTCCATTCTTTCCATCTGATTTAATATCTTATTCTAATTTTTGAATAGTAATCTTTAATCATAAATTGTTTACTTATATTATCCCCATATGAAAAATGACTAATAATATATTCCAAAAATATTTTCATGCATTTTTCCCCCCCACACATATCAATTAGCATTGAATAAATCAACATTAAATGTATTACAAATTAGATGCAAACAATTAAAAAAATGAAAAGTTTTATTATTTAAATGATTTTTAATAATAATAAGTACATAATAAATAATCACATGGTTTTTTAAAGCATATTGGATGACTTTGTATCTTATAGTTTTATTACCAACAATCACTACAAATTATGATTAGCAATGATCTACTTTCTTACAATAAAAACTATTCATATTTCACTTTTTATTATCCATCTGATATATGTTTTTCACAATAATTTTATCTTTAGCAAGACACATAGGAATCAAGTCATCAATACCAACCATTGTTTAACAAGAAATATAAACCTTTTCAATTACTTAAAAAATGTACTCATTTTTCCTTAGAATATATGTCAATTTTTTTTTTTGTTATTTAAGTTTTATTTAAATTTAATATAATAAAATTATATAATCTAGGAAATCCCTATAACTTAATCATTTCATAATTAGATTTATTAAATTCATTATAAATCTCATTGGTTTAGAAATGCTTAGAGTGTGAAAGATATCTTAAACAAACTTCTAAATTGCCTCTTTACCTTGTAATTCCCTTATTGATGTACATCACATATTTTTTTGAAAAATCTGAAGACATGCTCTCTCTATTCTAGTTTGAATAACTTTTCTTTTATTGACCTTCTTTGAATAGACAATCAAAGAACCTTCATCTTATCTAACAATTTAGAGTCTCCATTATTTATCTACGAATTGTATTTATAGATATTATTACATAATTTTGAGTTTAATTTGAGTTATATAGTCTAATTTTCTATTTTTCCTTTTATCTCTCCCATGTATTTTAATAAGGATCATTGATTTATGATATAATCACATATTAAATTCACTATAAGTGAACCAAATTTTAAAAATATGCATACAAATAATTAAAAATGAATGGCTGATTTGGCAGCCACCTAACACTTAATATGTATAAAATTATTGTCACTATGACATTTAGTACCATTATAGCATAACATCTTATCAATGTGATATTCTATGACACATGATTTCCCTCCCATTTGATCATCCAATATAGATTTTATGTCTAGCATCACTCCCTTTTTATCAATGTCGGGATGCTAGAAACCCCAATATTGTAATAAAAATGGAGGTAAATGAAATAAAATAAGATGGAAGCATAAAATAAAAAAAATATATTAATATATTATCAAGATAACAAATGTAGTGTGCCAAAAACACATGAAAAATGAATTAAATAAAAACTGAAATGCTTGAAATAAACTTGAATCAGATGGTATTGCACTTATACAACCTCCATATGATGGCGATGACAATGATGGAATAAAGAATCTCTTCAAAATTTATTGACACTTATAGTAATAGGTTTCTTTAGTATTCTAGTTGTGTCAATATTCAAAGTAACTACATCTTTTTATTAATATTTTTTATAGTAATCATGTGATTTTTTGACATCATGTGTTCATTCAAAAAATCAACAATATTACTATTGACTATTACAAAATAAAAAACATCACTTGTATAGTTTGGATTTAACTTTTAATTTATTTTATCCTTATATTCTTTAAATGTTACATCCATTATCGAATAAAAGTATTATGTGTCTTATTGAATTCACCTAGATGTTTAATTATTTTCTCAATCTCAAATCTATCCCAAACAATTTTTTTTGACATCACTTAGTTATATGAATAAATGTGACTACATCTCGTATTTTTAATATTTTGTTGATGTTTTTGATAATTCATGTAAAAACTTCTATAATTAATTTTTTTTGAGTTGTTGAGCACATATCACCCAATTCATAATCTATATCATAAATATCATAATGGATTTTAATTTTAACATTTCATATTTTTGAATGTATTCAAAGGCTCAATTCTCATTGATAAATCATTCTTTTAAACTACACAAAAGCTTTTTCAAAGAAGAATCATATTAGAGTTAATACCTATATATATATATATATATATATATATATATATATATATATATATATATATATATATATATATATGAGGTTCCATCAAATTTTATTTATTTATTTAACATTTATTCCAATGTCATTAACATTTAAAATATTTTTCACTATATTTTGATTTAATTGTATCAATATCCAGAACATGTAATTTTCTCTTACTACCAATAAATGTCCTAAAAGCTTTCCACTTTTTCTCTTGATTTGGATTTATATGATTTCCTAAAGATATTGGATAATTTTATCATCCATTATTTCATGTGTAATTTCAGGAATTGTATAATCTTCTCAAGATATAACTATATTAATGGCATTTCTATCTTGAATGCTTACTATTTGAAACTTTATATTATTCTCTTCACCTATAAGGTATTTAGTTATTTTATTTTTTCAATAATTTTTCAATCTACCAATAATGGGGTCTATAAAATATTAGACTTATATTATTAAAAAAGATAGAAAGTCTTTACTTAATGATTATTGAAATTGCCCTAAAAAATAAATGTCCTCCTTTAATATGTTGTATGTTGGTGGGTCATTGTACCTTTCCACATAAATATTAGCTTGATATCATTACATATATAAAAATTCTCAATGTGAACTTTACAATAAAAAATAAAAAATATGGATGTGCATGCATGTTAGAACATAGTACTATTTTAGAATCATCATTCAATATAATAAAATTAGAAGAAGAAATAATAACACTATAACTCAAACCATATAATATAAAATTAAAAAAATATACATTTATTTTTAAAGAAATTACACAATTATAAGAGAAATTTGAGAATTATATATCTGCCAAAAAAATACATGTAAACATATGATATGTGCACGGAGTTGGGGGATAATTCCATGGACATTTCTCATAACATGACTGTGTTATTCAATAATGTGGTTGCATTACTGAAATAAAGTAATCACATTATTTATATTATAGATCAGTAATTATCGAGTCATAACATGATCAAATTATTTAAAATAATAATGTAATCACATTAATTAAAATAAATAATGTGATCACATTCCCTATCACTAAAAAAATAAAAATTGAATCCAAATGTAAAATTTCCTCATTTTACATTCGAGAGTTATTTCTTTCCCCTCACTCTCCTCCACTTTGCGATCATGTTTTGCCTTAGTGAGGCTAAACCTTTCCATAAGTCATCCCTGGAAGATGCTAATTGATGATGCCTCCATGTACAAGAGGTAAGTGCTAAAAATCTACACTTTTTAACCCCAAATTTTTGTAATTATTTTTATTATTTAACTGGTAATTTATTTGTTTTGAATAGCCCATCATACTAACCCTCCTATTCCTCTGCCTAACCCTCCTAACCCTCCTAACCCTCTACCTAACCCTCTTCTTTCTCCTCCTAACCCTCTACCTAACCCTCTTATTCCTTAGTGTAACCCTCCTCCTAACCCTCCTACAGTTCCACAAAATCCCCCAAGCAGTTAGGAGAGTCTAGTTGACCACATTGTGGAAAATAAAATTGAAATTGAAGAATTAATTGGGAGAATGAGGGATCCCACTTTCACCAACACACATTGCACCTATCTAGCCAATTTTAATTGATGATGCCTCCACATAGAAGAGGTAAGTGTTAAAAATCTACACTTTTTAACCTTAAATTTTGGTAATTTTTTTATTATTTTCATTGTTTAACTAGCAATTTATTTGTTTTGAATAGCCCATCTTGATAACCCTCCTATTCCTCTACCTAACCCTCCTAACCCTCTACTTAACCCTCTTTTCCCTCCTATTAACCCTCCACCTAACCTTCTTATTCCTTAGTGTAACCCTCATCCTAACCGTCTTCCTAACCCTCCTACAGTTCCACAAAATCCCCTAGGTAGTAAGAGAGTCTAGTTGACCACATTATGGAAAATAAAATTGAAATTAAAGAGTTAATTAGGAGAATGAGGGATCCCACTTCCACCAACACCCACTGCACCTATCTAGCTAATTCCTTAGAGACATTATTAGGTCAAATTAACTCTATAACTAGTCAAATTGATAGATGTGCTTCATATCAGGATAGTTGTAGGGTTTATTATGCTAAAAAAAATTTAACACATGAGGTCAAAAATTAAAACATATAAAAATCCTCCATCTATGATGTTGGGCCCATTTTAGACCTACGTAGTAGACCTGGGTCAACTCAACAAACACCAAGGCATAAGGAAATCATGGCAGATGATTGCTCTTTTATCTTTTAGTGGTGCCAGTTGGTAGATGGCTAAAAACTCATTTTTGAATCAATAAACATTGGGAAGCGGGTGCATGTGATAGTGACTGCTTATTAAAGAGAAGCGTAGTAGAGACTGTGGGATATGTACCTCCAATGCTAGATAAATAGTCAACATGCCCCATTCCCCATGATCTTAAGATGCTTTGATTCTCTATTAAAGGAGGTCAAGTCCAGTTGGTAAAGGGAGATAAATTAGAGTAGTGAAGCTCTGGTGAATTGAATCTAGATGATTGCCATTAGAGATAAAAAATAGTTTGGGATGATTTGATGCTCCCATTTGTAGCATCCAAGCTCGATTTTGAGCCTTTGGGCCTTTAGAAACTAAAGTCAAGAACTTTCTCAATTAACATTGACATATATATGTATTGTTATTAAACTTGTTTAATGGTGAAATGCTTTATGCAATATTTGATGGATTGAATGCTTAACTCTGTCACATGGATGTTGAGCTCTTGAGAGATTTTAATCTAATGATTCTGTGGCATGCTTGTAGCTAATGATAACCCCCACTCTTAATATAGGAAATGCTATAAATATGGTTGAGACCTTGTGCCTTGTAATGATACCCATGCCTAAGTGCCAACATAAGCCTAAGTCACTCAACTAGATACCCAGTTGCCATTCAAGTACCTAAACGTTATTAAGAAAAGGTTACTTAAAGGCTTGCATTGATGAATCTATAACTATAATTTCACTAGCTAAGCCCTTGAAGAATAGAGTTGTGCCATGGCATAACTATCCCAACACAAACCCCAGTCCCTTCTCTACGTCACTTTGGGTGAGAACATAAGGATTACACCTTATGTCAAATGATGCAAATGTAGTTGAGTGATATAGAATTAGTCAAGGACTGTGCCACATTAGAACAAGCCCAAATTTGACCTAATAGTTAGATAAGTGCATGAATAGGCCCATGACCAAAACACCTAATTTTATACAAAATTTTGGTTTTGTTACTGGGACACATTGAATTTTATTTTTGTAATGGTGCACCAAGACAATACTGTGAATATCCTTCAAGAACATCGAGCACTAGTTGGAACAAGTAGAAGATAACTTTGCGTTGAGGCATCTAACTTTTAAAGGACAAAACCCAAATAAGTGGGTCCAAAACCACTTGTATGATGCCTTATACAAGGTTTTATTTTGTGAACTACCAGAGCAAGTATACTAATGATTAGCTACTTATGTGACAAACATAAGTCAAAGCTATGGATAACACCTTGAGTGGATAAAAGAGTGCCTAGAGAGGCTTGATAACTTAAATATCACTTGGACTAGAGCCATAGATAAATGGTGGCAAGGGGAACTAAACAACTATATACTTGAGTTCACAGTATCAATGTACTCCTACCCTAACGAAGTAGAATATCAGTTCTTTCATGAACTCATAGGCATGTTTAAAAAATAACTCAACATCAAACTCAAAAAGTTGATGGTGGATTATGAATTTAAAATAGTGAGGATGGAAGGCTAAAGTCCTCTTGCATATGAGCAGTACAATGGGGAAGAAGGGGATGTGTAGGTGAGGCACAATGGAAGGGGACAAGTAGATTGATAACTAATATCTCAGGAGATAAGCTTATAACAAGAGGAGGCATAGGATGATGGAAGATATATAATCTAGAAGTACTGAGAGAACCTATAGAGAGTGGGAAGGGCATGGGGAAGGATCTCTTGAATGGTAGTTGTGCCCAAAGGAAGGAACCCTTAAAGCCATGGAAAAATCTACATAGTTGACTAGTGAATGCCCGAGGTCCCTATAGAATTTGACCATTAGAGATGTACCAAATTCACCTACCCCCTTTGAACCTGTAGCACGAGCTCATGTATTGGATCCCCCATATGAAAATAAAAGATTGATAAATGGCCTCAATGTCGACGTAGACTTTGATCATTTTGCAAATTTGGACCAAAACTTTGTGATTAAACAAGTTATCCCATATGAGGAGGTAAGTGAAGATACCTCTAGACTCGAAGTGTTAGCCTAACTGGATTGAACATGAGTGCAATCACCCCAATCTAGCCAATGTTGGATGTATAGCCTGGGCAATAGTCCATAAGAAGTGGCCTTATACCACTAGTTAATAGTATAGTGCCATCATCTTTTAAGGTACTAGTAGTAACCAAAGGACTAGTGTTTGGCCTAGTAGTTGGAAGATTTATAGGACCAATGATAGGATAAGTATTAGGAGGATAAGTTCCCTAGGCACCAACTTCTTCCTAGCCCCAAATATATTATGAGATGACCATGCACCTGCTAAAGTATCAAGGTGTGGATAATGTCATAGAGCATGTGATCAAGTGTGAATTATAATGGTGAACTCAGGGAATAATCTGGTCCAAGCACAAGGCAACCTAGTTTATGACAACCTTGCTTGATTGTACCCATACTTGGTAAGGAAATTTTATCCTAACCATGCTATGGTTGATTATGACACTCTAAATAGAGCCTTCTTGAAGGAGTTTGATATACCTAATTTTGAGTAGCAGAACATTTCTATGCTCAAGGAGATCAAGCAATGATTATTAGAGAGTGTGCACTTATATGACACTAGATTCAAGACTCTCCTTTCCAAACTCCCTTATGATATTTTCCCCTCCCAACATGTGTAATTATTTTTTGAAGGATTGCTAGTACTTTTTAGAAGGATGCTATCCATGAAAACATTCATAGACCCTCATGAAGTGCTTAAAGCCATGCTTAGAGATGAGGTAATTGGGAGCACTGATACATGCATTAGACCATTCATGGAGGTAAAAATTATGTCTATGGGCTCCCAATTATAGAATTTGATTGCTAGTTCATCATAAGACACTCAAAGTATATTGTGGTGCATTGATTACAAGATAGAGGGTCATAATAGAAATAACTACCCATGAAATAATATGTGCACACTGATTCTCATCTATGAAGTTTATCATGAGGCACATAATGTTCACAACTACCCTTTATTGTAATGCACCAGTCAGGTTAGCACAACCTTCTATTTCAAGTTGTGTGATGCCTATACTCACAATATAACTAACTACTGAGTAATTGATGAGATGTACTAGAACATGGAGAGAGGCACACAATAGGCAACTACAATAGCTAGAGGGTATGTGAACTAGGGAAATGAGGGTTATGGTCAATATAATTCTAGATATAGGAACCAAAGAGGTGACATAGGGTGAGGTAGAGGAAGATTCCCACCATGATCATGTTTCAAGTGAGAGTTAACCAAACACTATCAACATGACTGCCTAATGCATATAATATGCAGGTATTGTCAAAGACCACATGTAATTAAAGAATGCCTTGATTTGTACAAAAATCTAACCTAAGATAAATTGGGCACCAATAGGGTCACATGGATGATTAGGCATGAGCCTAAAGATATAAAATGGGCTCTAAAAGTACAACTAGCAGGCATATAGTCAATCAAAGTGCAAATAACTACTCGAAGTGGAATCACCATTTAGTTACCAACTATATCAACACAAGATATACACCTAGAATATGGAAAACCAAGCTACACTAAGTGCATAACATGGCTTGAGCCAAAATCCATGCCCTACCCTAACTTTGCACATCAAAATTATGTCCTACAACAAGCCATGAGCATAATACAAAATTTGTAAGGAAAAATCCAACTGGCTAGAGATCTAGAAAGGTAGGCTACTACCTCACACAAAAAGTAAGATAGCTAGGAGGTTGAAGTATAGGAGTTGATAGAGATCATGTACGTCTTGCAAATGGAAGGGATGCTTTGCCTGCTAACTTTTTTTTTATCTTAGAGCACACAAGGAGAAATCTAAGTGAAGTTATTGATCCCCATGTAATTAAGGTTATTATAACACATATGGATCTAGCACATAAAATAAGGCATACACAAAACATAGAGTATGAACAAGAAATCTTGGTGAATGCCACCATTGATGGATGGTTCATCTACGAGGTCCTGATCAATATTGGCATCGAGGTCAATATATTGACTAAGTATTCATGGGAAAAGATGGGTAGGCCATCCTTGATGCCTTCTCCCCATGTAATATTCATGTCCAATAAGACCCAAGTGTAGCTAATCAAAAGTCTGAAGGGTGCCATTGTAAATATTATGGTCACCAAATTCTATGTTGACTTTAAGATTATCAAGTTGGCTGAATAAGATAACTATCCAATGATTTTAAGAAGGCCTTGGTGCTATGGAAATAATGTAGATATGCACTTCAAGAAGCAATATATGACCTTTGAGAATGACAAGGAAAGGGTAGCGATCCCCCTTTCAAGTGACCAAAGACCCCCCTATGTGGAGAGCATTGATCTGGAGGATGAGATCAGCCATATATATAACATCATGATGTAAGGCACCAAGAATATCCACTCTTCTGATCAAGTAGTGCTCTCTTATGAGGATGGGAAATCAACCTCAAACATCACTAATGTCACTTGAAACTGATGGGTTGAAGAGGATTATGAGACCACTAGTCATAGATGTCATTTGGTGCATGCAAAGGTGCTAAATCCTATGAAAACTGGTTGGGTCTAGATTGATCATGCTCCAAATGATGGGTCCCATGCCACAAGGAAAAAATAAAGAGGGTACTCAGCCTAAGCAAAATCAACCTTGCAGTGCTCCCAAAATTTGAAGGGAGCAACCCAATAGAAAGGTATGTCTATGACCTTAAAGAATGCATCCCCAAAGAGAAATATATAATGGGTGTACTAGTGTATACCTTGATAAGCAATACCACTCATTAGTGAGTAGTGAAAATTTCTACCTTGCCAACCTAGCCAGAGGTCAAAGCACCCATTTACAATAGATTCAAGAGGAGTAATGAGAACTTGAATATCTCAACATACTTTTGTAACTTTGACCCTGTGGCACATGTGCACCTATGCAAAGAGACATGGACTGGCTGTAGAATGATTTCCCCAAAGAACTTATGGGTACACACCTTTTATAGGACTTTGAAGACATAGGTGTAAGCATGGTATGTGGTCAACAAGATGTACCAAGAGATAGCCAGTTGGGAGGCCCTTTAGGAGAAGTTTGTGCACACCTCCTTTTCCTCATATAACTTGGAGTTAGTCAAGCCACTACAAGTAATTTAGAGGGTAATGTTTGAAGACACAACCATATTTGAGGAGAACCTAAAAGACATGTTAAGGGAAAAGGGTAGGCACTTCTATCTTTATTTGAGGAACAAGTTCTCAATAGTGAATTAACTAAAGAAGATGATGAAACTTGGAAGGAATGCTACTAAAAAGAATTGACTGCCAAAAGAAAGCTCATGTGACAAGTAGATGATAGCCCTCCTAGTGAAGAAGACCCCATTCATCTTCATGTAGAGACAATAGAGGGAATTGAAAAATTTGAATAATCACATGAGGATAAGAATGAGCCATACTGTGTAATATTAAAGACCATCAAAGTGGACATAAATGTAGAAGGAAAGCCAAAGATGGCCACTCTAGACTCCTATTGGTCTAATGCAGAGCTGGCATATATCATAGACCTCTTGAAGGAGTTCAAAGACTTGTTCCTTAGGACTTATTAGGATATGAAGGGCACACATTCATACATTGGGAAGATGAACATAAATCTAATTGATGGTACAAGATCAATCAAAAAGTGCCCCTACAAGATGAATCCTAACCTTTGTGCCAAGGTTAAAATAGAGTCAATGTAATGTTGGTTGTAGGGGTCATCTAACCTATGTAGGAGTATGAGTGGGTGAGCTCAATGGTAATAATAATTAATAAGGATGGATACATTCACATTTATTTAAATTATAGAATGTTTAACACTACCTATATTAATGACCCCTTCCCAACTCCATTCATCAATGAAGTCTTGAAAGGCATTATAGGTTGCAAGATCTACACCTTCACTGATGGGTTCTCTAGCTACTACCAAGTATAGGTTAAGGAAGAGGACAATCCTAAAATAATCTTTATGATTGAATGGGGATATTTTTATTATAACATGATGCCCTTTGGACTCAAGAATGCACTAGCTGTGTTCTTTAGAGTGGTGATCACCGCATTCAAATATTTCATCCATAGTTTCCTACAAGTTTATCTAGATGATTAGATCATGTATGTCCTTATCGATGACCATTGTGACAACATATGCATAATTTTTGAGAGGTGTAGGCAGCTTTAAATATCCTTGAACCTAAAAAAGTTCATCTTCACAACACTATTTGGAACCCTGCTTGGGCACATCATCTGTAAGGATCGTTTGCTCATCAATTCAACAATGATTTCCATCATCATTCAACTTCAGACTCTATTCACATAGAAATATGTTCGTGCCTTTATTTTACACTACGGATATTATAGAAAATTTATAAAGAGTTATGCAAAAATTATGTTTTTTCTATGAGAGCTCTTAAACTAGGATGGCTCGTTCTATTGGGGCAAAGTGCAAGAGGATGCCTTTGAGACCCTAAAACTCAGATTAGCTAGCATAAATATCTTACCATTTCCTATTTGGATGACCCTTTTTCACATCCATGTCGATGATTCTATATTTATGATTGGCATAATCTTAGTACAACCTGGCGAGGGTAAAATGAATCATCCCATCTCCTTTTCTAGTATAAATTTGACCCCAAGAGAGTAAAATTACACAATGATAGAGTGTGAGGCATTTTCCATGGTATACACCCTATAAAAATTTAGATAATATTTTATGGAAATCTCTCTCATATTTTCCATAGATCACGAGGCACTTAAGTACCTCATAAATAAGGCTATTTTACACAAGTGCATATGTAGACGGATAGTTCCATTCCAAGAGTTCTAGTTCTCCATTTTTATTAAGCTTGGAAAGTAGAACTTGGGGCCAAACCATTTATACCACATCAATTTTGGTGATGTGGTGGAACCTATTGAGGATGACATGCCAGACACACAACTTTGTAGAGTCTAATGCATCCCTAATGATTTAGTGGATATTTCCACCTTTCTAAAATCTGGAGTTATGCCATAGACTATGACAAATAAGGAAAAGAGATAAATAGTAGTTTGTGTTTTCCCCTTTTATCTCATTAGAAAAGAGTTGTATAAACTAAGTAGATATGAAGTGATGCACTTATGTGTCTTGGAGCATGAAAGAGACTCCATCTTATGAGAGGTGCAAGAAGGCATAGTAGGAGGATATTGTGTAGGAGACACAATGGCATGTAATGTGTTACGGTCAGGCTTATGGTGGTCAAGTCTATTTCAAGATGTGAAAGATTACACCAAGGCATGTGACATATGCTAGTGAACAAGGAAGCCCAACCATCAAGATGAGGTGCCCCTCATCCCTATTTTTTCCTAGGTACCATTTAAGAAATGGGCCATTGATTTTGTTAGGTTGATAAATCCTGCAACATGATGCACATGTGAAAGGTATATTATAGTGGCTACAGATTATTTACCCAAGTAGGCTGAGGCCATACTGACAAAAGAATACATAGCTACCACAACTATGTGCTTCATCTGAGAAAACATAATAAGCTGATATAGGTGCCTGCTCAGTTTGAATAGTGATAAGGGCACTCATTTTATCAATGAATGGTGTGTATCCTATTAACTAAATATATGGAAGTGAACACAAAATAACCCCTTATCATCCATAAACAAACAACATATTTGAGGCATTTAACAAAATATTAGGAACATGCCTCATAAATATATGTGATGTGGGTCACAAGGATTGAGATGATCGAGTGTTGGCAGTGTTATGGGCATATCGTATAACCTACAAGCACCTGAACAAGGTTACACCATTTCAACTAGTGTTTGGCACTTAGGTGATCCTGCTGATGGAGTTCTTGGTACCATCATTATTCATCATGTACATTGGTTGGTTAGATGAGCAAGAATCATTGAACACCAGGTTAGAGGACTTGGAGTGTTTATATGAGACACATGCCCAAGAAAAGTGGAGCCAATAGATAGAAAAGGTATACTAGAAGCTCTGACATGACAAGCATATAAATAATAAGGTGCTAACAGAAGGATCATTTATTTTAATTTGTGACTCCAAGTATATGAGGTACCTAGGAAAACTTTAGATAAGGTAAATGGGCCCCTATATAATCCATAAAATATTATAGACTAGTGCATGTAAGATGTACATGCTATCAGGTGAAATGATCACTAGGCATTTTAATGATAACCACTTAAATTTGTATTGGTAATAGGGTGGTGCTTGCACTATGAGACACCAACTTCTTGGTCATGAGTTGGGTGTATTGAGTGACCAGAATAAAGTTTAGTGCAAGCCAAATAAGTTGAAATTTAGATATGATAGTGAATAAGTGATACTTTGAGACCACCAATTAAAATGTTTTTAGCACTTTCACACATAATTATAGTTGGGTGAGTTGAGCATGAATGCTCTCCAAGTGCCTAACACTATAAATCTAAGTTATGGGTGCATGAATATTGCTAGAGTTTGACACAAGGTGCACCAGATCTTCATGCATAAGATTCAAGAAGAAAGACATTAGTATTCCTACAAAAGGGATATTCCATCACTTTTAATCATAACTTTAGTTGTGTGTGTTGAGTCAGGATGTCTTATAAGCACATACGCTAGACACTTATGCTTTTGGGTGCATAAAACTCACTAGACTTAGAGTAAATGTGAATTGAGAGTCACAAAAGATAAAGTGAAGATGCACAACATGATCATGCACAAGAGAGAAAGTGAAGATGCACAACATGATCATGCGTAAGAGAACCATAAGATGAGAATCAAGTGCTAGAGGTAAAGCACAAGGGATTTGTATGGGGTAGGATAGGCT
Organism: Torreya grandis; assembly: GCA_037957365.1. Lineage (NCBI taxonomy): Eukaryota > Viridiplantae > Streptophyta > Pinopsida > Cupressales > Taxaceae > Torreya > Torreya grandis. The sequence goes on along the minus strand of JARHVA010004698.1, from coordinate 900,689 downwards.
AAGGCAAGATGAAGCACAAAAAATTGACCAAGATAGAAAAGTTCACTTGAAATAGAAGTGCAATAAGAAGAGAAGGTAAAACTGAGGATGTTGAATTATGTGCATATGAGGCACTTCACTTAGGTTTCCATAAGAAAGGTGAAGTTTTCACTAAGTGAATAAAGTGTAGATTGAAAATCATCAAAGATAGCTGACATTCACCTAGAATTGAGCAAGAAGTGATAATTTGAACTACATGTCACTTCATTGAAATACCATTAGGATAATTGAATGAGGTGATGATGGAGGCACAAAGATCTACATTAAATACATTGGTGGTAGATAATTTTCATGGATTTCTTGAAATTTTGTCTTGTTCAAGAAATATAGATGCCACCATGCCATTAAATCACATACATTAAAGATAGTAAATGGAAGTAGGGTATAAAACATCAAACAATAGACTAGTTTTGGTTATAAATTATATGTGAACTTGAGACTTAGAGGAAACTAGAGTAAAACTAGTGAACCAAAGAGATGAAGCACAAAAACCCTACCAGAGTGAGAATTTGAGCACCTACAAGCACCAAAAGTGATTGATTGTAAAGTAGGAGAAATCAAGTTCATATTGAGACTAGTGTGGAGAGGTGTGGGGAGAGAATTATGTAGGAACCAATTGATAAAAAAAGTGAGTTTCTATCAAGGTCACCATTGATGATACATGAAGCTTAAAGGATGAAGGTATAGTTGTAAACCTCATGATTGAAAAGTGCTAATAGCCATTCTAAGATTCAATAAACCAAACCTACCATAATTAAAAACTAGAAAATTTAGTTTAAGAAAGAATCATAAGGGATCAAGTTCACAATAGGAAAAACAAGAACTAAAACAAACATGTATAGTAGTAGAAACTACTACTATAAGAATAATAATGTTACTAGTGGAAGGAGTCAACATTGCATAAGTTGACACTGAGGCACTGAAGAATATGTCCTACTAGGTGATGAAAATTTCCCCATAATTCTTAATAGGGGAACATTGAAATTATTTTTCACACACCTCCCAATTGAAGGAGTATAACCACCATACATCAAGTCATGCACAAGACCTAGTGCTAGATTAGATGGTTAATACAGGAAACAAAATGGAGTAGGGCATAGCTTTATTTGATGTGTCAATCTAAGATAGATTAATGGCATTCAGTGCATCTCAAATTTATGAGTTGTTATGATTTGGAAAGCCAGAGGAAATCATGCAGTTCTTTCTTTCATGAATCCATGGAGATTACATATATTTTACAAGGAGGCACATGAGGATTTTGGCATGCCTAATAAGAAGGATAATCAAGCTTCCAGATGTTGGAAAAGATATTCATGAGATGATGACCAATGATGAAGAGGTGGAGTGCATTACAAAGCTCTTGAATTGTTCTAAGGGGGATTTACATTCCCCATTAAATATGGTAAGGACCACGGTATGAGGGAAATAGTGCACCTCATAAGTTTGAAACTTTACCCCAGTGGTTAGTGGACCAATGTCACCAAAAATTACCTCTACATCACTTATCATATGGCATAAGGCATAAATTTTAACATTGCAAAATTTATAGCCAAGGAGTTTGTAAAGAATGTGCTAGATTGCCACACAATAAAGGGGACTTTAGGTAGGGGTCTATTCTAATATTAATAGTCATAGATGAGATTAGAGTACTCGATGTGGATGAGGACAATCTCTATCTTTTCCCAAAACATAATGACTCCCCAATGCATAAGTACAAATATATCACTTGGCCTAGTTCCTTTTCTACAAAGTATAAAACTTGAGTGATGGGATGGTGTGAGAAGTACATAGAAGAATTTGGGTTAGATTGGTGCATCCCCTAGGATCTCCCCAAGAGCATGTATAAAACAACATTTGCCTTTATGAAGCACTTCTATGTAGTGTACTTGTTGCTGACTGATGGAAACAAGTCAAGATGGTTTAAGATCCCATATGCCTTCTCAACCAAGTACTTCAAGGACATACTTTGAAGGATACCAAATGCATAGTAGTTAGATATCCTAGTTAAGGAGTTAGACATAGAGAGGAACAGGTTGTAGCACTAGTTTGTGTGCCTAGGGAGAAAAGTGACCAAGGATGAAGAGGATGATTCATATCACATTGACATCCACTCCCTTTAAGAATAAATCATACTCAAGCACATCCATAAGTTATGCTATGAGATGAAGCCAAAGAAGAAGGGACCCAATGGTGTGAATACTGATGACCCCCCATTAGGATCGATGATGAAGAAACACTGGTACCAGATGAGAAGAAACAATCTCCAAAGAAGATGAAGGGGGAGACACTTAAGGAGATAAAGGAGCGCATCAAGTTGAAAATTGCCTCCAATGATGAAGCCTCTCCATTGACCCCTACAAAGAAGTGTGTGAAGTTTGTGCCAAAGACTTATCCTATCTCAAAAGAGAAGAAAAAGAAGCCAAAGTTTCCTACTATGATGCCCACCATCACTTGGTGGACATAGAGGTGCAAGAGGTGTAAAAAGAGTAAGAAGAGATGGAGAAGGAGGTAAGATTTGGGAAAGGCATGCACATTGTACCCGAAAAATATGACTCCTCATCTAGCAAGAGAACTCCTTCAACACCTTAAAGTGCATAGGCAAGGAGGAAACAAGTATGGAAGAAGTTTGGCCTTAGTAACATTTATATTAAGAAGGCATAGAAGCTATAAAAGAGAAAAGAAGAAATGATGAAGTTCAACATGACAAAGGAAGGGATTAAGAGAGTTGAGACCGAGGAGCCTAGGGAAGAAGAAGAAAAGTGCAAGGTAGAAGAAGAAATAAAGGAAGAGCCTAGTGTTTTAAAAATTCATGAGGCTCTCCAAAGCAACACTACTATCATGCTTGGAGAAGAAAGACCATCAAGCACACCAACCAAAGAACTTACAATGTAGCCTCCATAAGATGAAGAGGAGTTAAGGTGTAAATAGATGAAAATGGGCCTTAGTCAGGATCATATAGAAGTAGCATTAGAGTTGCATCAAAAAAGGAAGGCCATGAAGGCCAAGGGCATGAGCCAAAAAAAGATAGATAAATTTGAGGTCGAGGAGATAAGGTCTGAGGAAGAAAGAACTGCCATGATCATGAATAAGAGGAAGGCAGAGATAAAGAAGGCTCAGAAGGAGAAGGTCAATAAAGAGATAAGAGAAGAGGGTTACCGCAAGCACAAAACCCATAAAGGACAAAGTAGTAGAGGTGCTTAGTAACCCCACCAACATAATAAAGGAAGCAATAGAATACGCATGCCCTAGTACTAAAGGGGCACTTAGAGATAAAAAAGGTGATGCTAGTGTCTTAAAGGAACAAACAAAGAGTATAAATAAAGAACAAGGTGGCAAGGCTAGTGTCGAGAAGGAAGAAAAAGAAGATGAAGGGGAAAAGTTAGAAGAACCCCTATAGGAAAAAGAATAAGAAGACATTGAAGAAAGGACTAGTGCCATGGAGAGGAATCAAAGCAGATAGAATTGGCCATCGAAAAAGAAGAATTTGAGTTGAGCTATAGAGAGAAGGTGTAAAAGGGGTACACTCAAAATGATGATTTTTACATGTTGGATAACATGCCCCCCAAAGCTGCCACGATGATGATGCACCACCAAGTGTCCTTTAAAGTTGATTTATACATAGATGATCCTCACTTCAAGGTGCTGATGGAAGAAATCCAAAGCACTAAAAAACTAGAGGAAGGGTGCGATTACCAACTTGTCAACCCCTAAGAAATGAACCCAGTAAGGTTAGCTAATACTTTCCTTTGAATGGCCTTTGAGGTAACATGCAAGAACATTTTTTAATGATGTTCACACAATAAAATAGAAGAATATGGTGCTAAAGGTGGAGGAAGAGATTAACACCATGAAGCTCAAGATCCAACAATTGGTTGAGTGTATGGAAGAAGCAAAACCATCCTTTTTGGATGGTATTGACACTTCTAAAATTTTAAAGGTTGATAAGGTGTGCATGTTGGTAGAGTAGATGATCGTTCAAATGAATCTAACACTAAAAGAGAAGGAATAACCTTGTGACACCATCAAGAGATAGCTCAATAAGAAGCTTGATGAAGTAGAAAACCTTTTTGTAAATATAAAAGAGGGCAAAGAAGATGTTGATGTTATCTTTTGCAACTTCTCCACCTAGGCATCAACCATAAATGCATGCCTCCAAAAGGTGAAAGGGGAGAAGGATGCCTTAATGAATTAAGCATTTACTATTAGCAAGGCCAAGTGCACATAGATTATGGCATAGGTCAACACTTTGAGCACCCAGCTAAAAACCTAGGAGGAAGACCTAGAAGAACTCTTTTGCACCTATCAGACAAAGGCAAGAGAGCAAGGGGCCATCCTAGATGGTGGGGTCATAAAAGCAAAGGAAATGCTAAAAGACTTCAAAAAAAAATTAGAAAACACTGACATGATCATGCTCAAGGCTACCTTGATGGAGATTGATGGTGCCATTGAAGAAATCAATCTCATAGTTTAGGGCTTCGAGGACTTCAAGACAAAACTATAATAGAGCACACCCAAATTTTGTGCACCTAAGGCATTGGAAGTCTAGTCTGAAGGGAAAATAGAATTTTTTTATGGGGTAATGTTGGGCCCATTTTTGACCTAAGTAGTGGACCCACACTAACTCAGAAAACACCTAGGCATGAGGCAATCATGTCAAATGATTTCTCTTTTGTTTTCTAGTGGTACCAATTAGAAGGTGGCTAATAACTCTTTTTTGAATCAATCAACATTGGGAAGTAAAGGCACATGATAGTGATGATCACTAAAGACAAGTGTCATGGAGACAGTAAGATATGTACCTCTAGTTCCATCTCAATGATCAATATGCTCCATTCCTTATGATCCTAAGATGCTCCAAAGCTATATAAAATGAGGTTGAGTCTAGTTAGTAAAAGGAGATGAACTGGAGTAGAAAAGCTCTAGTGAATTGATTCTAGATGGTTACCATTAGAGATAAAAATAGTTTAGGATACTTTTGATGCTCCCATTTGTATCACCCAAGCTCATTTGTGAGTCTTTGGGCCTTTAGAAACTTAAGCACTTTCTTAGTTAACATTAACACACACACACACACAGATATATATATATATATATATATATATATATATTGTTATTAAACTTATTTAATGGTGAAATGCCTTATGCAATATTTGATAGATTGAATGCTTAACTTTGTCACATGGATGTTGAGATCTTGCAAGCTTCTAATATAATGATTCTATGGTGTGATTTTAGCTAATGATAACCCATACTCTTGATATAGGAAATTTTATAAGTATGGTTGAGACCCTGTGCCTTGTAATGATAACCGTGCCTAAGCACCAACCTAAGCCTAAGTCACTCAACCAGATACCTAGTTTCCCTTCAAGAACTTAAATGATATTATTCAAATGTTTCCCAAAGGCTTACACCCATGAATCCAAAACTGTTAGTGCACTAACCAAACCCTTGAAGAATAGAGTTACAATATGACACAACTAATCCAACACAGACCTTGATCCCTTCTCTACTGTACTTCAAGTGAGAACATAAGGCTTGTGACTTATGTAAAATGATGCCAGTGTAGTTGAGTCATAAATTTTGAGAGCTATAAGATTAGTCAAAGCCTATGCCATGTGGGAATAAGCCCAAATCTAACCCAATAGTTAGATAAGCACATGACTAGGCCCATTACCAAAACACCTACTTTTATATAACACACACCTTATTCATTGAGCCATCCACCAATGCACCATTTTTAATAATTGCTAAATGTTTTCCAATCCATCATTACCAACATAATTTAATCATAGCCAATTTATAAGACCGATGGTGGATGGTGTTTTATTATACACTATGTAACAACCATGAGGTCCCATTGTATTTTTTGAGGAAACTCTATTGTGAGTTTGTCCTTAATGAGATTTTGAACTATTTTTATTATAGTGAGTTTCAAGGCTGAGATAAAGGCTCTACATAAGATCAACCAAGTGCATGTCATGTGCCTAATTGGCCTACAAGGATCTATATCCAAAATCTACTTAAACTCGAGATCCCCTCTATAGTTCAATAGGTCATAGAGATTAATAATCTACATGCACTTAGTTTTTTCACTAATACACTGGTTTACCATATGAGTAGGCTTTCATAGACCAATGCTAGAGATATGCCACCTAGTGTGCATACTTGACCCCACCTTTTTATATTTTGTGGAGCTATATGAACTAGACCTTCTAATGACAATGACACTAGTGGTTCAGAGGGCTTGGGTAATATAATTATTAGTGATGATTTTTTGGCACACACATTTGGTTTGAAAACATCAACCACTACATAGATGTAAGTATATTTTATATAAATTTCATGTTAAATTTAAATTATATTTGAAAATTTAATTTAGATAACAATTATTTTACATATCAATTGAATAATATATATGTCATTTTTATATCCAAAGAGGTGACGATGCCTTCATTGTCACAGTCAACATTTGCAACATTTAATTTGATGCAACCATTATTTACATTTTTGGATCCAGCTATTGGCCCATCCACTACTACATCTATATCTATTAGGATGATATCTTTTACTTATACAAAGGTAAAATTTTGAGTTAATATTATGTTTTATGTACATTTAGTCTATGTATATTTTCTTTATAAGTTTAAGTTAAATTTATCTATCAAGGATCTCAAAATTCAAGTAAAGTACTATTAAATACACTCTTGGTTTAATAAAGGGGAAAAACTTTCCATATATATATTTGATAATTTATAGAAAAGTAAGTGAGACCTTGTTTACATTTAGTTAATGTCGCAAGTAAACACTCCTCCACCACTGTGAGCTAAGATAGACATAGGCATTACTTCTACAATATCATCCACATAGGTGCTAATAGATGTATATATTAACTTGTAATTTTGAATTGTAAAAATAGACTTGTTTTAGTAATTTTACTACATACTTGGGGAAAATATAAATTATGTGAATGTATTATGTATGTTGGGTTGTCCCATGACATATGATAGTCTCAGTCATATGATTAGTAGGGAAAATTCTCATGTTTCTTCCCTATTTTAGATGCCTATTCAAATAGCTGAGCCTTCCACTGACTCATTTGAGCATCAAAAATAGATTGAGCAGGACCACAAGCTTGTAGTAAGTGCATGTTCAAATGATTTTTTATTCTAGTTTAAAATTAATTTATTAACAATTGGTTGAATTTATTTTCTATTAATTTTTTAATAATACTTATATTTAAACAGGTTCAATTTCAAGTGAGCTATGAGCATGAGACCCACAGTCGAACCTTGGAGCAATCCAAGGCATTAGAGGGATCTCCATCTACTAGCAGGGCATCTTAGGGAGAGTCTTCTTTGAGGAAGGCAAAGAGAGGAAGTTTATTTGATGATTAGGAAGTCTTACATTAGATGTGATTTTTTGTATGCCTATATGGCAATGTATGTATTTTTGGAATTGTATATGCTTATATGACATTCACTTGACATTAGATACTGTGTTGGTAGCTGTTGTAATTATTTGTATGCCTATCATGGCAATCTATGTATTATTGATATTGTACATGTTCATATATGATTTTTTTAGAGTTTTAATTATAAGTATATTAATCTATCTATTTATATTCAGTTTTAATTTAAAATGTTATTGTATATTGTTGTTTTGATATTTGAAACTATTATCTATTGGATATCATATTTAATGTCGTACACAAATGAGGATTAAAAAATTATTCTTTTCAATGTTATAAATCTCCGATCTCCCAAATTTTTTTAAATTAAAGTTTTTATTTGATTGTGTGTAGTGGAAATGACTAGTGACACTCTTATCTATTTTGCATTTGTGATCACCCATTTACAAATTTTCAATTGATCATTATCATAATTTTATTTTAATTAAGGCCCATACCCAATCATGTTCATACTTGTATGATGTAGAGACATAAAATCATTCATAAATCCCTGTTAATTTATCACTCAGATACTTATACCTATAATTTACTTTATATTTCACCTTCACCTAGCTCTAATGGCTTTTTAACTAGATTTTCTTGAAACTAGGCCTACTACTTGTATGCCTTCTATGATTCTTATTCCTTTATATTTTTCCTCACCGCTTAAGTAATCTCTATCAATACCTCTTTGAACTCAAATCCTTTTGGTGACCATGTACATGGTCTATTTCTTCCTTTGTGCAACTTTATCTTTGATAAACTTACAAGATAGAATTATACCTAACCTTGACTATAATGTCTTTATTTTGATAAAGGAAAACTTATTGACTTGAAACAAAATATTCATTTATGAGACAATGATCCATCTTTGGCCAAAACCCTTGATCATGCCCCTAATACCACCTAATGCACAATTTTATCTTATATGTTTAAGAAGGTTATGAAATTCCAATTCATATGATCTAAGAGCATGAATAATTCCAACTTCACTTATCCACTCTTGTTATAAACTTGATTAATAATCCACTCTCAAACAATCTGCTTTTAAATTAGTCAATTATTCATTAGGTCTACTCTTAACTAGTCACAAATCTCTTAGATCTACTCTCCTTCCTTTGAAAAATTATTATTTGAGATACTCTAGATAGGTCTTAGGAAAAATAAAGGATTTATTTAGGTATCAAAACTTACAAGAAATGAACCAATTATAGGTCTATAAGAGATTGATATTTCATTCTCAAATTCTATCATTTTAAGTTTCTAGGTCTTTAGACCTAGTTATTGCTCCAATAGGTCAATTTATCATAATAGAGTTTATATCACTTAAAAATTATATTTAAAGTAGTATTTTTTATCAATTATAACATGTTTTAACCCTTACCCAAGTTTATGTAACTCAAATCAACCAAAAATGCATCTTACCTTATGCACAACTTTCTCAAAAATGATCTTTTACAGGTGTATATAAAAACAATCCTCTGTACCTACAATTTCAAACCTCTTGTAAACCCAATGATACATGGAATACATTATAATATACATTCCTTAACTACTCACAAAATTTTAGACCTTATTTTTTAATTTTTTGAGTTTTATAAGTGTTTTACTCAAGAAAACCCTTACTTGAGATTTACTCAAAATTTTTACAGGCTGAGAGCTTAGTTAAGACTATTGTCAACATAGATTCTACATGTATTTGGTGATGCTACTACATCACCTTTACTATCCTCAAACATAAAACTTTTGTCATTCACTCTTCACATTCTCTCGCTATAAATTCCCTAGTCTTGGCTATGCCTAGATGCATTCCTTTTATTTAATACTTTCAAGAACACTTCCTCTATCTCTTATATCCACCTATCCAACCTTCATTCAACCTACTCAATCTAATTTCAAATGCCTCCACACTTCTTTACACTTTCTTGAATTTTTCCCTTCAATGGTTATTTAGCCTAATAGGACTAATTCAAATTATAGAGATTGGTTTTTGACCCTTCAACACCTCACTCATTCATCACCTTCAACACCTCAATCTTGAGATTTTATTACTTTCTAGGCTTGTCCTTTAAGGGTGTTACACCTCCTACAAATTATCTTTGAAAATTGATATTTGAATACATCATAAAACTATTATATCCTTAAAATAACATTGAACACTTAAAATACACTTTCATGCAAAATTGGGTGAGAAAAGGGAGAGAGGAGCATGGAAACACTAATAACCAATGTTGTCAAAGTTTAAGTTGTGGTTACAAAACTCTGGTTTCGATAGTTCCTAATCAAAAACTAACATTACATAAATTTATGGGGGAGGGGGAGTGGAGAGGGAAGATAATGTCTAGGACTAGGTTCTTGGCCTCCCATTAGGCCTGATCGACAAACCTGCCACCCATTCTAGTCTCAAGAAAGCCCTTCCCAATACAAGAAAAATGCAATTTTTAAGCCTAAGTTCAAACATGCATAAAAATTAACTTGTAAGTCATTTCAATAAAATATAAGATAAATCCCCTACTTATTTAATCCCTCTAATATCACCCTATATCACTTAGGTGTAACCTTCTAGAATAATCTATTGGATAAGTTGCAGTGATGGGTCTAAAAATGCAACTTTTTGGCATTGAATAGGCAACTTCTTCATCTCCAACTACCATTTTTGATTATGAGACCTCCACTTGAGAATATATCACTTATATCACATATTTATAGGAAAATTACATGTTATCACACTTTGGAAATGGTAAAATACACCAGAAGTGCATTTTTAGTACTATTTAGGAGCACAATAACACTTAAAATAATTATTGTCAAAGTTTAAGTTGTGGTTCTATAACTCTAGTTCTGATGCTTCCTGACCAAAAAATGACATTGTCAACATGTTCAAGGGGGAATACAATGTCTAAGACCAGGTTCTTGGACTCCCATAAGGTCTGATAAAAAAACCAACCACCCATTTCGGCCTCAAGAATGCCCTTCCTAATACAAGAAAAATGTAGTTTTTTAGATTAAGGTCAAACATGAATAAAACAATACCTGTAATCAATTTTTTGAATCGTAAGATCCATCACATTCCTATTTAATCCCTCTAATTATATCCTAAATAACTTAGGTGGAACATTATAGAGCAATCCATTGGATAAGTTTCAATGATGGGTCCAAAAATGCAATTTTTTTGCATTGAATATACAACTTCTTTAGCTCCAACTACCATTTCTCTGGGACCTCCACTTGAGAATATATTATTTTTATAAAATATTTATAAGAAAATTAGATGTAATTACACTGTCATAATGATCAAATCCACCCAAAAGTGCATTTTAGTACCATTTAGGAGTGTGGGAACACTGACAATAAATGTTGTCAAAGTTTAAGTTATGTTTGCAGAACTCTGGTTTTGATGCTTCCTGACCAAAAATTGACACTGCCAACACATCTGGGGGTAACAGCTAGTACTAATTTATTAGACTCCCAATAGGCTCAATTGACAAACCCACCATCCATTCTGGCCTCAAGAATACCCTTCTTAATACAAAAAAATGTAGTTTTTAGCCTATGTTCAAACACGCATAAAATAAAACTTGTAAGTCATTTTTGTGAACCATAAGATCCCTCCCCAACCTATTTAATCCCTATAATCACACCCCATATCACTCAAGTGGATCCTTTGAGAGTAATCCTTTGGATAGGTTGCAGCGATAGGTCCAAAAATGTAACTTTTTGGCATTGAATAGGTAACTTCTTGAGCTCTAATTGCCATTTATACCTTTGGGACCTCCAATTTTAAATATATCACTTTGATCACATTTAGATATACAAATTACACATCATCACACTACTAAAAATTTCAAATCCACCCAAAAGTGTATTTTCACTACAAATGTTATCAAAGTTTAAGTTATGGTTGTTGAACTTTGGTTCTGATGCTTCCTAACCTAGAAGTGAATTTTCAATACCATTCAATTTTTATAAAATAATAAGTACTTAAAAAATTTATTCTCTTAGCTTGAATAACATGTAATTCTCTATTGGCAGTACCAACCACGTTAAGGTGGAAGCTTATTTGGCACCACTAACCTAAAAAAATTGTTAGTAAGTAATTAAAAATGAAATTCATATGTACTACCTAGAAAATAAAAAAACATTTGGTAAAATTGATTACATCTACATTTTAAAATTTAACATACCTATGTATTTCAATCCAATTAACCACTAGGATCTTCTCTAACCTTGATAGTATCAAGAATAGCTTCATGGTCTGACTCTCAAACTTTCCATAGTTTCATGTTTAATGGCCTCCCATGATATTTTTATAATTGAAAGAATAAAATTTGAATAATGCAGTATCTTATTGTGTGTTTCAAACTTTTCAAACAACCATTGACATGATGTTTTTTTTATAAATCATTAAAACCAAGTTCCAGTGACTATCACTGACCCAATGGGATAGTCAATGTTTTCTTCATCTATAACTAGGGAACTTAATTTTTTATTTCTTTCTACACTTCGACACACATATCAATCAATGCCCTCCTTATTGTCCTCATTTGCAATAATTGAAAAAACATGCCCTATATCAAAATAAAAATAAAAATAGTGATACTATGAAGATATATAATGAGAATAAATTGTACATAATGAAAAATAATTTACTTGGTTGCATTAGATTAGATACATGGTCAAATTCATCTAATACTATCATATTTGTAAGTTGTAATGGTATTGGAACCTGATATGTGTTGATTGGAATTAGAGGTTTAGAAATCCAATCATCCACCCACTCTCTTAACTCTCACTCATTCCAAATAGAGTCCACATATGCATAATAGAATATGCCAAGTGTCTCATATGAATAGTCCATGAACTTACATTTGAGCTACAAAATGAGTGGAGATCATTTGAACCCATTAAAGTCATATACTCTTGATACTTTACCAAGTATTCTTCCTACATTAACCATAAATGTCTACGAATAGTAGAATTTAGTTGAGCACCATGACACGTGTTCTCATTACACCATTTAACCATGATTTTTGCACCTATCAAATACATACCCTCTTCAAATTTCAACTCTTTCCTTGCAATATCTCTTTTTACATATGATCCATCACCATCATCCTCCCCTTTTTCATGGCCAGCCTTGATGAAAATCTAATTGTGTTCTACACTAGTGGTAACATGCATCCTACTCAACCAATAAAACATTTGTTCATTTTTGAATTGTGATGTGTAATTGTCTGACCAAATGTAACGTTGATTGAAAGTAATGTTCCTCTGACTCAACTATTAATATAACTTATGATAACAACCTTGCACATACTTTGAACAATGTGATTGGTCATCAATGATATATAAATGATACTCCCTTAATATTTTCCATTGTTACTCTGTACTATCAGGTGCATGCATGAATGTTATATGCACAAATATGACAACTTGTGATGAGTTGTAATACTATGATTGAACTTCCATTTGGGGTTTGAATGTGTAATTTAAAAAAAGGTCAACTACTGAAATAATAAAACCTAATGGGAATGTATCCTTTCTTATCTTGAAATGTTTATCCAATCATCTAACTTTGTGTGTGTGCCTTGCATAATCATAAACAATTTTCTCCCTAAATTTGACCAAAAATTTGAAAACAAGTATCTTTTTTGTAACAAGCTCACACCTTTTATATTCTTTTCCATATTTTATTTGATAAGTCACTGATTTATATTTTCTTAAACCAACTAATTATTGTCTAATTTCACTTGTAATCTCCTCATGGATACAATTTTTAATTTTTATAATCCACCACAAATGCTACAATTTTCATTTAAACATGATTTGTTATAAAATAATTGTTCATCCATCTTTTGAAAAAAATAGTTGAAATAAATTCTCTAATTGATTTTGGTGGAAATTCAATGCCACATTCTTAAAAAATGTTGTTAGTATGCAAATTACAATGAATATTTTTAAAAACATCATAGTGCAATGAAAATTCAACATGTTGCTTACAACAAGTTTTGTGTGTGTGATTTATTTTTACATAAAAAGGTTTGGCTATATAAAAATATCTTTGATAGTTAGAAATTTGTGGATGTTTTTTCAAAAACTTAGAGTTAATTTATTTTTGAGTCATATCTAAGAAATGTTATGGATATGGTTTATAGTTACGATAACTAATTCTTATTTTCACTACATCTTTTGTATTGAGCAAAACTATTGTATTATCTTTCCAAAATTGAGCAAGTAACTCTTTGAGAGTATCAGCTATAGACTTGTCCTTTCATAGAAGTCTATAAAATAATGCCTAGAGCTCATTGGTATTAGGTTCAATAAGTCTTTCATTTCTTTCAATTGCTTTCATTAATGTTTTTGTGTTAATATTAAGTGTTCAACTTATTTTTGAAAGCATTCATTTTTCCTTATTTGGCCACTTACTACACAAGTTTTCAGTATAGATTAGACAACATTACAATCTTGGGTTCATGATTTTGGGCCTAGAGTATGATATGCATCATGTAGATTTTCAATAATTTCATTATTTTCATAATCTATGTTATATGTTCTTAGTCCTAATGTGTAAATTATAGGTCTCATCTTAGTCAATTTTATCAATGAAACAAATATTTGACATCTTTGGCTATCATAACCAAATTATGAAATAAACTATCCCAAATTTGTTGAGCCAATATTCTTGAATGGTGATCAGAGATTTTTTTATGCATTGGTTCTAAAATATTTTCATCAACTTCAATTAATTACGTGTTTTTTATATACACAATTCTTGGAGGTTTTTTTAATTGTGGAATTTGTTGAGATGGTGTTTCAAAATCATTATTAATTTCATTGTTTAGAGGTAGGATGATATTTTATTCATTATTTATTTCTTCATTATATGTTTCCATGAAATTTTCTTGATTGTTAATTTCATCATTATTTTTTCCATCAATCTTTTTTTATTCATGGGGGGTGAAGAATCATACATAGACTCATCATCAACAAAATAAAAAACTTGGAATTTTGAATGTAAAATTTCAATAATATCTAATTCATCATTGTTAATTTCATTATTATTCATTTAATTATGGTCAATTTCAACATTATTAAATTCATTATGGTCAATTTCATCATTGTTTAATTCATTATTATGAATTGGCTCATTATCTATGGTATTTGATTCATCAGGATTAGGTTTTGTACCTTGTATACCACTAAGTTTTTACATTTGACTCTTGTATTTCTCTCTCAACTCTTCTAATTCATTCAGTGTTTTTTTATTCAAAATATTCCTCTTCGTCGAATGTGATCCGTCACCCATCAAGGATAATTGACAAATTTTCAAAGGTGGGGTCAAAAGTACACAAGTCTTGCAGAGAATGTTTGTGGGGATATAATTCTCAATTTGGGTTAAAAATAGATGTTGAAAAGTGAGCCTTGTCTATATTAATAATAACATGATTACGTTATCCAATAATGTGATTGTGTTATGAAATATCATGATCATGTTTGTGAACGAGGAATCCATAGAGGAGAGATTAGTACTATGTTAGTCTCATAAAACAAATGAAATAAGCACACTACATCCTAACACCTCTAGCCTAGCCACTAGGGAGAGATTAGGTAATAAAAACTAAATTAAGGCACAAAAAAATATAAAAGACATAACTCGTTTACCTTCCATGGGAGCTCCAAATGGCTTTGTTGAATGGCCTGCTCAACTTGTGCATCGAGAAGTCTTTGATAATAGAGGTTTTTTGGCTTCTTCTCTTCTTGTCACCTTGATTTGGCTGATATTGCTTGGATTTAAGATTTGGACATGGTAATATTACTTGTAAAAGTCTTATGGAGTAAATCCTACATAAAAACTCTACAATATCCAAGCTTAGAAATGAAGAGGTATGGCCTTGTATTTATAGCCTTAGGAATTAACTCTCACCCAAGGTGAGTTAAGGTTGAGTTGAGACTAACTCCAATTGAGTTAAAATTTTTCATGTAATTATGACTTTCATTTACTAGTCATAGTTCTCAATTTATAAGGTTGAGTTGAGACTAACTTCAGTTGAGTTAAAAGTTGTCATGCAATTATAACTTTCAATTACTAGTCATAGTTCTCAATTTAGAAGGTTGAGTTGAGACTTACTCCAGTTGAGTTAAAAGTTGTCATATAATTATGAATTTTAGTTATTTGTCATAGATCTCAAATTAGATATTTTGGGATATTTTCACAACTCATAAAGATAATGATGAAAGGCTTGATATTTTGATTTTTAGATATTTATTTATTTCAAATGGATAATTAAACTAAGTATTTAATATTGGTTAATAATTAATTGATTTTGCTTAGATTTTTTGCTCTTTCAAGACTTAATTAAGTGTGCAAGTGACCCACTTAATAGGTCCAGAGGCCAAATTGATAGTTGTGATGCTATAAAGTGATTAATGATGAATATGTAAAAGGCTATTATTGAATACAAGATAGTAATCCAAATAGGGATGCCTCAACATGATTTTGAGATTTGATGAATGATGAATGATCAAATTTGGGATGTTTAATGATTCCTAGGTTTAATTTGCAATGTTTGGTAGGAATTAGTATGAAGTCTGATTGGAGGCCAATTATGTCCAGAATTAGGTGTCTATAGTTTTCCCCTATTTGGGAAGGCATTGCAAGTTATAGGCATAATAATGTCATCTCAAATAATGAAAAGGTCTTGTATGCCTACTACTTCAATTATACTAGATGAACTCTTGATTCTCCCTTAAGGGAGCAATTGGAAAAAGGGTTGGAGATCGGTCCCTCAAAAAGAGGAAACAATGGTTCTAAGAAGATAAAAGGGGTATAATAGAATTATTTTCCCATAGGTGGTTATAATTAGTAGCATGATGAGCTATCGTAGTTGGGCAGCTAAATATGATGATTTACCCATAAACAATTATAATCATCGACATAGGTAGGATAAAAGAAGAATGAAATTAACCCATATGTGAGATTAATCTAATTGAGATAATGCTTACATGCATTGATTTAAAAAGATTAATTATTTTCTCAAAGGTAATTATAATCAGTAATAAATATTGAGACATTGATTTGACAAAAGACATTTATAATCAGTGGTATAGGCATATGCCCTAGTTAGGGAAGATGAGTCAAAATATTGATTTACTCATGGGAAATTATAATCATTAAGATGATTGAGATTGAAAAAATATTTTTAATTATGTCTCAGTAGGGCAGATTGGCAAGCATAACTCAAGGATATAACATATCATACAAATTGAGGATGAGTGAGTAAAAATGTAGATACAATGGTCTAATGACTGAAGAAACCACAAATAACTAGGTACATGAGGATGTACAAAATGATGAAAGAGATGATTTGAAGAATAAGAATTAATCAATGGAAATGATTTAGTTGTATCTATTAATGTAAAGATTCTCATCCTTATCAACATTGATACAATTAGAATGGTCACTGGGTTGATTAGATCAAGGAGGGTGGGATGATTTTCCAAGGTTACCAAGGAGAAGTTTTTACCACTCTATTGATTGTAATATTTCTTGAGATAATTTTTTGCTATAGAACATGATGGTATGCACCATGATATAAAACATCATGATAACTTGACCAAATTATGCATAAGTACTTATTCTTGATCTCATAAATAATTAAAAATAATGCACTAATGATAAAAACCATGATGACAATGTTGATGTATGAATATGGATGGATTCAACAATATTGTGCAAGGAATCACCCAATAAATGTATATAAATTGCATCAAGGTACAACAAGAAAGCAAATAAATAGGAAAATAAATAAACAAACAAAACACTAAGAAAAAAAGAACAAAACAAAACAAAGTGAATAAAATGAAACAAAAAAAAATAATGGTTAATCACAATGTTAACTCAAATAGAGAACAAACAAGATGACAAAAATTGCCCCTAAGTAATAGGGAAATAACCACATAAACAACTAAAATGAGGGAATAGAAGAAAAGGAAGGTGGTGGCCAAGATGACTCCATATGCACTAGGTAAGTGGGTGTTGCCTACATAGTTCCATAGATGCAGGGTCCAACAAAAAAATTTGTCCAAATATAGTTCTCCCAGGACATGGGATAGAATAAAATGATAAGAAAGAAAACATGATTGTGTTGTATAGGAATGATGGGAATGGGCTCACAAAATGATGAGAGCATGGGAAGTGGGGCTAGTAAGGATGGGAAAACTAAATGGAAAGTGATTCCTTATGACTTAGCTAGTGTTCCTAGATTCTTTAACATAGAGAAGTGGTCACTATTTAGGATTTTATAGATCATTTGTAAATGTTTTTGGATTTTATATGTCTTTTTCAAATGTTTTTAAATTTTTTGAAGTATCTTAACTCGATTGAGAATGAAGAGATACAAAATGGTTCATTCACAAAATGGTGAGAGTGTTCAAACTTAAATTTTCTCATAAAATGATGAGAGTGTGGCAAAGGGATGACTAAGCTAACCTTAACGTGAATCGAGCACTACCTACATAGTCCTAGGATGGGACCTCAAGTCACTATAGTTCAACCCACACAACAGGTGGTGAGATCTAATTAGGTAGCATTAAGTTCATGAATTAGGAAAATGGCAAGGCAAATGATAATAATAATAATGATAAGTTGATGCAAAAATTCATGGTAAAGGTGTTATCCTAATTTGCCTATAGGTGGTTATAATTAAGAAATAACAATATAGGTCAGTGATATTAATTTGCCCATAGACGGTTATAATTAGTAATATAAGGTGAAATAATAATTTTCCCAAAGAAAATTATAATCAATAACACCAGTCAAGTGTAAATGAAATATGTAATTGTCAGATCCACTATCATACTACTTTCATATACTACCATTTGAACATAGAATTCTAAAACTACTAAAAATAGATCAAATTTTTTTTTTGTAGAAGGTTCCAAATAACCAACGAAACCAAGGTCAAAAGGGTTAGGTAGGGCATTTAAAAACAAGTTTGGTCAATAGTGATGGTATGGGAGGATGGTATGGGGTATGGCATAAATAAGATGATAGGATGGAAATTGGCTATAACAGTAATAAGGTTGCCCCTAAGTGATATGGCAAATGGAAAGACATGAAATAATAGAAAGAATAAGGCAAGGTGAATGGTAAATGAAAATGATAAGGTAAATGGCAAGGTAAATGTTTCTGTTGTTCCTATTGATGTGGAGATGCTTGTTACATCCTAATTCATTGTTAAATAAACTATTTGATTATCTATGGATATTTATAGTTGACAAATTTGGATTTGACTAAGCTTTGAGATATATGTTGTTATGGAATAGTTTGAAATTGATTAGGTTACATGATTACATTGTTATGAGTTAGCTATACTATATATGTTTATAATATGAATATGATAATTTGTTATTTCAATTACATTTTATGATGTATGTCTATCATGTTGATATGGTCTAACTACCTACTTGTTATGAGGTTGATGCAAGATAACTCATCCCTCAGAGCATGATGGAAGGAGAGCATCATCAGAGAGGGTGACATAGATGAAGATGTCAGAGGATGACAAAGAAACTAACTAGAACCTTGCACACACCATAGTAGCTAGCATATGTTCGAATGCATAATAAATGGTTTGCACAAGTTTATTAATGTCTGCATTAAATATTTTTTTTCCATGATTTACTAGTATAGGATAAATGATTTAATGAACCCACTTTGTGTGATTAATATGTTTGGTCATTAAATTCTAGTAGAAAACATGGTTTTCATAGTTAAATTAAATTTGGATTATTAATTTGATAAATTATTATTAATTTTTTTTGATATTAAAAGGATACAAATTAAATTAGTAAAATTAAAGATTCTTATAATTCATGTTAAAATAAATAAAATTTAGAAATTTCCATTTGAGATAAAAATGGAGAAAGAATAATAAAATTAAAAAGATAATAAAAAAGTAAAAAGAAATGTATTAGTCTAAAATTAAGAAAAACAAAAAAAAGGAAATACATTAAATAATGAGAAAAAGGAAAGAAAAAGAAAAATCAAAAGGAAGAAAAATATTTTAAAGAAAGGACCATGCCTTACTTATGGGAATAGAGATTATGAAAGAGACATCATAATTATTTTGAAGGGAGATATTTGAAAGGAGTAGGAAAAAGGTGTAGCACAGAAGGGAGTTAGCAATGACAAATAATTAGAGAGAGGTTATTTAGAGTGACAGGGAGACACTTATGCTTGTACCAAAACCTTTAAATTAATGTGTAATAATGAAATTAAATTTGGCAAAACATATTGATCTAAGCATCTTAGAAAAATTGAGTAAATACTAGAAATATGCCAGCCATACTTAGGCATCAAATACATCCGATCTTCTTATATTTAATGGACCTGTAAACAAAATAAATATGTAAATATTTTTATAGTAAGGATAAATTGTCAAATCAACTTGCACGTGTTGTGTATTCACCAAAATATATTAAAAAAACATATATGTTAAACTATACATAAATATGTATATTGAATGGTATGTTTATAAACCAAAAGATTTAGAAACTATTATCATATCTGTATGGTTAAATCAAATAGACATGATTGTACACTATGAAGAATATCTGTCTATTATATACCATATAACTAGTTTGAATAAATTATATATATTTATGTTGGAATGACCTCAATTTATAAATTGACCAATTCTACATATTGTTATTCAAGTCATTATTGGGATAGCATTGATCCATAAATAACAATAGTATTAGACATGCTTGGGGGTGGTGACCACCATTACGCATCAAGTAAATGGTTATTAAAGTGTTAAAGTAAAGGAAATAAAATAGGTAGAAATATTAGCAATAGAAGAAGAAATATTTGGGTAGAAAGAGAAGACTGAATATTAGCATAAATATCATTAAATATACAAATACATACATACACAAACACACACATATACACACACTTGTTGGGTTGGGTATTATTCAGTTTGAATTATTTTAAGTAAAATGTGTTAAAACTTGACTTGGCTTTCAAATAGGCTTTAAAATCATGACATTTAGGGAGAAATTATGTGTGTATTGATATTATATAAGAAGTTGTAGTTTTATATATGTCTAGATTCATTATGCCATTTTTGGTGTCTAGCTATGTATATATATTGTAGCTTGTTTGGATGAGTTGGGTATTACATAAATTTGTAAGTTTTAACTATACATTGAAGTCAATTTGTCTTATTCTATAAGAATATTAACAAGATAATATATATATATATATATATATATATATATATATATATATATATATATATATATATATATACACCCATGTAAAAGTCTAGTTGTATACAATTTATATGATGTATATTTAAAGGAAAATTAACTTCAAGTCTTTTAGGGATTGAAAGCTTGTAGCACTATTAATAATAAACCTTGTGGATGCAAATTTTAATTATGTTGTATACTTTTTATGATTTAACTAGTTGACTGTGTCGACAGAGTAGGCATTATGTTATTGTTATAAAGCAAATAATGTGGACTTGATGTGTAATTTCTCTACTTGTCAATTAGGTTCATTAAGACTAAGTTAGTATGTTTGATTACAAGGTATATACATATCGATGTTGTAAATCAAATATCGAATAAGATTGTAGATTTATTAAATGGGGGATTTATATGACATAGAAATTTGAAGTAATTATTATTTTTATATGTGTGTTACATTATTATATGATAGATACTCAAAATTTTGAGTTTAATACTAGATTTAGTATGCATTATTTTTGAAAATGGTGGACACGCAATACTAATATTATTTAGAATTTATCTAGTTAACTGAGTCAAACTGGAGGCTAAGCAAATGATGATTATTAGAAAGGTGATTAAAAGCATTTAATTGGAGGTGGTATTTAGTGGGTGTTCTTAAAAACACTAGACTATGATAATATGGGTTATCATAGGGTGTAGTATATTGGGAAACCTATTTTAGGTAGGGATAAAACTATGGAGGATTATTAGGTTATTGAATCCCTTAATTTATAAAACCATCAATATATTTTGTGATCAAGATGGTATAATGATTGTTAAAATCACATGGATTCCTTGACTTAGAAATATAGTTGTCCACTGATACATCATTTTTATATCATTTATGTGTTTATATATGGCACATATTATGTTTTACATTTATTCATAAATAAGATACATATTTATTCATGTACTTCAAAAAACATATGAAAATATTACATATATAGGTGTATTGGTTCATCTGCCCAAGATTATAGCTAAATGGATGGTGTATACATATAATATTTTCAAACTTTATCAATTATTTATGATTTTTATCTTATAGGAACCCATTGAGTCTCAATCTCTCTGAGTGCATGCCCTGAAGGGTACACCAAGAAAGGGGTGGGTAGACCATTGGTGCTTCGCAGGATTGTTGTCCCTTTTGCCACTTACTACCATTCCAACCATCTCATAAAAACATTCCCCTAAGCTTTGTATCCTATTTTGTACACTCCTCTAGTCATTTACCACCTTTAGTACCCCTTTTTCTAACCTAAAACTTACTTTGATAGTTTACATGATTAGGTTGACTGGGTAGACCTTGTACTCTCATTGGCAAAACTTATTTAGGGTCTAGGTTGGCTCTTGGATGACCTAGCCCATGACCTAAAGAGTTTTTATCAATAAAAATACTAGGTCAACTAGGTCGATCCTATCGGTTGAAACTTTCAGAATGGTTTAGGGTTAGATCTACCTATATAAGCACATTTATTTTTCTTTTATTAAAAGAGACATCAATAGATATTATTAATCTACACTTATTTACAATCTAATCTTCTCCACCATTATACTTGAAGAGTCTTAGCTTAGGGTTTCTACTTGGAGAATAATTTAGTCTTGTGGAGAAGTCTTGGTTGCTTTGGTCTTTCTTAGTGATCCTTACAAACCATAACAACCTCTTGCTAAGCACCTTTGGCAAAGGGAGAGATTGATTCTTGATAGGTTCATCTTTTAGGTAAGTATCTCTAATGTTTTACCTCTCTTTAGTAGATAGAAGTAACATAAGTAATGTCTTTTGAATAATATTATTATTCTTCTCCATGCATTAGGGTCTTACCTATACATAGCTTAATTATGCTTCTTTTATACATATTTAATTTTGTTTGTTTACTAACCCCCACTTTATGCCACAAGATTTGGTGAGCACTAGATTAGATTTCTTTGCTTTACTTGTTATTAGTATAGTGAATATGAAAACATAGGACTTAGTTCGGGTTATTGTATTATTTTTTTTGACTGGAGGCTTTAGAACCCTCCCTAGTGATATTATTATGGTAAGAAATTCCCTAATCGGCTCTAGTGGATCCATATTGTTCATGTTCTTGATTATTTGATGTATCCCCAATCAAAAGTGTAATTAGGATTTATATTTTCTAAGATAAAATTGATTTGTGGATTTGATGCATTTTTGATTGCATACATTCTAGTGAACCTGATGTGAATCTAACCCTTGCAGGTTGTCTTTCATGCTTTTCATTTCTATCATTTTATTATTTTTATATATTTATGATACTAGGTTGACTAGGTTAGTATATTTTCTATCTTCTATGTGTAGTTTTAACACATATTCACATCATAATGACTCTGTTCTTTTTATGTGGGTCTTCACTAGATATAGTTTATTAGATCAAACAGGGTGACACAATACTTTTATTCAATTTTTGATTGTAGACTATGTTGAATAGGTCAATTTAGTCTCTTATAAAACTCTAAAACAAAAAACTAAGTCATTCAAGTTGACTTAGTATTCTAGACAACTACCAAATAAAAAACCATGTTGAATAGGTTGGTATAGTCATCTTAAATAGGCTTCAAAAAATAGGGAATTTTAGAACTAGGTTAACCCAGTTGACATAGTTGGTAGAACTTAAAATTAACATTCATGGCACTTCAATAGAAATATCACAGTCCTCAACATCTTCCAACCCACCAAGGTTCCTTTCTTTCTCTCTTTTTCAATTCAGTTCTTCCTTACAATTCTATTTTGTAAAGTTTGCAGTCTTCAAAATTGTAATCATATAGAAAACTAGGTTGACCTGGTGGACCTAGTTTTATATTCTATCTTCTGTTTAAAAGATTAGGTCAACCTAATTGACTTAGTTTTTAAGGACTCTTTATTCTATAGTACAATAATGATCCTATAGACTCTATTTTGTAATGTTTGAATACAATGTCGTCTGAATTGACTCTGTATTATGCTTAAATTGGGAATTAACAACTATATGTTAGTAATTAATTCACATTTTAAATTTTAATTATTTGCATGCTTAAGAGTATATCACATAGTCTAATTAGGTAGTTTTTAAATATACCATTTAGTTTCACTATTTTGCTCTTTCTTGCACACACCACCAAATCACATAATTTCAAAACAAAATTAAACATTTGTCTGCCCAAGGCCTACCTACTTGGATTTCATCACTAAGGGGGAAGCCAACTTGGTTTTTTGGAAAAGTATAAACATATGGTTAATGGTATACATTGGCAAAACACCTGACACCCTTATCACTATGGGATTATGAAGTGAGGGGGTAGGCCCCAATACTAAGCCAATACCATTGCCAATATAGATCCCTTTCAACCTACACATCTTGAAACCATCCATAGATTGCTTTATAGTTATCTAATTTTATCCAACTTCCCTATCACATTTAAATAATGCTTTATAATAATCTAACAACATTCAGAGTGACCATTTAGTTAGCATTTGATTTTCAATTGATTGCTTGCTCTCTGATCATTGTATGTTGTATTGTAAAAACATGCAATGGCTAGTATTGGTGCAAGGTTTTATGTTGTGTGCCCAAATTGGATCATTCTTTTTGATCCAACTAATTATGTGTTTGCTTCCATTTCTTGCTTTAAATTACATTGTAAAATCTTTCCCTATTTTCAATACACTATCATTGTGATTGACATAGTCTCTTATAGACTATTTTAATTCCTAACTGTAGTACTCAATAAACCTAGTTGACTCTGTATTCCTCTTACCATTCAGGTTGTAGTACTAGGTTTAGCTAGTCAACCCTATATCCTTAATTAGGCTATGTTTTTCCCAATCTATGGTACTAGGTTGACCTAGTCAACTCTATACTCTTACTGATGTCATATCTATCTGACTCAATTTTTTGTTTCTCTTTCCTTAACATTTTATTAATTTCCTCAAATCATCATGAAGTACCCTATTAAAATCTTCTTGGATGACCTAAATCAATTTAGAAAATATATGGGATATTCATTTCTCCCTCTCTTTTCCTCCTAAGATAACCCTCACTCTTGGAGCACCTCTTCCCCTCCTTCATTTATGGATTATAACATGGTTCAAATCACACTTGAAGATGAAGTAGGTGGATTTGATCCTTTTTGTACCTATAAAGACAAATTTCATCTTCAAAATTTTCAATATAATGTGGAAGTAATTAACACAAATATATCCAATAATCCCATTGGTAATCTACCTTCCAATAACCCTCCCCTTAATACCAATTTGGAGAGTTATCTTACAAACACCAACCCACTAATTGATATGACTAAACTTCTTGCACAAGTAATACAATAAATGAACAAAATGCAAAATTATAACACCTCTTAAATGATGAAATTACAATGTAATTTTACAAATATGGCTAATCAACATCTGACTCTCAATCCTTAAGCCAATCCATATTTTATTCCTCCACCTCCTAGAGATGCTTCATGAAATGTTATTCTTAAACATATTATGAATAATAAACTAATTCAAAATATCCAAAATGAGCCATTAGATCATTTAATCATGTCTATTGATATTGGTAATATATCTTCAACTATCAAGTATGATGGGACTAAAGACCTTGCATCCTTTCTCAAAGCATTTGGCAATCTTTATAAAAAGTGGATCAAACTAATACTTTTACCACAACTAAACTTATAGTTAAAACCTTCACTGGTGATGTATTGGAATGGTGAAACCAACTTAACCAGCATTCCATTTTTCAACTTGAGGATTTAGTAAATCCTTTAGTCAAAGAGTTTCAACATAATGATCTTCCCAAAAATTGTCTTAGCCATTTCATCAATGCTAAGCAATATCCTACCGAATCAACTCATGAATTTATCAAATGATGGAAATCTTTGGCTCATAAATCCAACCATAACATGATTGATGATAATTTTTTAAAAATATTTATAACTACTTTAACTCCACTTCAATCAAAGGTTCAAAATTTTGCTCCCCAACACTTAAAGAATCTCTTGACCAAGTTAATCGTCAAGATTTCCTCATGAAGAAATTCAAACCTAATCCCAAATTACGTAAAGGATATTTTCAAACTTATACTAATTCCATCACCATCAATACTCCTTAAACCAAACCAGGAGTTTCCAAAATTAACACTCCCCCATCTTCTCACATACCACTCATTGTGCAACAAATGCAAAAATTCTTACTAACCCTTTACTTATCCTAATAACCATTGTAAATGGTATGACCCTAACCAATTTTGTTGGTTTCAAACCAACATTGGTCACTTCAATGAAACTTATAGAGGGCTTACTAAATTTTTTGTCTCTTACGTGCTTGGTGATTCCTTCAATCATGAAGACATGATCAACCTTCATCACCAAGAGTACAATAGTGCTTCTCAATAATGATAAGCTTCTAAAGATTCTTCTTCTAATAAGCAAAACATAATTTACACATATAATAATAAATAAAATACCAAGGAAGTTTGTGCTATTGATGCTAACTATGAACAACATTACAATAATTCTCAATATGTTAACACAAATAAGGTTAATTATCATTGCAAACCAGCTCACAAAGATCCTATCATAAAACCTAAGAAACATCTTTAGGAGAAAAAATTCTCAAAGATACCATAACCACTAGTTTATATTCAGAAGCCCATGAGGAACCACCTCCTTATTTTGAACCCCTAATAACTTATATTATTTCAAAATATACCTTACCTTATAAAACTCACACTATTTCTTCTTTTAAATCCCACTGGAATTTTTTAGAAGAAGTTAACTCCATGCCTTGCAATATTACACTTATGGAGTTAGATTTTACTTCTTCTTATCATCACAAGTTCCTTATGCAATAATTACAATAAATCAAAGATCCATATTCTATAAATGAAGAACCACCCTCTATTGAGCCTAAACCTACTAACGTGCATACCATTAAAACCATTTATCCTTATTTTAAACTATTTATTTAATTTATTAAGGAGGACTTGATTAATGATGAGATCCTTTTTTGCATTGATGATCCAACACTATTCATTAAAATATCCATTAATACTACCCTTATCCATATAGTTTAAGTTGATGAAGGGTTCAATATTAATGTAACATCTTTATGGCTCATCCAACAAATTGGCTATAAGAAGGATCATCTCAAGTAAACCTGGCTTGCCTATCATGGATTTGATAAAACTAATAAAAAACCACTTGGTTATATTTGGATTTCAATAACAATTAGACCTAAGACTATTCCAACTAAACTTATTATCCTTGATTTTCCCTTATCCTATAACATACTCCTTGGTCACCCTTAGACTCATAAAATGAGGGCCATCACTTATTTTGATAGCCAATGCATCAAATTCTTGCATAATGACAAATGTTATAAGTATGAAGCTTATCCCAACCCTTAGAGTAATCAACTTCCTAATCCAAAATCTCAATATCAAATCCCTACCATTCCTACCATCAATAATTCTCCCCTATCCGAGTTCATCAACATCAATCTAGACTTTCATGTCACTCTCACTAATTCAGATGATGATGAACCTAATGACTTGAAACATACTTTAAACACTACTAATCTACTTATTTATATATTAGAGTAGCTTCCTCCTTATTTATTACCTCATGATTGTACTATTCTTCTCATTGATGACATCACTAATTTCCCCCTCTATGTAATGCTTAAGAACCTTCTTTACCAGAAGATGCCTTCACTTGCAATGACTATGGAGTGGCTAAATTATTCCAAGACCCTCTCATCATGTCTCCACATAAGTTTAGTAACATTGGAATTTCACCATCTAAAACTCCCCTGAAATCTCAATCATATACGATTTGTCTAACTTATGATGATAAATGCATCATGGCCTAAGTTCAATCTTGAGACTTAGATATTCAATATTATCAAAAACCTTAGCTCAAAAACATGCTTTCAATTGGAATGTTTAAACCATTTCCATGGATCATGAATTAAATATTGAAGGTCATTACCTCTTATTAATTCTCCACTTCTTGATACTCCTTGGGTGGTAGAATAACTCTTACATTCTGAACCTCTAAATATTTTTGCATCTTCTCTACCACCTATAGATCCCATCATCACATTTGATTTTTCCCTCACCAAAGAAACTAATAATACACCAATACCCTCTAATCCATCTACTCCTCTTACTACAAATATTAAATTATATTCCAAGGCCACAAACATCTATTAGATACATTTTGAATATGATTGCCATGGTAATCAAATTCTCAATCTCAAAGTAGATGTTGATAATTATTTCCTTCTTCATAATTTGCCTAGAAATGAATCTATTATTGAATTATTTCATGCTCGAGAACCTCAACTTCCTTAAAAACATCACAAAATTTTGAATTTTAAAAACAAAGCCTCTTGTTTCAAAAACTTCATCACTAGCATCAATCCTAAAACTAATCAAATTTCCTCTTTACTTAATATACCAACCACTTACAAGATGGTAATGATATGCTCATTGAAGAAACTACTCACATTAAATATGGTACTTTATTGTGCCCTCGACCAATTATAATTTCTCATGAAATTTTACCTACTAAATATGGTAAATTTATCTAATTTTTTAATAAATATTGTGGGATCTTTACTTATTCTTATGAGGATATGCCTGGTATTGACGCTATCATTATGGTGCACAATATCATCACTTATCTTGATGTCAAACCTGTGCATCAAAAGCCACAAAAATTTCCACCCTAAGTTTCCACCTTATGTCATAAAGAAATTATCAAACTTCTCGATGCTAAGTTTATCAAACTAGTGGACTACTTTGAATGGGTTTCTAACATAGTCCTTATTCAAAAAAAGGTCACCATGGTCATTCGTATTTGCATTTATTTTCATAATCTTAATCTTGCCTATCCCAAAGACAATTTCCCTCTACTTTCATTAGATTCCATTGTCAATTCCACCACTAGTTACAAAATGTTATCTCTTATGGATGGTTTCTTGGGATATAATTAAATTCACATTTCCCTCAAAGACCAGCATAAGACAACTTTCACCATGGAATGGGGCACCTATTACTATGTTAAAAATGCCCTTCAGACTCAAAAATGTTGGAGCCGCTTATAAATGAGAAATGACTCATATATTTCATGATCTTATACACAAAATTATATAAACCTATGTGGATGACCTCATTACTAAGTCTAAATGGCACAAGACTAATCTTTCTAATCTTTCCATCATCTTCGATCATCTTCTCAAGTATAAAGTTAGATTAAATCTTTACAAGTGTGTCTTCAATATCACACCCAATAAATTGTTAGAATTTTTAGTCTCTCTCCAGGGCATCGATGTTGACCCCACTATGATTAGTGATATTATTAACATATCCATCCATTGATCCATTCTAGACATTATCACTTATATTGGTAAACTTGGGGTAATTAGATGATTCATCCTTGAAATGGCTTACCATATCCAATACATCAATTCTCTTCTTAAGAAAGGTAATGCTTTGGTATGGAGGGACCCTTGTCAAAAAGAATTTGATAATATGAAAGAATCATTGATTCACCCACCTATGTTTTGTCCCCCTTCTAATGATCGACCTTTGATCCTTTATGCCTCTTCCACACCTATATCAATTAGGGCAATGCTTGCCCAACAAGATGATATAAAAAGAGGTATGCCATCTACTATATCAACCAAGGCCTCATTGATTATGAGAAACATTACACAAAAATTGAATGTGATTGCCTTGCCATATACTTTGTAGTTGAAAAACTTTGACATTATATGATTTATCAGACCACTTATGTTATCATTCATTCTGACCCACTTCATCACTTCTTATCCAAAGCCTTTCTTCTTGGAGATAAAATTGGAAAATGGATGGTCCTTCTCATGGAATTTGATCTCTAAATTATTACTCAAAAATATAGCAAAGTAAAAATCATTGCTGATCAACTTGTTACCACTCTTGTGCCTACTATTGATCACCTTTAAGATAGTCTTCCCGATGATAATATTCTCTACATTAAAGGTCTCAACCAAGCCATTTATTTTAAACATTTCTTCCATAAATCCACTGCCGATCTTGAAGCAATTAATATTAAGGAAATTGATATCTTCACTGATATTACTAAATCAAAAGTAGTTATTGAAGAACTTCTTAAAATTAATGTTGATTTACACAAGGATACTTGGACTCTATAATTTTATGGTGTTAAGTGCATTCAAGGAGATGGGGTAGGTTGTATTCTTACAAGTCCTCTTGGAAAAATAATCCCTCTAGTCTTTCAGTTAAAATTTGACATCACTAACAATATGGTAGAGTATGAAGATTTAATCTTAGGGATGAGATCTACTCTTGATTTAGATATCTAATACCTACATGATTTAGGTGATTCTCACCTCATTTTACACCAATTCAATGGTGATTACAATTGAAAAAGTGATAATCTCATTATTATCATCAAATTACAACTACTCTCACCAAAGATTTCATTTTTTCCACCATTGAGCCTATCCCTCGAGATCAAAAATCTATACTAATCCCCTTGATTCTTCAACATCTCTTTTCCATCAAAACCAAGTTCTTACTGATCCCACTTTTATTATCCAAGTAAGAAAATCTTTGTCTTCTACTCAACCACAAGATTCACTTATCTTCCACATTGAGGCTGTCACCATTTGATAAAGCCCATGTTAGAAAGACATCATTCAATTTATAGAACACTAAACTTATCCTCCTAACCTAGACTCCCATGAAAAGACTCACATTAACAAACAAGCTTTAAAATATGTATTTTAGTATAACATCCTTTATTATTGCAATGCTAAAGGTACCTTACTCTATTGTATTATGAAATATGAGGTTCCTCCTCCCTTGAACAAGCACATGGGGGAATTTGTGGTGGGCACTATAAAAAACATGATAAAACTTATAAATGCTTATGTATGGGATACTTTTGTCCCACTCTTAAAAAGGATGCCAGTGAGTTTGCTAAAAAGTGTACTCATTTCCAACTTCATGATGATATAATTCATTTACCTTCAGTTGATTTTCAAAGTATAGAATCTCCCTTGACATTCTCCATGTGGGGATTAGATCTCATAGGCAAATAACCTTGATCTCAAGATAGACATGTCTTTATAATCATAACCACATAATATTTTACTAAATGAGTTGAGGCTATACCCCTTGTTAATGTCATTGATACCACCATCTCCAAATTCATCCTTAAATCATTTTCCACTTTGTTGTCCCTCATACTATAATTTTAGATAACGGTGGTAATTTCAAAAATAAAGATATGAAATAGCTTTGTGCTAAATTCAAAATCAATCACAAATTTTCCACACCCTACCATCCATAATTTAATGGCCAAGCTGAGGCCACCAAAAAAATTCTTAATAAAATTATCCAAAAGGCAATTCATGAAACTCACATAGATTGGTACCTTCATCTCTACCCTACTCTTTGGGCCTATCACACTAGCATATGTATTGCCATTGGGGCAATGTCACTCTCTCTAGTCTATGGTTCTGAATTAGTCCTTCCATTAAAAGTTGAGATTCTCTCTCTCTGCATATCTCTTCATGGTATCATACCCAATGAATAATTATGTGAATATCATCTTCATGCTCTCAATATCTTTGATGAACATTATCTTTATGCTTTGTAACATAATCATCAATATAAGGCCCATATTACCAAAAACATAACAAATGTGTCAAATTTCACACATTTAATATTGGTGATCTTGTACTTAAATTAGAATACACTCATGAAAAAGAAGGTAAATATGCCCAAAAATGGTGGGGTCCCTATTTAGTCAAATGTATTCTTGGTTCAAGTACCTATCACCTTCAAACAAATGAAGGTCATATTTTCAAAGAGCCCACCAATGCATAATTCCTCAAGAAGTATTTTGCCTAATCCTTCCCTTCTTTTCATGATTTATATATATATATATATATATAACTTTTTATAGGATACTTAATGGGTCTCAACCTCTATAGCAGTTTTTTCTTTTCACAAACCTTAGTCCTTCCTTTTGGTCTTTTGGTTTCCCCTTTTTCTCATGAGTTGCATTATAAAACTGTGGACAAGATCTGGTATTCTTTATGATGTCCTTTTATCCTCTTTGTTTTCATACATTTTACACACTTTTTGGCACCCCTTGGGTTTATCATTTATGAGTTATATTTTAAGACCATGGATAGGACCTGGCCTTCCTCATAAAATCACCATCTTATTTTTCCTTTTCTAGAATGTGTTTTGCAATGGTTATAAG
Source organism: Torreya grandis (assembly GCA_037957365.1). Classification (NCBI taxonomy): domain Eukaryota; kingdom Viridiplantae; phylum Streptophyta; class Pinopsida; order Cupressales; family Taxaceae; genus Torreya; species Torreya grandis. The sequence goes on along the minus strand of JARHVA010004698.1, from coordinate 868,624 downwards.
TTCTTGATCTTTATTCTCAGCTTTAGCTTTTGATTCTTTTGATATATGAAATTTGCAAAACAATATATGTTATCATGTTTTCATCCATTTCCCTCATTCTTATGATAAAGAATCACACTTTACTGTCATTGTATCACTTTTTTTACTCTTTATCACATTTTTTGCAATTTGAAGTAATTTAAATTGTTTCATGTTTAATTATTCTTTATTTCCTTTCCTTTCACTCCACATTGGATAAAAAAAGGTTGAAGTCAAGATAACACTTTTATTTCACTTGACTTTATGAGAATCTTAGACACCATTCTCTTTAAGTTCTCTCTCTTAGCAACCAAGTCCCAAGTATTCAAATGAAAGTCATCTTTAACACCCATGTTTGGTTTTCTAAATTTGTATGAAGGAGGAATTAAAAAATCCATAAATAAATTTAAAAGCTAAATCATTTTAAAAAAGTTAATGATATACAAAAGTCAACATATAAATCTCAAAAGTCAAAATCACACTAAAATATGTGATTACAAGCACATCTCCTATCTCCAATCAAAGCTCAAACTCCATAGTTAGCCTCACACTAGATCTGAGGTCCATTGGGGTGTGGTATGATAGTATATTGGAATATGATAATTCAATAAACTCCGTGGTGCTACTTACTTTCTCATGCAAGTACCCAATCTTCACAGTAGATTGATGGCTCTATAAGGGGTCCTAAGAAATCAGGAACACATTATGAGAATGTAGGTCCATTTTACTTTTCATGCATATAGCCTTCATGGGATGAGCTACATAATTAATTTTTTGAAATAAAACTTGTGTGGCTAAGAGTTATTTAGAGTCCTTAAGGTTGACAGTCCTTTTATTTTGACAAACCTAAATTGAGTGTCTTGACTTTAATAAAGAGTTCTTCTACCTTAGTTTTTCCTTCAATATCCCCTCCACCCATTTAATTTCCCCCATTGATAGGCATGTGTGATTCTAAATCTATTTTAACTCTTCTATATTTCCTTCTTCACATCTTAAAAACATGTTGGCACTACTTTGTTTTAGTTTCATCTATCCTTAGAGCAAAACATGTTTGAGAAACTATGGATTACTTTATTTACACCATGAATCTACATTTATAGACATACTTTGCCTTATTTTACCATTTTTCATTGTTATACCATCCCTTTTTGTAGACACTTGAGTCCATTTCTACTTTCATGTACTTTTTTCCATTGTTGAGTGAAGTTGGTTTGTTACTTCTCACTCATCAATATTGTTTTTCCTTTTATGAGATTTTTTTTCCATTGATGATTGAGTATGGATTGTTACTTCATCAATGTTGTTTACAATTTTTGTTTGCCCATTTTTTTCAATTCAAGATTGTTACTACTTTCATATTGATGTTTGATTACCATATTTTTGACATGTATCTTTGGTTTGACTTATCGAGTTTGCCTTTCTTACTTAAGGTTTACCTGTTTGAGTTTTTCGATCTTTGGTAGCCTTAGATTTTTGGTTACCCAATTTAATTTAAATTTTGACTTGGTCATTTAGTCTAACATAGTAGTTATCAACCTAACTTGCCAAATTTCCAAGTACATCCCATCCACATAGCACCAGTTATCTTGGATTTCTTACATTTATTTGTTTTTGCTCTTTAGTTTTGTATCCTTAGGTTTGTCGAAAGTATTCTCTATGTCCTCTATGATAAATAATATAAACACAATAGATAACCATTTAATAATAAAGGTAAGTCAAGGTACACATACATTTAATTTCTAGTTATTTCCTTTTAGTTTATTTACTTTCAATTATTTTATGATTTAAAATACTACAACTTTTTTTAACCTCAACATTGTGTGTTACTATGCTATTTCTCAAAACACCATCCCTTGTTGCACCTGAGTGACATGTGATGAGCTTCGAGTGAGGCATATGTATACACATAATGTTTTCAAACTTTATCAATTACTAATGCTTTCTATCTTTCAAGAACCCATCTAGTCTCAATCTCTTTGAGTGCATGCCATAAGGGGTGCACCAAGAAAGGGGTAGATAGACCATTAGAGATTCATAGGATTTTTATCCCTTTTGCCACTTATTACTAATCCAAATAGATCCTAAAAACATTCCACTAAGATTTGCCTCCTATTTTTCACACTCTTCCAGTTATTTGCCACCTTTAGTACCCTTTTTTCTAACTTAAAACCTCATTTGATAATTTACATGACTAGGTCGACTAGATTGACCTTGTACTCTTCTTGCAAAACTAATTTAGGGTTTAGGTTGGCTCTTAGCTGACCTAGCCTATGATCTAGTGAGTTTTTGTCAATAGCGATACTAGGTTGATTGGGTCAACCTTATCAAATGAAACTTTCAAAAGGGTTTAGGGTTAAATTCACCTATATAAACACATCCATTTTCCCATTATTAGAGAGACATAAAGAGTTATTATTCATTTGCACTTCTTTACAATCTTCTCTTCCACCATTTTATTTGAGGAGTCTTAGTTTAAGGTTTCTACTTGGAGAAGAATATAGTCTTGTGTAGAAGTCTTAGATGTTTTGACCATTCTTAGTGATCCTTATAAACCACAACAACCTATTGTAAAGCACCTTTAGCCAACAGAGAGATTGAGTCTTGATGGGTTCACCTTCTAGGTCAGTATCTCTAATTTTTCTCCTCTTTTTAGTAGATAGAAGTAACATAAGTAATGGATTTTGTATAATATTACTCTTCTTCTCTATGTATTAGGGTTTTACCTATACATAGCTTAATTAAGATTCTATTATACATGTTTACTTTTATTTGTTTACTAACCCCCACTTTGTGACACAAGTTTTGGTGAGCACTAGATTATGTTTATTTACTTTACTTGTTATTAGTATAGTGAATATGAAAACATAGGACTTAATTAGGGTTCTTGCATGATTTTACTTGATTGGAGACTTTGGAACCCTCCCTAGTGATATTATTATGGTAAGAGATCCCCTAATTAGGTCTAATAGATCCATGTTGGTCATGTTCCTGATTATCTAATGTATCCCCAATTGAAAATATAAGTAGGATCTATCTTCTTTGAGATATTATTGATTTGTGGATCTGATGCATTTTTGATTGCATACAGATGGTTGTATGGAGTCATATGATGTATGAGGGATAAAAAATATAAAAATAGGGAATCGGTCCTTAAAAATGGAAGTAAGTTATTTAAATGAACGTTATGGTATAATTTGGTAGAGGTTAATAGACTCTTTGAAAGTGCCTTGACTGATTATTGATATATATGCATACAATGATGAAAAATGGTGAGCGATACAAATTGAGTAGATTAAAATGTATAAGTGTTTAGACTTATATAACATATTTTAGTGCATCATAATGAGTGCTTATAAGTTATGTTTCTTGTATTTTCTAGTATGTAGTTTAAATATAACAAATACCTGGTTGGTATAAATTGTACTTGTTTGCCTATTATTTAAGATTGTAGAATTTTGATTCTTGAAATTTGTGAGATTGGTTGTTCATGATTGAGTAGTGTGATCATATACAATGATCTATGATATTATGGGATGTCATAGAGTGTTTTCATTTGTAAATAATAGTCTAAATATATGTTATACCCAGGTGGTATGTACTTTAATTAATATGTCTATATTCATTCGTACATTTGACAAAATAAATGTATGCATATTGGATATTTCTAAGGATAACATGTTTTACGTCAGTTGTTATAAAGTAATATATTATGTTTGATTATAGAGAATAGAGTATCCATCCTAATATATATGTTATACTCAAGTGGTATAATCTAAGCGTGTTGCTTATTATTTTTAGTATGGGATAGAAAATAATGAGAGATTCATTGATACATTTGATGGAATAAATGTATGCTATTAGATTATCCTATGCTTAGCACGTTATGTGATATGATTGCTAATAATATGTAAATTATATGAATCTTTTAGTTATATTATGTTAATTAATTTTACATTGTTGATTCTGAGTAAGGATTGAGATGGACTTCACTGGCTTACTATCATCATAGTGCCAGATGAAGGCAATCTAATCAAGTGGTGTGTATGAATTTTGATTGATCTATAGATTAATATTATTTATTACTCTTGAAAACTTTGGCCAAAGTATGTTTAGTGAGACATTGTCATTTCATGATTATGATTTACATGTTTGTTCAATATCTTGTAATAGAATGGGTTTTCTATGATATACCATATGTTTCATTTTAAAAATCATATAGCACATGGGTACTTGCTATTTCTCTAGATTCCCAATCCATCACTATTTACTCATATGTGAAGGGAGGGACATTCCCTAATGGGATTAGTGTAGGGGATTGTTGGTCCATGGTTGGTGTGTAAATGTGCTTGAATGATGCTTTCCCTCCCCACAATAGTACTAATTTTGAGCGAACACTTAATATTGCCATAGATACTAGAGAGTCTAAAGAACTCATGCTCTGAAGAGCTGTGTATCTTATATGTATACATTGTATCATATTGTATTTTTTATTAAGACATTAATTTGATAAGATGTAATTATTTACTTATTTGTACTTTGGTAGCAATAGCTATATCATTATACTAGTTAAGGCTAACATTTGTAATTACTTTTCATATTAATTATGATGTGTTTCATATGTTAATAAGTGATCAGTGACTATTAGATGTCATGTGTTTATTTATAGTTATCTCACTTAGAATATTTTATATGATCACTGCTTAGATTCTCATGGTGTAATCTATTTATAGTATGCGTTTAGTTAAATAAAAAATATCATGTTTTCTATGTCAAACCTAGTGGGGTTGTTACATGTGGTATCAGAGCTGTGGATTGAATTCTAGGACCTAATGAGTCGATTATAATTTTTATGTCCTTCTATTCACTAGTGTGAACCTAGTGACATGAAGTGTTACACTAGTATTTTGGATTTGTAGAGCCTTAGTGTATAACCATGTTACACCATGATTTGAGTTTTGAGACCTAGTATATCCTCATGTATGGCTTGGTGACTATTGTAAGTATGAGACATTCATGAAATGTCATGTGGAACATTGAGTGTGGACTTTAGGAGCAATTTTATCCCCTTAGATTTTTTAAAAGGTTGGTTTAATGAGTGTCTTAATAGTGTAATTTGTAATCTATGTTTGGTGGGTGAGTGCATAGAATAATTTATGAGTAGTGAACAAGAGTTTATACCATATTTTTGATCATTTAGATTTAACACTTTGAGGATGATTACATCCTTAATTGTTAATATAGTCACCTTTGTAATTTGTGTTTTGTGGTGTGAGTGTTTAAAAAGCATGGAACGATTCTCACTTAAGTATATGTGCACTTATTTTGTGTCTTATATACACTAATCCTAGGGGTGGAAAATTCCATAAGACTATTTTAGATTAGCATCATTGAGTGTACTGGGAATTCTTATTGTAGTAGAGTATTGATGTATTGGTTGAGAATTCCTTTGTGTTAGGAGTTTGTTTATGGATTGGCACCCTTATCTTATGTGGATTAAGAATAAGTGTCATCTCTCATAATTATCATAGAGGTGAGTTGTCATACCTCACTTTATTTTGACATCATTATAAGACACTGAGAGGATTCATATTTACATGATGTTGACTTAGTGTTCCCATAAATGGAAACTTGTTTTTGAATGCTATTTTACTTCTTGTTGAGATAATTTATAGGATTTGATGGATTGATGCATCCATATGGTTACAATTTTACTTCTAGTTGTGGAAGTAGATTATGATACTGCACATACAAGATAGGTAAGTGAGTAGTGATTTGGAAACTTAAGTTGTAGTGTTTTTTTTTACCATGTGAGGGTATTTAAAATTTTTGTTGCTGAGATGTTAATTATCTATTTTTCCACTTGTGACCTTTTAGAGTCACTACTTTATCTATATGTGAACCTAGGACACATGGTGTGGCAAACCTTAAATTTATATTGGTTTTAGATGGTTTATAAGTTGATTATAATTGTTATGTTATTATATACCCCTGATTAGAATGATATTATTATTATCTTTCTTAAAAACATGTTATTTTGATGAGACATTTATGTACCTTTCATTGGTAGGGAGTAGGGTATAGGATGTGTGGAACATCTTGTTAGTCTAAAAGGGTTTAGATAAACATTTAACTTGTTATGTAACTAATCAAACAAGCAGGGAGACTTTATCTCACTTGTTTTTTTTATAAGGTTGGGAAGGTGTGATCCTTGGCCTTTGTATGTTATGATAAATTCAACATTATTTTCTCTTAACTATGAATAGAACACTATAGGTTAAGCTGTGAAATATGATACTAGTTATATTTGGATAGTGACAACTTAATATAATTATGGAATGACTATATGATTTTTCTTGTATATATGTTGGTAAATATAGAATTATTTAGCATGTATTATTGATTTATATGATCTATTAGTATAGAATTGTGATTCATTAAACCTTGTGCACATTGTGGAGATCATTAGGTCATGGAGACCTAAGGGACAAATGGTGAACTAGGAATGTGATTACTAAGCGATAGGAGTGGACCTACTTGGTTTCCCATTGAATTGATAGTTACTAAGTTTGTATCTAAAAAATAAACTTGTTAAATCAAGGATTTTATAGATGGACTTGTCAAATTTATTCCTATGGTCATACATGTGTATATAGTGGAATGTTATTTCCTTATTTTTTTATACATTAGAAATGTAGTATTTCCTGTTCTTATTCATCATCATAATTGTTATGAGCTCAGTGAAGTAGTCATAGTATTAACATGTTATACTTATCATGAGTTGGATGGGGTAGTGATAGTATTAACTTATACAGATCATTCTTTTGAGGTTCCCTAAACACTTTTCTCTAGGATGAGAGAAACAATCTCTAGGTTAAAGAGATGTACAAAGGGGCTAGAAAGTTTTGTGGAAATATCGTTAGCCATTTATTTTTGGATTTTATGATGATCTCATGTGATTTTGGGGAATTTAGTGAAAATTTCACTAAGATATGTATAGGTTGGTCTTGGAGTTCTAGACCCTAAGGTGGTCATGATAAAACCAATCAACATAAGTGACACTCGTAATCCTTATTTACATAATAGGGAAATGTCACAGGGTAGGGTCATGTGGGCCTAATAATCTAAGAATAATACTACTTAGGAGGACTATAATGATATATATAGGTAAATTTCACATTTATTTACTTAATTTGATACTTTATACCATGGTAATTCTTTGTTGAACAATGCTTTTAATGCAGAACTCATGTTGGAATAAAAGTCATCTAGGATGATGACTAACTTTAGGGGGAAATGATGTTACATCCTAATTCCTCTCTAAGTAAACTATTTGATTATCCATGGATATTTATAGTTGACAAATTTAGATTTGACTAAGCTTTGAGATATATGTTGTTATGGGATAGTTTGATATTGCTTAGGTTACATGACTACATTGCTATGAATTAGTTGTAGTGTATATGTTTACATTATGAATATGTTTATTTCTTATTTTAGTTATATTTTATGATGCATGTATATAATGTTGATATGGTCTAAATACTTGTTTGTTGTGAGGTTCATGCAAAAGAACTCATCACTCAAAGCATGATGGAGGGAGAGCATCATCAGAGAGGGTGATGTAGATAGAGATGTTGGAGGATGACAGAGAAACTAGCTAGAACCATGAACACACCATAGTAGCTAGCACATGTTAGAATACATAATAAATCATTTACAAATGCGATTATTACTGCTTATATTAAATAGTTATTTTCCATGTTTCTCTAGTAAATGCTAAATGGTTTAATGGAACTCATTTTGTATGATTAGCATGTTTGGTCATTAAATGCTAGTAGAAAATATTGTTTTCATAGTTAAATTAAATTTGGATTATTAATTTGATAAATTATTATTAAATTTATGTAATATTAAAATGATGTAAATTAAATTAGTAAATTTATGGATTTTTATAATTCATGTTAAAATAAATAAAATTTGGAAATTGCCATTTGCGAGAAAAAATGGAGAAAGAATAAGAAGATAAAAAAACAATAGAAATAAATAAATTAGTCTAAAATTAAGAAAAAGGAAAAAAGGAAATACATTAAATAATCAAAAAAATAAAATCAAAATGAAAATCAAAAGGAAAAAAATTTTAAAGAAAGGACCATGCCTTACTTATGGGAATAGAGATTATGAAAAAGACATCATAAGTATTTTGAAGGGAGATATTTGAAAGGAGTAGGAAAAAAGTGTAGCATAGAAGGGAGTTAGCAAGGATAAAAAATTAGAGAGAGGTTATCCAGACTGCCAAGTAGGCACTTATCTTATACCAAAACTTTTAAATTTCTATGTGTAATAATGAAATTAAATTTGGTAGATAATATTGATCTAGGCATCATAGTAAAATTGAGTAAATGCTAGAATTCTACCAGCCATACTTAGGCATTGACCTATATCTGATCTACTTATATTTAATGGACCTGTAAAAAAAATAAATGTGTAAATATTTTTTTATTTAAGGATAAATATTTGTATATTTGCAAGCAACATCCCTAATAACATCCTTAATTCCATATGAGTTGAAAGTATTGATGTAAGTTAAAAACATCATTTATCTGCATGTGTATGACCTCATATCAAAGGGGTAGATCCTAATTAAGTTGATCCACAATTATTATAAAAATAAGGGACTTAATTTTTTTAACAAGCCTTTGGTAGGATTCCCAAACTATTCTTACTTTTTTCAAATCTGATCCATGCAAAAACTTAATTCTACTTACTTCGGCTCTATGCATACAATCTCCATGGGTGGCAACATGGATATATTAGAACCCATTTCCTGGAAGGATGTCCAAAAATAAAAAAAAGTACGGAATAAGATGAAAAATAGGGGATTCACTGAGTTCACAAAGTGAGTCATAGAGCACAATGCTAAGATTACCCATGATTTCATTGTGGCTTGGAATAAGTGAAAAGGGACCATCCACAACATCATAATCAATGTTTCAAAGGAGTTCATTGGTGAAGTAATTGATATGTCATGTGTAGGCACTAAGGCATTCAAAGATCAATTGAAAAAATAAGAGTTGCTACAACATATTTCAAAATGAATGAATTTGTGCAGATCAACAAAAAAGAATTTACAAGCACTAATCTCCCACATTAATGGCTTGACATTTGTCTTCAAATTATGCATTACATGATGCTTGAAGGTAAATATATTCTTATATTTTCTCACCACTTTTTACTTCTTAATCATTTTATTAGATACACGATTAGTCTACCTTACTTTCTACTAAATTATCTTGAGAGCATCATCTTTCTGCATCAAGTGAATGACACCAATCCCATCCTCCACCAAGGTCTGACTCTCCTTTTGGTCAAGCATGGATAAACCCTTTATGATCGAGAGGTTCCCCCTAGGGGTTCCTCCTTTAGGGAGGACTCCCCAAAGGATGATCCTATCGAGGGATCCCTCTATCCCTCTGATTGTACCCTTAAAGACAACTTGTCAAAGTCCCCCTATGATGACCTCCCCCTTAAGATGTTTATCCCCAAAATGATACCTATCTCACTTGAAGTGGGTACCCTAGTGAAGATATCCTAGAAAGGGAAACCCATTATGACTGATGAGATGGAAAAGAACAAATTGAAATTGGAAAACTTCAATTCCAAGGTTCAACAAGCAAGGATAGGCCTTACCAAACTCATTCAAGATTGAAACTCCTTGCACAAATAGGCCAATGCCACATTTTAAGGTTTTGTTCAATCTACCCAGCTCATTCAGTCCCCTGCCTTTTAATCACCTAAGGTTTTAAGATCCCCCCTCAGGGCTCCCCCCTAAGTAGTCCCCCATGTAGGTTAAAAGGAAAAAGTGTCCTCGTATGATGTTCCCATATGTCTATTATATACCATGTTGTTCCCAAAATCAGCTACGCTCATTTCTAGAATAACCCCTACGAAACTTGTCTGTTTCACTCTAAGTTCATCATTCGAGACAAGCTTCTCTTGATCTCAAGCATAGTCAACTAACTCTTTGAAAAATTCACAACCTTCCCTTGTTATGATTTCTCAAGAAATGTGAAATTTTCTACGGTCTCGATGCAATCAAAACATCAAGTTTTTGATAAATTTTAAAGAGTTAATGTTTCTGGTTTACATGTAGGAGTGGCATTTTTTGCCACCTTTGCATATTGTTTTTTTTCACATGCAATGTTGGCATTTTATGCCACCTTTACATGTGGTTTCATGTTCAAATGTAAAGGTGGTGATTTTCACCACCCTTACAACTTTCCATGTAGGAGTGGCAAAAATTGCTGCCCTTTCACTTCAAGCACTTCTATGCAGGAGATGTGATTTTCACCACTCTTGCATATTTATTCCTCTTCATCATGTAGAGGCAACAATTTTTGTCACCCCTGCACGATCTCAGTTTTCATATGTGACATTTATGACCACACATGCTGAGTGGTTGGCGTCAACTTTAACCCTTTTAAATGCTAATTTGAGCCTCATTTGGATCATTCCAAGTTGTTTGCTCCTCCTCCCTACAACCAGTCGATCGAGTGTGCGAGTGGGATTGTGATTTTTCTAGCTTCAAGCATGGGATTTCAATTTAATATGTAGGTTTTGCATTCTTTCCTCTTTTAGTTTCTAGGTTTTCATTTTGTTCTTCCTCTTTTCTTTAAAAGTTTGGTTTTTCCCCTTTCTCCCTTTTATATTTTTTTCTTTCTTTTTCTACTCCCCCTCTTCTTCATTAGGGGTGAAGGCCTAAAAAACCCTAAACAACAAAATATCATTGCTATTAGTGTAATGGTGGAAAAAATTGCCGCTCTTACACAAAATTGAGATAACAAGTGTAAGGGCGGAAAAAATTTCCACCATTACATTATCCCTTGCTATTCATGCAAGGGCAAAAAAAAATTCCACTGTTACACATTTTCAGCCCATGTGCACAGGGGCAAAAATTGCAACCTATGCACAAACAAACTTCTTCTACATGCAAGGGTGGCAATTTTTGCTGCCCCTGCAAACATTTCCTCAAAAATCTTAACTCAGTGAAATTTTGACTTTTCAATTTTCTGAGCCTACTTCCCTTTGAATTTTTGGCCTACTTGTGCCTTAGCCATTTCAAGTGCATTCCTATGGTCGTGATCACCAACATGTAATTTTCTCAGATTTCCAAATTTTCCGCTGATTACATGTTCATAATTATTGTTGTAGTTTCTCTCAAAGATCCTTTTGACAAAAGATCTTCCAAATGATTGAAGTTTCTCCAAAAAAGTTGAAGATAATGAAGTACAAGTATCAAGGTGTTTTTCTAATCACCTCAATTACTTCTAATATCAACGACATTAGGGATACAAAGATTGATCACATAGATATGCCTGAGTTCATGGAAAGAACTAGATCAAGTAATCATAGCCATGAAATGAAGAAGATAATTAAGAGCAATATTCATCTGGTATCTTCTTTTCCTATAGTAGCTCACAACATAGACTTCATTCTCTAGTGCACTTAGTTCTACAATAACGATACCAAGGCTGTGTTAGATGCTAGTGGTAATGTGGTGATTAGACTAGACTCTAAATTCATCGACAAAGTGTTCATGTGTCCTCCTGCTACTGAAGTATTAAAGCTCAATTTCATTGAAGCACAAAGGGAAGATGACAAAGATCTCAAAAGAGAAAAGAAAGTAATAAAAAATAGATGGCTTAAGAATCTAAGAACAAACTTGTCAAGATGGCCATAGAGCTTTCCAAGGATTGATTTTATATAAGAAGTCGGTGACCTGATCACCCTTCTCAGTAGGGTAAGAGGTTTACCTTCTTCTTCTCTATTTCACGAATGGATGTACCCTTTCATTAAGATAATTCTCTAAGGTAAACAAGTCATTTTCTAGGGAGAACAAATCAATAATGCTCTAAATGAGCAATTGATGGAGGTATCCACCACCTCCAAATTCTACATGACTTCATACCTGGTATATATTACAACATCGATGAGAACCTTCCCAGGTTTAACATCAAAAGGAGATATGAGAGTAACCCTGGTATATCAATATTACTCTCAGTTGACATTGAAGGGCTCTATGGGTAGATGATGCTTTCTTCATAGTATGTCTCTTTGATCCCTAATTAGAATAAAAAAGAGTGTCAAATGAAGCTTGGATAGTTGTGAATGACTTCAGATGTATGTTCTTATAATTCCCTTCTTTTTCTTAGCTATAGGTTGGCTTTTTCCAAGGTCATCCTTATATGCTTCCAAGATTCCCTTTAGATAAATTGGTCTTTATGGAGCTGTACAGGCCAATTATTATCATACATAATAAGCAAATGGAACTCAAGAAACCCATTTTTAGGTTCTCAATTGAAATTGGTAGGTTCTTAGTATTGATCGATGAAAATGCTAGAGTTATGGAGACTGAAATGCAACTCATAACCATGAAGAATTTCAAAAGGAGACCAAACTTTGACTACAAAGGCATAAAAGACATAATTATGAGGAAGACCCAGTTTCACAAGCCTATGATCAAAGATGTTTTGGTTGATTTGATGACTGTAGAAGATGTGAGAAAAATGGACTACGGTAGATTGTCTCTTAAGAAGATAGAATATCTGGGACTCACTGATATCCCTAAAATTCTAATGGATGACAGGGATTTGATCAATAATAGATACCATGCTAAGCATATCACCAATACCCCTCTTCCCCCAACCCAATGGTCTCGAAAGAAGTTGAATACTTTGAGGAAAAGATTCAAACCAATATTGGCAAACACTAATGATTGGTTAACAAATAAGGGAATCACCTTGAAAGAGTTCATCATAGGATTAGAAGCTGAATTTCAAGAGGAAACAAGGAGAAGGGTGGAAAATAGGATGAAGAATAAAAGTGATGTCCTTGCTTTTGATAGGCCACATAAGCCTAGGATCATTTTCATGACAAAAAAGTCACAAGTTGTAGAAAAAGAGCCAGGAACAACAGATATGGAGGTTGAAAAGAAAAGCACCGAAGAACTAGCAGTGGAGCAAATGGAGACTGATGATAGGCCTACATATTAATAAGAAAAGGAAACTCTATCTCCATAAGAAGTTATACAGCCAAAAATAGGAATTTCTTCTTCCCTATCTAGCACACCTACTGTAACTCCACCTATTTCTCCAATCAGTGTTCCCTCTTCTGGAGCAACCTCTCCTTTCAAATTTATTTTTGATGACCCTCAAGGCATTTCTGGAGATATTATTCATTCCTTAGGGTCAATCCCTAGTTTGTGTTATCTATCTTTTGATATCAGAGATAGTTCTACTTTTGATCATTCAGTAAAAGGTACAGTTCTTACTGATACTCTGCCATTGTTTCCACCATGGGTGATGGTGTAACTCAAGTAATGCCAACTAGGGAGATTGATACTAATATAAGTACTTCTGTCCTCCCAACTTGGTTGTCGATTTATAACCCCAAAAGGAAAAAATAGGCCATCTCCCCAGATGACTTCAATTTCAATAAAATGGTGCCAGTAAAATTCAAGACTCCCAAAAAGATAAAAATTCTTTCAAAGATGTTTGAGGATAAAGGGAACAAATTTTTGGAAATAGAAAAACCTCCATAGGATGCAACTCTTGAAAATTTTGATGTAAATGCATACTCTATCTCTTGAATTGAGTTAGGAAAGATAACTCATGAAAGCACTAAGAGTGATATGAAGTCATCTATGGACATCTTGGTTCAGAAGTTTGATAGAAAAAGAGAAATGAAGGACCATTATAAATCAATGGTGGAACAACTGACTGCGGTAATAAGGAGAATAACTATCACTCTAGAAATAGTAACTTTAGAGGCTATCTCCATAGACGACCACATTATTCAGAAAGTAGAAAAGACCTATCTCAAGGGAAAAGTACTTGAAGGCAAATTATTATCATACACAATAAGTAGATGGAACTCAAGAAACTCAATTTTAGGTTCCCGATTGAAATTGGTAGGTTCTCAATATTGATCACTGAAAAAGCTAGAGTTATGGAGACTAAAATGCAACTCGTAACCATGAAGCATTTCAAAAGGAGACCAAACTTTGACTATAGAGGCATAAAGGACATAATCATGAGGAAGACCCAATTTCACGAGCCTATGATCGAAGATGTTTGGGTTGATTTCAGGACTGCAGAAGATGTCAAAGAAATGGACTAGAGTAGATTGTCTCGTAAGTAGATAGAATATCTAAGACTCACTGATATCCCTAAAAATCTAGTGGATGATGGGGATTTGATCAAAAATAGATACCATACTGAACAGATCACCAATACCCCTCTTCCCCTAACCTAATGGTCTCAGATGCAGTTGACTTCTTTGAGGAAAAGATTCAAACCAATATTGGCAAACACTAATGATTGGTTAGCAAATAAGGGAATCACCTTGAAAGAGTTCATCATAGGATCAAAATCTGAATTTTAAGAAAAAGCAAGGAGAAGGGTGGAAAATAGGATGAAGAATAAAAGTGATGTCCCTGCTTTTGATAGGCCACATAAGCCTAGGGTCATCTTCATGACAAAGAAGCCACAAGTTATAGAAAAAGAGCCAGGAACAACATATATGGAGGTTGAAAAACAAAGCACTAAAGAACTAGCAGTGGAGCAAATGGAGATTGATGATAGGCCCACAAATCAATAAGAAAAGGAAACTCTATCTCCACAAGAATGTGTATAGCTAGAAATGGGAATTTCTTCTTCCCTGGCTAGCACCCCTGTCATAACTCCATCTATTTCTCCAATCAGTGTTCCCTCTTCTAGATTAGCCTCTCCTTCCAAAATTATTTTTGATGACCCTCAAGGCATTTCTGGAGATATTATTCATTCCTTAGGGTCAATCCCTAGTTTGTCTTCTCCATCTTTTGATATCGGAGATAGTTCTACTTTTGATCATTCAGTAGAAGGTATAGTTCTTACTGATACTCTGTCCATTGTTTCCACCACGGGTGTAGGTGCAACTCCAGTAATGCCAACTAGGGAGATTGATACTAATGTAAGTAATTCTACCCTCTCACCTTGGTTATTAACTTATATGCCCAAAAGGAAAAATTAGGCCATATCCCCAGATGACTTTGATTTCAATAAAATGGTGCTAGTAAAAGTCAAGACTCCCAAAAAGCTAAAAATTCTTTCAAAGATGATTGAGGATAAAGGGCACAAATTTTTGGAAATATCAAAACCTCCATAGGATGTAACTCTTGAACATTTTGATGTAAATGACTACTCTATCTCTCAAATTGAGTTAAGAAAGATAAATCATAAAAGCGCTAAGAGCAATATGCAGTCAGCTATGGACATCTTGGTTCAGAAGTTTGATAGAGAAAGAGAAATAAAGGACCATTTTAAAGCAATGGTGGAACAACTAACTGCGGTAATAAGGAGATTAACTTTCACTCTAGAAATAGTAACTCCAGAGGCTATCTCCATAGATGACCCCGTGATTCAGAAATCAGGAATGACCTATCTTAAAGGAAAAGTAATTGAAGAGTACTTGGACAAGATGCATACAGAAGGAATTTCCTTACTCACAAAGTTGTATGAGAAAATGGGTAAGATGAGAAAAGTGAGAGCAGAAATGGATGATCTTATCAATATCATTTCTTAAGATATTAAAAGCATAAAAAAGTATCTTGATAAGTGGATGGATATGAAGAAGTTGAAAATAAGCACCCTAATATCAATTGGCATCATTACTGATAGAGACTCTTATACTGAGACTAAAGAAGTATTGATATATAGGAGTCGAGTGCTTAAGGAATTGATCAATGACCTCAAATCATCAAAAGGACCTCAGTGAACAAAGCGACATCAGTATTTGCCATAAATTGAAGGAGCTACCTTGTAAGCTTTCATTGCAAGACAATCAATTCTTTTTAGCAGAAGTATGTTTCAAGAATTTAAAGGTATGTTTCGAAAGGAATTTGAAGATAAATCATTCTCGGTAGCCTCCGTGGACAATATACTGGATAATCAGTTAACTCTAGATAATCTAAAAACTAGGTTAACTAGTCATGCAAAATTGGTCACAGCAGTGAGAGATGCCATAGTCTCGGTGAAGATGATTTTCAAGAATACTGTTACTCTAGACAGTATCGAGATACAAGTAGCTATCATCATGTATGATGCTCATGTAAAGAAAGATGGGACTACAAATTGAATAAACTTTCCTTTGATTTAATTTCCATTTTTTCAAATTCACTTTTGTAACCACTTTGGACATTAGCACATGTACTTTTGTCATGTGTAATTACATGTAAAAATATGGAAAGTCCAAAGTCAACAAAGGCTCCTATCTTTGACTAGGTCAAATTATTTAAATATTTTTTAAATCTTCAAGGCTTCTCCCTATAAATAAAGAGAGCCTATTTTGTAATACATATCTTTTTGGTGATTAAAAGCAAAAACTCTACCCAAAGTGAGATGCCTTTGAGACTTTGAGCTCAGATTGTAAATCATATTTTATTGAATGAATGAGAAAATGAGTTACTTTTCAAACTTTGCGTTGGAATAACTTGTGTTATTTAGGAAATGGTTCTTATGTATTTTTCCTACTAATATCTCATCTATTTGATTAAATAAGCAAAGTGAGTGGAAATAATCTGGAAGATGTTCTGAAGTTAATTATGAAGACTTTGTGCTACTATAATTACCTTTAGTTTATGTTTTTTTGTTCTAGTGAAAAGGGTATTAGAAAGGCTTTGTACTACTTTTATCCTTCATGATCTTATACTCTATTTTAGTTTTCTGTGGAGACTTTGAGCTGCACTTCATTATACTATTATACATGTTATAAATTAGTAAGGGAAGTAATAAAGACTTTGTGATTCTATGGGTCTCTATTGGATCTAGTTACTACTTGGGAACTTTTCCTACTATTTACTGAACATCATTTCTAAAAGAAGAGGATTGATTTCAATTATTACACAGGAATTTTCCTTAACCTTGTGAATATCACCTCTAAAAAAAGAGAGATGAATGGTATGATTTCACCCTTGAGTCTATTTTCAGTTTATATTAGTATATTATAGTTTATAGGGAGCCTCCCCTTGCTGAGAGGAGAGATTATCTCATTATGTTGTGTTTGATATACCCATTTTACCTTTAGTTAGTTGACAAATTATTCACCCAACATTTTTTGGCAACTCTGTTGGGGACATGAACATACACTTTGAAGCCTCAAGCTTCAAATTGAAGCATTTCTATTACCTTTTCATCTTACACTCTGACAGATCCAACGTATACACGAAGATAAAGAGCTCAAGGTATTGTTGATCCTATATTCAAGTTGGTGCAACAAAATAATTTTGATATTTTTTCTCCACCATCTCACCTTCAGCATACCAAGAGTTTTCCTCCTACCAACATCAGATCTCCAATACTAGACAAAGCTTCTAGTTTTAGTGCTAGTAGAATTTTGTCCATACTTACCCTACAAAGATTTTTTATCCCTCCCTTTAATCATCATATCATGGCAGCCCAAGGTCCTTGGGGCAACACTTTTGGTCCTCTCAATCTAACCCCACCTTTACATGAACTGCCTCATAGTTTGAGAAAGAATTTCTTAAAATTCTATGGTGATGGGAAAGTCTATCCTGATAAGCATATTACTGCTTTCTACATAGCATATGGTGTGATAGACATGGAATATGAAGATATAGTAGTGAGACTATTTGTAGAAACTTTGCAAGGCACTGTCATGGAGTGGTTTTATCACCTTCAAGCTCAAATTATAACTGACTAGAATAATCTCAAAGCCAAGTTCAAGGCTAGGTTCAAACCCACTGAAGATGCACATGCCTTGTTGGCTTAACTTACACAAATGAAAAAGGAACCCCATGAGCCTATGCAAGACTTCATTGCTAAATTCAATAAGCTGAGGAACAAAATTCCTACAATTACTCAGCGAACACCGGAGAATCTTAAGTGCTTTTTCATCAACTCTTAACTTCCTAAAGTAAGTTTTTTGTTGAGGTGGATTGGCCCTATAGATATTTTTGTAGCCCAAAATTTAGCTACCAAGGTTGAAGATGATCTTATCTAGGTAGGTAAGATTAGAAAAGATTCTAATAAAAATAATTTTTTTTCATTTGCTAAAAGTTCTTCCACAAGCACCACAGATACTATGGTGCAAAAGTTGGCAAATGAATTACTAGCTCTGAAAAGGCAAATGTTGCAAGGTATGTTTGCTCCTCCTTATCGAGAGATGCCTAGAAGGACATTTCCCAGTCATTTGTATCAAGGTAACAATGCTAAAAATAAAGGATAATACAACCATCTTCCTTCCACATAAGGGAAGCTCGCCATTGAAGCAACATTAGTCAACTCAGCAGTTGGTTATCATGAAGCTAAACATGATCTCTCTTTCCAACCTGAGTTAGACCAAGAAGATGACGCTAATCTCTTTGCAGAAGGAGAAGAATTAGCTAGTGACTCCAATATTGGTTTTCTACAATACCAAGATGAAGCTAAGAAAAAAGAAGTTTTTGATGGATCATATGTTGTCTTTACTAGGTCCCAAAATCAGTCAACTCAATAATCTGATAAGGGAAAGGTGGGAGAAGAACCTTAGCCAGTAGTCTCAATTGCTAAATGGGGGGTTTCACTGCCTTTACAATCAAAGGACCCAGTGACTAATAAGAAAGTAAGAACCTCAAACCATCATAAACCTTTTGCTTCTATTCTTTAGACCAGTGCCATACCCAATAAATGGATTTAAGTTATTTGATAAGCATGACAGGTACGTCAAGTAGTGACAAATGGATTCAAATTCCTACAAGGAGTTTGATCAAGTAAATTTGAGTACAACAAAAAATCCCAAAATAGTCAATGTTGGGAATTATTGCACTCTAATGAAAAGCTCAAATTCATTACTCTTTTTTACCATTACATTGATGTTTTAGCATATTCTTATGATGATCTAAAATCCCTTAGCCCTAGAGAAATTTAGCACAAAATTCCTCTTAAAGTTGTGTTATTACCTCACAAGTAGAAGTAAAGGCAATACAACCCCAAAATATTAGGTACTATCCTTTTTGAGATCCAAAAAATATTGAATGCAAGAATTATTTTTCCAATCCATCATTCCACATGGAATGCTGACATAGTCCTGGTGAGAAAAAAGAATAGAGAAATTTGTATCTATGTTGATTTCAAAAACTTAAATCAATCTTCTCTAAAGGATAACTATCCCTTACCCATCATGGATCTAGTGTTGCAAACAGTGACTGGTTTAGAAATGTTATCAATGTTAGATGGTTTTTTCGAGTATCATCAAGTGAAAGTTAATGAAGTAGACCAATATAAAACCACTTTCACTACATTGTGGGGAACTTTTGCATATCATAAAATGCCTTTTGGTCTGATCAATGTTGGTGCCACCTTCCAGAGAGCAATGGATCTTGCCTTTAGAGATGTAATAGGGAAGTTTATTGTAATATATCTTGATGACTTGACCATTTTTTTATAACATCATCCTGATCATGTGCATCATTTACAACAAGTGCTGCAATGCTGTCAACAAAATGATATTTCTCTTAATCCCATGAACTTAGTTTTTGGGGTTACAAAAGGTAAACTTCTTGGTCACATTTTATCCTGATAAGGCATAAAAATTGACTCAGAAAGAGTCAAATCTATCCAAAATCTTACTCTTCCTGCTAGTAAAATTGCAATTCACTCTTTCTTTGGAAAGGTGAATTTTCTATGAAGATTCATTCCAGAATTCATAGAGAAGACTCACTACATTGTCGACATGATGAAGGGTAAAGCCACTTTTCATTAGATTGCAGAAGGCAAGTCAGCATTTGAAGATATCAATAACGTGATCTTCCATGCCCTAATCCTAGTTTGCCCAGATTATACCAAAAACTTTGTAGCATATAGCTACACTTTTGAACATACACTTTTAGCCATTTTGGTCTAGCAAAACAAAGAAGATGTGGAATCTCTCATATCATTTATGAGCTGTCCTCTCAAAGCTCACAAATTGAAATATTCAAACATAGATAAACATGTTTATGCTGTGGTTAAGGCAGTAAAGCATTTCAGATTCTATATCTGAATTCAAATACTGTTGTTCTGATTCCTGATACAACAGTGAAGTCCATTCTAACTCAACAAGAGTTTGGCACTAAAAGGGGAAATTGGATTGCTAAAATTTAGGAGTTTGATCTTGATATTAAACATACCAAGCTTGTGCAAGGAAAAGGTCTCTACCAACTGATTGCTGATAACATACCAAAGGAAATAGGACATGAAGGAACTGAGGTTGAAGATGTGCCTACATTTCTCTTCGTCACTACTAATGATGAGTGGTATTCTAATATCACTCATTTTCTTACTTATGGTGAGTGTCCCACCCATCTGTTCTATAAAGAAAAATTGAATGTTAAGTTGAAGGCTGCTAACTATGTCTTATGGGATAATGGTTTGTATAAAAGAAGCCTTGACGGGGTATTTCTTCGTTGCATCAATAAGGTGCAACAAAGCAAACTTTTAGAGTCTTTCCATAATTTAGCTTGTGGAGGATATTTTTTTGCACCAATGATCACTCATAAGATTTTACGAGCTAGATACTATTGGTCTACACTATTTCAAGATGCGTACACTTGGGTACGTAGGTGTGAGTTGTGTTAACAATTCATTGGAAAACGTAAATTGGCCACAATACCCCTCAAGCTAGTAGTGATTGAAGAACCTTTTCAATAATGGGGTATTGGTTTTATTGGCACCGTGAACTCATCTTCAAGTGCTGGACATGACTATGTTCTCACCATGATAGACTATTTTACCAAATGGGTGGAAGCCATTCCAACTAAGCATGCTACTTCGGAAGTGGTATGTAATTTCCTTAAAGAAAATATCATCTCCCGATTTGGGGTCCCAGTTAAGATTGTGACAAATAATGTTGCTTGTTTCTCTTCTCATGAGGTTACTAAGTTTTGCTACAATTATGGGATTATTCTTTCTCACTCCTCTGACTATTATCTATAATAAAATGGTCAAGCAAAATCAAGCAACAAAAATTTTGTTACTATTATCAAGAAATTGGTAGATGATAATCAGAGAACTTGGCATAAAGCATTGTTTGATGCTTTGTGGGCAAACACGATTACACCTAACAGAGCAATAGGTATGTCACCATTTCAACTTCTATATGGTTTGAATGTAGAGATACCAATCACCCAAGAACTACCAGCACTGAAGTTGGAAAAGGCAATTGAAGATCAAACTTTAAAAAAATTTATTGACAAAAGGATCATGTGCCCAACTAAACTAGATGAGCAATGAACCATGGTAGTGGACTGGATTACTGCACATCAAAATTAGGTAAAGAAACTCTTCAAAAAAAGAGAAAGGATTTATGATTTTTAGACTGGAGATCAAGTCTTGTTGTGGGACAAGAGGAGAAAACTAAAAGAAATACACGACAAATTTGATTCTTTATGGAGAGGTCCATTTACCATTTATCAGGTCTGTGGTGAAAATAGCTTCTAGTTAGGATATCAAGATGGAACACCATTCTCACTACCTCATGGTGGGAAACATCTAAAACACTTCAATGCTTAAAGTATTAGATGAGTTCATTTATACATTTATATAGTCTTACGTTTATTTATTTTTGTTTAGTTTTTGTGTCTTTTTCTTTCTTAGCTTGACTTTGTGGCCCAATGCCCTGGATGAAGGCACTTAGAGACTAGTTTCTACTCTCATTGATCTTTTCAAGGTTTGATCAATGGAAGTTCCCCAACAAGAGCCAGCTATTATTCCTAAAATTAGCTATGTGCATTTTTAGAATAACACCTACAAAACTTATCTATTTCACTGTAAGTTCATCATTCGAGACAAGCTTCTCTTGATCTCAAGCATAGTCGACTAACTCCTTAAAAATCTCAGAACCTTCCCTCATTATGATTTCTCAAGAAATGTGAAATTCATTATGGTCTCGATGCAATCAGAACATCAAGTTTTTGATAAATTTTAAGGAGTTAGTGTTTCTAGTTTACATGCAAGAGTGGCATTATTTGTCATCTTCTCATATATTTTTTTGTTCACATGCAATGTTGGCATTTTATACCACCTTTACATGTGGTTTTATGTTCAAATGTAAAAGTGGCAATTTTCACTGCCCTTACATCTTTCCATGTAAGAGCAGTGAAAATCATCACCCTTTTAATTCAAGCACTTCCATGCAAGAGCGGCAATTTTTGCCACTTTCGCATATTTCTTCCTTTTCATCATGTAGAGGTGGAAATTTTAGCCACCCCTTCATGATCTCAATTTTCATGTGTGGTATTTATGACTGCACACACTGAGTGGTTGGCATTGTCTTTAACCCTTTTAAATGCCAATTTGAGCCTCATTTGGATCATTTCAACTTGTTTGCTCCTCTTCCCTGCAACTAGTTGATCGAGCGCGTGAGTGGGATTGTGATTTTTTTGGGTTTAAGCATGGGATTTCAATTTAATATGTAGGTTTTGCGTTCTTTCCTCATTTTATTTCTAGGTTTTCATTTTGTTCTTCCTCTTTTATTTAAAAGTTTAGTTTTTCCCCTTTCTCCCTTTTATGTATTATTTTTCTTCTTCTTTTTTTCCTCCCCCTCCTCCTCATTAGGGGTGAAAGCCTAAAAAAACCTAAAAACCAAAATATCGTTGCTATTAGTGTTTACATAAAACTAAGATAATAAGTGTAAGGGCGATAAAAATTGTCACCGTTACACTATCCCTTGCTATTCATGTAAGGGCAACAAAAAATGTCACCCTTACACATTTTTGGCCCATGTGCACGGGCAGAAAAAATTGCTACCTATGCACCAAAAAACTTTCTTCTACATGCAAGGGTCACAATTTTTGCTGCCCCTGCATATATTTCCTCGAAAATCCTAACTGTGTGAAATTTCAAGTTTTCACTTTTTCGAGCCCGCTTCCCTTTGACTTTCTAGCCTGCTCATGCCTTAGCCCTTTCAAGCACATTTCTATGGTCGTGATCACCAACATGCAATTTTCCTAGATTGTTAATTCTTCCCCTGATTGCATGATCATGATTATTGTTGTAGTTTCTCTCAAGGATCCTTCTTCATCGACATCTTTTTGATAAAAGCTCTTCCAGATGACTGAAGTTTATCTAAAAAAGTTGAAGACAATGAAGTACAAATATCAAGGTGTTTTTCTAATCACCTTAATTAATTCTAATGTCGATGACATTAGGGATACAAAGATCAGTCACGTAGATATAACTGAGTTCATGGAAAGAACTAGATCAAGCAATCTCAACCATGAAATGAAGAAGATAATCGAGAGAAATATTCATCTGATATCTTCTTTTCCTATAGCATCTCACAACATAGAGTTCATTCTCCAATGTGCTCAGTTCTATAATAAGGATACTAGGGCTGTGTTAAACACTAGTGGTAATGTGGTGATTAGACTGGACTCTGAATTCATTAACAAAGTGTTCATGTATCCTCTCGCTAATGAAGTATTAAAGCTCAATTTCATTGAAGCATAAAGGGAATATGACAAAGATCCTAAAAGAGAAAATAAAGTAATCAATAATAGATGGCTTAAGACTCCAAGAGAAAACTTGTCAAGATGGCCACAAAACTTTCCAAGGAGTGCTTTTATAGAAGAAGTCAGTGATCTGATCACCCTTCTTAGTAGGGTAAGAGGTTTATCTTCTTCCTCACTATTTCATGAATGGATGTACCCTTTCATTAAGATAATTATCCAAGCCAAACAAGTCATTTTTTGGGGAGAAAAAAATTAGCAATGCTCTACATGAGCAATTGATGAAGGTATCCACCACCTCCAAATTCTACATGACTTCATACCTAGTATATATTGCAACGTCGATGAGAACCTTCTCAGGTTTAACATCAGAAGGAGACATGAGAGTAACCCCAGTATATAAATATTACTCTTAGTTGACATTGAAGAGTTCTATTCATTATTTTAGGAGGGTAAATGATGCTTTCTTCATAGTATTTTTGTGTCTCTTTGATTCCTAATTAGAACAAAAAAGAGTGTCAAATAAAGCCTAGACAGTTGCGAATGACTTCGGATGTATGTTCTTGCAATTCCCTTCTTTTTCTTATCTATGGGTTGGGTTGGATTTTTCCAAGGTCATCCTTATATACTTCAGAGATTTCTTTCAGACAAATTGTTCTTGATGGAGCTATGCAAGCAAATTATTATCATACACAATGAGCAGATGGAACTCAAGAAACCTAGTTTTAGATTTTTGATTGAAATTGGCAGGTTCTTAACATTGACCGCTAGATAAGCTAGAGTTATGGAGACTGAAATGCAAATCATAACCATGAAGCATTTCAAAAGGAGACCAAACTTTGACTACAGAGGAATAAAGGACATAATCAAGAGGAAGACCCAGTTTCAAGAGCTTATGATTGAAGATGTTTGGGTTGATTTGAGGACTACAAAAGATGTCAAAAAAATGGACTGCATTAGATTGTCTCTTGAGCAGATGGAATATCTAGGACTCACTGATATCCCTAAAAATCTAGTGGATGATAGAGATTTGATCAACAATAGATACCATACTGAATAGATTGCCAATACCCCTCTTCCCCCAGCCCAATGGTCTTAGAAGGAGTTGAATTCTTTGAGGAAAAGATTTGAACTAATATTGGAAAACACCAATGATTGGTTAACAAATAAGGGAATCACCTTGAAAGAGTTCATCATAGGATCAGAAGCTAAATTTAAAGAGGAAACAAGGAGAAGGGCAAAAATTAAGATTAAGAATAAAAGTGATGTCCCTGCTTCTGATAGGCCACATAAGCTTAGGATCATCTTCCTGATAAAGAGGTCACAAGTTGTAGAAAAAGAGCCAGGAAGAACATATATGGAGGTTGAAAGTAAAGCACTGAAGAACCAATAGTGAAGCAAATGGAGACTGATTATAGGCCCACAAATTAACAAGAAAAGGAAACTCTATCTCTATAAGAAGGTGTACAACCAGAAATAGGAATTTCTTCTTTCCCACCTAGCACACATGTCATAAATCCTTCACCTATTTCTCTAATCAGTGTTCCCTCTTCTAGAGTAGCCTCTCTTTCAAAAATTATTTTTTTCAACCCTCAAGGTGTTTTTGGAGATATTCTTCATTCCTCAGGGTCAATCCCCAATTTGTCATCTCTGTCTTTTGATATCAGAGATAGTTCTACTTTCGATCATTCAATAGAAGGTGTAGTTCTTACTGATAATCTACCCATTATTTCCACCACTGGTGTAGGTGCAACTCCAGTAATGCCAACTACAAAGATTTATACTAATGTAAGTACTTCTACCCTCCCACCTTGGTTGTCGACTTATACCCCCAAAAGGAAAAAATAGGCCATCTCCCCAGATGACTTCGATTTTAATAAAATGGTGCCAGTAAAAGTCAAGACTCCTAATAAGCTAACAATTCTTTCAAAGATGATTGAGGATAAAGGGCAAAAATTTATGGAAATAGAAAAACCTCCATAGGATGCAATTCTTGAAAATTTTGATGTAAATGGCTACTCTATCTCTTGAATTGAGTTAAGAAAGATAACTCATGAAAGCACTAAGAGTGATATGTAGTCATCTATGGACATCTTGGTTCAGAAGTTTGATAGAAAAAGAGAAATGAAGGACCATTATAAATCAATGGTGGAACAACTGACTGTGGTAATAAGGAGAATAACTATCACTCCAGAAATAGTAACTCCAGAGGCTATCTCCATAGACGACCACATGATTCAGAAAGTAGAAAAGACCTATCTCAAGGGAAAAGTACTTGAAGGCAAATTATTATCATACACAATAAGTAGATGGAACTCAAGAAACTTAATTTTAGGTTCTCGATTGAAATTGGTAGGTTCTCAATATTGATCACTGAAAAAGCTAGAGTTATGGAGACTAAAATGCAACTCGTAACCATGAAGCATTTCAAAAGGAGACCAAACTTTGACTACAAAGGCATAAAGGACATAATCAGGAGGAAGACCCAGTTTCACAAGCCTATAATCAAAGATGTTTAGGTTGATTTGAGGACTGCAGAAGATGTCAAAAAAATGGACTACAATATAGATTATCTCTTAAGTAGATAGAATATCTGGGACTCACCGATATCACTAAAAATCTAGTTGATGACAGGGATTTAATCAACAATAGATACCATGTTGAATAGATCACCAATACCCCTCTTCCCCCAACCCAATGGTCTTGGAAGCAGTTGACTTATTTGAGGAAAAGATTCAAACCAATATTGGCAAACACCAATGATTGTTTAGCGAATAAGGAAATCACTTTGAAAGAGTTCATCATAGGATCAGAAGCTGAATTTCAAGAGGAAACAAGGAGAAGGGTGGAAAATAGGATGAAGAATAAAAGTGATGTCCCTGCTTCTAATAGGCCACATAAGCCTAGGATCATCTTCGTGACAAAGAAGTCACAAGTTGTAGAAAAAGAGCCAGAAACAACAGATATGGAGGTTGAAAAGCAAAGCACTGAAGAATTAGTAGTGGAGCAAATGGAGACTGATGATAGGCCCATAGATAAACAAAAAAAGGAAACTCTATCTCTACAAGAAGGTGTACATCTAGAAATGGGAATTTCTTCTTCTCTATTTAACACACCTGTCGTAACTCCACCTAGTTCTCCAATCAATGTTGCCTCTTTTGGAGCAGCCTCTTCTTCCAAAATTATTTTTGACAACACTCAAGGCATTTCTAGAGATATTATTTATTCCTCAATGTCAATCCCTAGTTTGTCTTCTCCATCATTTGATATCAGAGATAGTTCTACTTTTGATCATTCAATATAAGGTATAGTTCTTACTGATACTCCATCCATTGTTTCCACCACGAGTGTAGGTGCAACTCCAGTAATGCCAACTATAGAGATTGATACTAATGTAAGTACTTCTATCCTCCCACCTTAGTTTTTGACTTATACGCCTAAAAGGAAAAAATAGGCCATCTCCCCAAATGACTTCAATTTTAATAAAATGGTGCCAGTAAAAGTCAAGACTCCCAAAAAGCTAAAAATTATTTCAAAGATGATTGAGGATAAAGGGCACAAATTTCTAGAAATAGCAAAACCTCCAAAGGATGCAACTCTTGAAAATTTTGATGTAAATGACTACTCTATCTCTCAAATTGATTTAAGAAAGATAAATCATAAAAGCACTAAGAGTGATATGCAATTAGCTATGGACATCTTGGTTGAGAAGTTTGATCGAGAAAGAGAAATGAAGGACCATTATAAAGCAATGGTGGAACAATTGATTGCGGTAATAAGGATATTAACTTTCACTCTGGAAACAGTAACTCCAGAGGCTATCTCCATAGATGACCCCATGATTCAAAAAGTAGGAAGGACCTATCTCAAAGGAAAATTAATTGAAGAGTACTTGGACAAGATGCATACACAAGGAATTTCCTTGCTCACAGAATTGTATGAGAAAATGGGTAAGATGAAGAAAGTGAGAGCAGAAATGGATGATCTTATTAATATCATTTCTCAAGATATTGAAAGCATAAAAAAGTATCTTGACATGTGGATGAATATGAAGAAGTTGAAAATAAGCACCCTAATATGAATTGGCATCATTGTTGATAGAGACTCTTATACTAAGACTAAAGAAGTATTGATATATAGGAGTTGAGTGCTTAAGGAATTGATCAGCAACCTCAAATCATTAAAGGACCTTAGTGAACAAAGTGACATCAGTCTTTGACATAAATTGGAGGAGCTACCTTGGAAGCTTTCATTACAAGACAACCAATTCCTTTCCTTTCAACAGAAGAAATGTTTCAAGAATTTAGAGGTATGTTCAAAACATAATTTGAAGATAAACCATTTTAGGTAGCCTCCATGGACAATATACTGGATAATCAATTAACTCTAGATAATCTAAAAACTAGGTTAACTAGTCATGCAAAATCGGTCATAGTAGTGAGAGATGCCATAGTCAGGGTGAAGATGATTTTCAAGAATACTATTACTCCAGAAGTATCAAGATACAAGCAGCTATCATCATGTACGATGCTCATGTAAAGAAAGATGGGGCTATAAATTGAATCAACTTTCCTTTGATTTAATTTCCATTTTTTCAAATGCACTTTTATAACCACTTTGGACATTAGCACATGTACTTTTGTCATGTGTAATTACATGTAAAAATGTGGAAAGTCCAAAGTCAACAAAGGCTCCTATCTTTGACTAGGTCAAATTATTTAAATATTTTTTAAATCTTCAAGGCTTCTCCCTATAAATAAAGAGAGCCTCTTTTTTAGTATAGATCTTTTTGGTGATTAGAAGAAAAAAATCTGCCCAAATTGAGATGCCTTTTGAGACTTTGAGCTCAAATTGTAAATCATATTTTCTTGAATGAATGAGAAAGCCGGTTACTTTTCAAAACCTATGTTAGAATAACTTGTGTTATTTAGTAAATGGTTCTTATGTCCTTTTCCTACTAATATCTCATCTATTTGATTAAATAAGTGGATTGAGTAGAAATTATCTAGAAGATGTTCTGAAGTTAATTATGAAGACTTTGTGTTGTTATAATTACATTTAGTTTATGTTTTTCTTGTTCTAGTGAAAAGGGTATTAGCAAGGCTTTGTACTAATTTTATCCTTTGTGATCTTATACTCTATTGTAGTTTTCTATGGAGACTATGAACTGCACTTCATTATACTGTTATACACATTATAAATTAGTAAGGGAAGTAATGAAAGACTTTATGCTTTCATGGGTTTCTCGTGGATCCAGTTACTACTTGGGAAGTTTTCCTACTATTTACTGAACATCATTTCTAAAAGAAGAGGATTGATTTTAGTTATAACACATGAATTTTCCTTTACCTTGTGAACATCACCTCTGAAAAAATAGAGATGAATGGTATGATCTCACCCCTGAGTCTATTTTCAATTTATATTAGTATATTAAAGTTTATAGGGAGCCTCCCCTTGCTGAGAGGAGAGATTTATCTCATTATGTTGTGGTTGATATACCCATTTTTCCTTCTATTAATTGATGATAAAATATTCACTCAACATTTTTTGGTGACTTGGCTGGGGACATGAACACGTACTTTGAAGCCTCAAACTTCAAAGTGAAGCATTTCTATTCCTTTTTCATCTTACACTCTGAGAGATCCACCATACACGTGAAGATAGAGAGCTCAAGGTATTGTTGATCCTGTATTTGAGTTGGTGCAATGAAATAATTTTGATATTTTTTATCCACCATCTCACCTTTAGCATACCAAGAGTTTTCCTCCTACCAACATCAGATTTCCAATACTAGACAAAGCTTCTAGTTTTAGTGCTAGTAGAATTTTGTCCATACTCACCCTACAAAGATTTGTTATCCCTCCCTTTAATAATCATATCATGGTAGCCCAAGGTCCTTGGGGCAACAATTTTCATCCTTTCAATCTAACCCCACCTTTACATGAATTGCCTTGTAGTTCGAGAAAAAAATTCTCTAAATTCTATGGTGATGGGAATGTCTACCCTGATAAGCATATTGCTACTTTCTACATAGCATATGGTGTGATAGGTGTGGAATATGAAGATATAGCAGTGAGATTATTTGTAGAAACTTTGCAAGGCACTGTCGTGGATTGGTTTTATCACCTTCAAGCTCAAACTATAACTGACTAGAACACTCTCAAAGCTAAGTTCAAGGCTAAGTTCAAACCCACTGAAGATGCACATGCCTTATTGGCTCAGATTACACAAATGAAGAAGGAACCCCATGAGCATATGCAAGACTTTGTTTTTAAATTCAATAAGCTAAGAAACATAATTCTTACAATTACTCAGCCAACACCAAAGAATCTTAAGTGCTTTTTCATCAACTCTTAACTTCCTAAAGTAAGTTTTCTATTGAGGTGGGTTGGCCCTATAGAGATTTTTATAGCCCAAAATTTGGCTACCAAGGTTGAAGATGATCTTATCTTGGCATGTAAGATAAAAAAAGATTCTAATAAAAATAAATTTTCCTCGTCTGCTAAAAGTTCTTCCACAAGCACCACAGATCCTATGGTGCAAAAGCTGGCAAATAAATTACTAGCTCTGAAAAGGCAAATGTCACAAGGTATGTCTGCTCCTCCTTATTGGGAGATGACTAGAAGGACATTTACCAGTCATTTATATCAAGGCAAAACTTCTAAAAATCAAGGATAATCCAACCATCTTCCTTCCACATAGGGGAAGCTCACCACTGAAGCAACACCGATCAACTCAGTAGTTGGTTATCATGAAGCTAAACATGATCTCTCTTTCCAACCTGAGTTAGACCAAGAAGATGATGATAATATCTTTGCAGAAAGAGAAGAAGAATTAGCTGGTGACTCCAATAATGGTTTTCTACAATACCAAGATGAAGCTAAGAAAAAAGGAGAAGTGTTTGATGGATCATATTCTGTCTTTACTAGGTCCCAAAATCAGTCGACTCAATAATCTGATAAGAGAAAGATGAGAGAAGAACCTTAGCCAGTAGTCTCAATTTATAAATAGGGAACTTCACTACCTTTCCAATCAAAGGACCCAATGACCAATAAGAAAGTACCTCAAACCATCTTATACCTTCTGCTTCTATTCCTCAGACTACTGCCATACCCAATAAAGTTCAGGATGATGTAATTCCTTCCTCTATATCTAGTTCATTCTAATTATTTGGCATAATTGATCATGCTAAAAAGACCAAGATTCAAATGACTAAAGTTGATTACTTGCGAGCCAATCTTGAATAGTTTGATAGGTTGGTTGAATACATAAAAAATAAAACTACCCCTATAGGAAAAGATTTTTTAAAGGTGACTCATGATTCCTCCAAGAATAAATCCACCCATAATAATCTTGGTGCTACTCCTCCTTTTGCCCCTGGGAAAATAGAACCTTTCTATGTTTCCCTTTTGATAAATGGTCATAAATTGAGCAACCGTATAATAGACTCTGGAGCCTCTGACAATGTTATGCCAACCAAGGTAGCAGATTCTCTTGGTCTCACCTTAACTAAGATGTTTGGTAGATGCTTCTCCATGGAAAACAAAAAAATACCACTCTTGGGTCAAATCAAAGATGCCCAATTTGCATTAATGGCTTTTCTAGATAAAAGGATTAATATGACAATCTTGGTGGCCGATGTTCCAACTTCCTATGGCATTCTACTTGGATGAAATTTTTGCAAGAATGTAGGTGGAGAGTTGAATATGGATCTGTCTGAAGTAAGGATACCTATTAAAGGCATCATGAAAAAATTACTTCCTAAGAAAGAGTCAAAATATATTGTCACCCAAAGGTCAAATCCCAAAGCTCAAATTTTATTTGAATCATCAGGAATGGGTAACTATTTTTTGACCACTGAAAGTGTTTTTAGCTCATCAGACGAAAGTTATTTAAGTGATAATTCAGAAAATTTAGATAGAAAATCAAAAGAATTGTTAGAGTAAAGTTCAGATAACAAATGATCTTCCCTTACTAATTAAGAGAAGTATTTGAAAAGATCAAATTCTAATGATGCTTGGATTTTAGAATTTGATGGCAGTTGCTTTTCTACCAATTATGGAGCTAGAATTGTCTTGATATCCCCTCAAGGAGAGATTTTTCCTTATACATATAAGTTACAGTTCAACAATACTAACAACACTGCCGAGTATGAATCTTTGTTGCTTGGATTGAAAGCTACTCATGTAAAAGGTATTAAGATTCTTCATTTTTGGGGAGATGTTGAACTAGTGATTTGTTAGGTAAAGAATCTATACCAAATCAAAAATGAAAGATTGTGACATTATTGCAATCTTGTATGTGATTATATTGAAAGTTTTGATGCTTTCAATATTTCTACTATGTTGAGAGAATTCAATGATCATGTAGAATAATTAGCTGTCTCTACAAACCTCATGGTTCCCCATAAATATTTCAAAGGGGATAAGTACACTATTGAGCTGGTCTTTTGACTAAGTGTACCTGATAATGCCAATCATTGACAGGTGTTTAATGATGACAATCAAATCATTGCATTTCTAGAAAAGATGGACAACTTTGAGGAGATTTATTTTGAAGGTAGCAAATCTCCACCATGGGAATCAATTCTCAAAATAAATTCAAAAATTGGTGAAGAGTTTCTTCAACTCGAGGGGAATAAAATTCCAAAAGGTTTAGTTTCTATTGAAAAGTTATTTGATAAGCATGACAGGTATGTCTAGTAGCAACAAATGGATTCAAGTTCCTCCAAGGAGTTTGATCAAGTAAATTTGAGTACAATAGAAAATATCAAAATGGTCAACATTGAGAATTATTGCACTTCTAATGAAAAGCTCAAATTCATTGCTCTTTTTTGCCATTACATTGATGTTTTGGCATATTCTTATGATGATCTAAAATCCCTTAACCCTGGAGAAATTCAGCAAAAAATTCCTCTTAAAGTTGGGTCATTGCCTCACAAGCAGAAGCAAAGGCAATACAACCCCAAAATATTAGGTACTATCCTTTTTGAGATCCAAAAAATACTGAATGCAAGAATTATTTTTCCAATCCATCATTCCACATGGAATGCTGACATAGTCCTGGGGAGAAAAAAGAATAGAGAAATTTGTATCTGTGTTGATTTCAAAAAATTAAATCAATCTTCTCTAAAGGATAACTATCCCTTACCCATCATGGATCTAGTGTTGCAAATAGTGACTGGTTTAGAAATGTTATCAATGTTAGATGGTTTTTTCGGGTATCATCAAGTGGAAGTCAATGAAGTAGACCAATATAAAACCACTTTCACTACATCGTGGGGAACTTTTGCATATCATAGAATGCCTTTTGGTCTGATCAGTGCTGGTGCCACCTTCCAGAGATCAATTAATCTTGCCTTTAGAGATGTAATAGGGAAGTTTATTGTAATATATCTTGATGACTTGACCATTTTTTCCAAACATCATCTTGATCATGTGCATCATTTACAACAAGTGTTGTAACGTTGTCGGCAAAATGATATTTCTCTTAATCCTAAGAAGTCAGTTTTTAGGGTTACAAAAGGTAAACTTCTTGGTCACATTTTATCCTGAGAAGGCATAAAAATTGACTCAAAAAGAGTCAAATCTATCCAAAATCTTACTCTTCCTACTAGTAAGACTGCAATTCATTCTTTCTTTGGAAAGGTGAATTTTCTACGAAGATTCATTCCAGAATTCACAGAGAAGACTCACCACATTGTCAACATGATGAAGGGTAAAGCCACTTTTTATTGGACTGCAGAAGGCAAGTCAGCATTTGAAGATATCAAGAAAGTGATCACCCATGCCCTAATCCTAGTTTATCTAGATTATACCAAAGACTTCGTAGTATATAGCTACACTTTTGAACATACACTTTCAGCCATTTTAGTCCAACAAAACAAAGAAGATGTGGAATCTCTCATATCATTTATGAGCTATCCTCTCAAAGCTCACAAATTGAAATATTCAAAAATGGAGAAGCATGATTATGCTGTGGTTAAGGTAGTAAAGCATTTCAAATTTTATATCTGAATTCAAATACTATTGTTCTGGTTCCTAATACAATATTGAAGTCCATTCTAACTCAACAAGAGTTTTGTACTAAAAGGGGCAATTAGATTGCTAAAATTTAGGAGTTTGATCTTGATATCAAACCTACCAAGCTTGTGTAGGGAAAAAGTCTCTACCAACTAATTGCTGATAACATACTAAAGGAAACAAGACATGAAGGAATCAAGGTCGAAGATGTGCCTACTATTCTCTTCGTCACTACTAATGATGAGTGGTATTCTAATATCACTCATTTTCTTACCTATGGTGAGTGTCCCACCTGTCTATCCTATAAATAAAAATGGAATGTTAAGTTTAAGGCTGCTAACTATGTCTTATGGGATAATGGTTTGTATAAAAGAAGCCTTGACGGGGTATTTCTTCGTTGCATCGATAAGGTGCAACAAAGCAAACTTTTGGAGTCCTTCCATAATTTGACTTGTGGAGGACATTTTTTTGCACCAATGATGGCTCACAAGATTCTATGAGCTAGATACTATTGGTCTACACTATTTCAAGATGCATACACTTTGGTGCGTAGGTGTGAGTTATGTCAACAATTCGTTAGAAAACCTAAATTGGCCATATTACCCCTCAAGCCAGTAGTGATTGAAGAACCTTTTAAATAATGGGGTATTTATTTTATTGGCACCATGAACCCATCTTCAAGTGCTGGACATGACTATGTTCTCACCGCGATAGACTATTTTACCAAATGGGTGGAAGCCATTCCAACTAAGCATGCTACTTCAGAAGTGGTATGTAATTTCCTTAAAGAAAATATCATCTCCCAATTTGGGGTCCCAGTTAAGATTGTAACAGATAATGTTACTTGTTTCTCTTCTCATGAGGTTACTAAGTTTTGCTACAATTATGGGATTATTCTTTCTCACTCCTCTGACTATTATCTGCAAGAAAACGGTCAAGTAGAATCAAGCAACAAAAATCGAGTTACTATTATCAAGAAATTGGTAGATGATAATTAGAGAACTTGGCATAAAGCATTGTTTGATGCTTTGTGGGTAGACTTGATTACACCTAATAGAGCAATAGGTATGTCAGTATTTCAAATTCTATATGGTTTGAATGTAGAGATACCAATCACCCTAGAACTACCAGCACTGAAGTTGACAAAGGCAATTGAAGACCAAACTTTTGAAAATTCTATTGACAAAAGGATCATGTGCCTAATCGAGTTAGATGAGCAATGAACCATGGTAGTGGACCAGATTACTGCACTTCAAAATTAAGTAAAAAAAACTCTTCGACAAAAAAGTAAGGATTTATGATTTTTAGACTGGAGATCAAGTCTTGTTATGGGACAAGAGGAGAAAACTAAGAGGAATACACGGCAAATTTGATACTTTATGGAGAGGTCCATTTACCATTTATTAGGTCTGTGGTGAAAATAGCTTCTTGCTAGGATATCAAGATGGAATACCATTCTCACTGCCTCGTAATGGGCAACATCTGAAACACTTCAATCCTTGAAGTATTAGATGAGTTCATTTACACATTTATAGTCTTATGTTTATTTATTTTTGTTTAGTTTTTTGTGTCTTTTTATTTCTTAGCTTGAATTCGTAGCCCAATGGCCTAGATGAAGGCACTTAGAGACTGGTTTCTACTCCCATTGATCTTTTCAAGGTTTGATCGATGGAAGTTCCCAAACAGGAGCCAATTGTTGTTTCTAAAATTAGCTACGCGCATTTTTGGAACAACCCCTACAAAACATATCTATTTCACTCTAAGTTCATCATTCGAGACAAGCTTCTCTTAATCTCAAGCATAGTTGACTAACTCCTTAAAAAGTTCACAACCTTCCCTCATTATGATTTCTCAAGAAATGTGAAATTCATTGCCGTCTCGATGCAATCAAAATGTCATGTTTTTGATAAATTTTAAGTAGTTAGTGTTTCTAGTTTACATGCAGGAGTGGCATTATTTGCCACCTTTGCATATTGTTTTTTGTTCACATGCAACGTCAGCATT
The DNA here is from genome assembly GCA_037957365.1 of Torreya grandis. Lineage (NCBI taxonomy): Eukaryota > Viridiplantae > Streptophyta > Pinopsida > Cupressales > Taxaceae > Torreya > Torreya grandis. The sequence goes on along the minus strand of JARHVA010004698.1, from coordinate 833,062 downwards.
TTCTTCCACCTTTACATGTGGTTTCATGTTCAAATGTAAAGGTGGTGATTTTTGCTGCCCTTACATCTTTCCATGTAGGAGCAGTGAAAATCATCACCCTTTCAATTCAAGCACTTCCATGCAGGAGTGGCGATTTTTCCCACTTTTGCATATTTTTTTCTCTTCATCATGTAGAGGTGGCAATTTTTGCCACCCCTGCACGATCTTAGTTTTCATGCACGCCATTTATGATGACACGTGTTGAGTGGTTGGCTTTGTCTTTAACCCTTTTTGAATGCCAATTTGAGTCTCATTTGGATCATTCCAAGTTGTTTGCTCCTCCATGCAAAGAGTCGACCGAGTGCGTGAGTGGGATTATGATTTTTCTAGCTTCAAGCATGGAATTTTGATTTAACAGGTAGGTTTTGCATTCTTTCCTCTTTTTATTTCTAGGTTTTCATTTTGTTCTTCCTCTTTTCTTTAAAAGTTTAATTTTTCCCCTTTCTCCCTTTTATGTTTTATTTTTCTTCTTCTTTTTCTCCTCCCCCTCCTCCTCATTAAGGGCAAAAGCCTAAAAAACCCTAAAAACTAAAATATCATTGTTATTAGTGTAATGGTGGCAAAAATTACCGCTTTTACGCAAAACTAAGATAACAAGTGTAAGGGCAATAAAAATTGTTGCCATTACACTATCCCTTGCTATTCATGCAAGGGCAGTAAAAATTGTCACCCTTACACATTTTTGGCCCATGTGCACAGGCATCAAAAATTGCCGCCTAAGCACAAACAAACTTTCTTCTACATGCAAGGGTCACAATTTTTGCTGCCTCTACATATATTTCCTCAAAAATCCTAACTCTATGAAATTTCAAGTTTTCACTTTTTTGAGCCTGCTTCCCTTTGACTTTCTGGCTTGCTCATGCCTTAGCCCTTTCAAGCACATTCCTATGGTCATGATCACCAACATGCAGTTTTCCTAGATTGCTAATTTTTCCCTTGATTGCATGATCATGATTATTGTTGTAGTTTCTCTCAAGGATCCTTTTTCATCAACATCCTTTTGACAAAAACTCTTCTAGATGACTGAAGTTTATCTAAAAAAGTTGAAGATAATGAAGTAAAAGTATCAAGGTGTTTTTTCAATCACCTAAATTAATTCTAATGTCAACGACATTAGGGATATAGAGATCGGTCACGTAGATATGGCTGAGTTCATGGAAAGAACTAGATCAAGCAATCTCAGCCATGAAATGAAGAAGATAATCGAGAGTAATATTCATCTGATATCTTCTTTTCCTATAGCATCTCACAACACAGAGTTCATTCTCCAGTGTGCTTAGTTGTATAATAAGGATACTAGGGCTATGTTAGACACTAGTGGTAATGTGGTGATTAGACTGGACTCTGAATTCATTGACAAAGTGTTCATGTGTCCTCCCACTACTGAAGTATTAAAGCTCGATTTCATTGAAGCATAAAGGGAATATGACAAAGATCTTGAAAGAGCAAAGAAAGTAATCAACAATAGATGGATTTTAAGCCTCCAAGAGCAAACTTGTCAAGATGGCCACAAAACTTTCTAAAGAGTGCTTTTATAGAAGAAGTTAGTGATTTGATCACCCTTCTTAGTAGGGTAAGAGGTTTACCTTCTTCCTCACTATTTCACGAATGGATGTACCCTTTCATTAAGATAATTATCCAAGGAAAACAAGTCATTTTCTAGGGAGAAAAAAATTAGCAATGCTCTACATGAGAAATTGATGAAGGTATCCAACACCTTCAAATTATACATGACTTCATACTTGGTATATATTACAACGTCGATGAGAACCTTCTCAGGTTTAACATTAGAAGGAGACAGAAGAGTAACCCCATTATATAAATATTACTCTTAGTTGACATTGAAGGGTTCTATCCATTATTTTAGGAGGTTAAATGATGCTTTCTTCACATTATTTTTGTGTCTCTTTGATTCCCAATTAGAACAAAAAAGAGTGTCAAACAAAGCCTAGACAGTTGCAAATGACTACGGATGTATGTTCTTGCAGTTCCATTCTTTTTCTTATCTATGGGTTGGATTTTTCCAAGGTCATCCTTATATACTTCCAAGATTCCTTTCAGACAAATTGGTCTTGATGGAGCTATGCAAGCAAATTATTATTGTACATAATGATTAGATGGAACTCAAGAAACATGGTTTTAGATTTTTGATTGAAATTGGCAGGTTCTCAGTATTGACCGCTAGATAAGCTAGAGTTATGGAGATTGAAATGCAACTCATAAACATGAAGCATTTCAAAAGGAGACCAAACTTTGACTACAGAGGAATAAAGGACATAATTTAGAGGAAGACCCAGTTTCACGAGCCTATGATCGAAGATTTTTGGGTTGATTTGAGGATTGTAGAAGATGTCAGAAAAATGGACTACAGTAGATTGCCTCTTGAGCAAATAGAATATTCAAGACTCACTGATATCACTAAAAATCTATTGGATGATAGGGATTTGATCAATAATAGATACCATGCTAAATAGATCACTAATACCCCTCTTCCCCCAACCCAATGGTCTCATAAGGAGTTGACTTCTTTGAGGAAAAGATTTGAACTAATATTGGCAAACACCAATGATTGGTTAGCAAATAAGGGAATCACCTTGAAAGAGTTCATCATAGGATTAGAAGCTAAATTTGTAGAGGAAACAAGGAGAAAGGAAAAAATAGGATGATGAATAAAAGTGATGTCCCTACTTCTGATAGGCCACATAAGCCTAGGATCATCTTCATGACAAAGGAGTCACAAGTTGTAGAAAAAGAGCCAGGAATAACATTTATGGAGGTTGAAAAGTAAAGCACTAAAGAACCAATAGTGGAGCAAATGGAGACTGATGATAGGCCTAAAGATCAACAAGAAAAGGAAACTCTATCCCTACAAGAAGGTGTACAACTAGAAATAGGAATTTCTTCTTTCCCGCCTAGCACATTTGTCATAACTCCTTCACTTATTTCTCCAATCAGTGTCCCCTCTTTTGGAGCAACCTCTCCTTTCAAAATTATTTTTATTGACCCTCAAGGTGTTTCTAGAGATATTCTTCATCCTTAGGGTCAATCCCCAGTTTGTCATCTCTATCTTTTGATATCAAAGATAGTTCTACTTTTGATCATTCAGCAAAAGGTACAATTCTTACTGATACTCCACCTATTATTTCCACCACCCGTGTACATGCAACTCCAGTAATGTGAACTATGGAGATTGATAATAATGTAAGTACTTCTACCCTCCCAACTTGGTTGTCAACTTATATGCTCAAAAGGAAAAAAATAGGCCATCTCCCCAAATGACTTCAATTTCAATAAAATCGTGCCAATAAAAGTCAAGACTCTCAAAAAGTCAAAAATTCTTTCAAAGATGATTGAGGATAAAGGGCACAAATTTATGGAAATAGAAAAACCTCCATAGGATGCAACTCTTGAAAATTTTGATGTAAATGACTACTCTATCTCTTGAATTGAGTTAGGAAAGATAACTCATAAAAGCACTAAGAGTGATATGCAATCATCTATGGACATCTTGGTTCAGAAGTTTGACAGAATAAGAGAAATGAAGGACCATTATAAAGCAATGGTGGAATAACTAACTACGGTAATAAAGAGAATAAATTTCACTCCAGAAATAGTAACTCTAGAGGCTATCTCTATAGATGACCCCATGATTCCAAAAGCAGAAAGGACCTATCTAAAGGGGAAAGTACTTGAAGAGTACTTGGACAAGATGCATACACAAGGAATTTCCTTGCTCACAGAGTTATCTGAGAAAATGGGTAAGATGAGGAAAGTGAGAGCAAAAATGGATGATCTTATCAATATCATTTCACAAGATATTGAAATCATAAAAAATTATCTTGATAAGTGGATGGATATGAAGAAGTTGAAAATAAGCACCCTAGTATCAATTGGCATCATTGCTAATAGAGACTCTTATACTAAGACTAAATAAGCATTGATATATAGGATTTGGGTGCTTAAGGAATTGATCAACGACCTTGAATCATCAAAGGACCTCAGTGAAAAAAGTGACATCAGTCTTTTACATAAATTGGAGGAGCTACCTTGAAAGATTTCATCGCAAGACAACCAATTCCTTTCAGTAGAAGAAATGGTTCAAGAATTTAAAGGTATGTTATGAAAGGAATTTGAAGATAAACCATTCTTGATAGCCTTTATGGACAATATATTGGATAATCAGTTAAATCTAGATAATCTAAAAACTAGGTTAATTAGTCATGCAAAATTGGTCACAATAGTGAGAGATGCCCCATAGTTAGGGTGAATATGATTTTCAAGAATACTGTTACTCCAGACAGTATCGGGATACAAGCAACTATCACCATGTACGATGCTCACGTAAAGAAAGATGGGGCTACAAATTGAATCTACTTTCCTTTGATTTAATTTCCATTTTTTCAAATGCACTTTTGTAACTACTTTAGACATTGGCACATGTACTTTTGTCATGTGTAATTACATGTAAAAATATGAAAAGTCCAAAGTCAAAAAAGGCTCCTATCTTTGACTAGGTCAAATTATTTAAATATTTTAAAAATCTTCAAGGCTTCTCCCTATAAATAAAGAGAGCCTCTTTTATAATACATATCTTTTTGGTGATTAGAAGTAAAAAATCTACCCAAATTGAGATGCCTTTTGAGACTTTGAGCTCAGATTGTAAATCATATTTTCTTGAATGAATGAGAAAGTGAGTTACTTTTCAAACTTTGCATTGGAATAACTTGTGTTATTTAGGAAATGGTTCTTATGTCCTTTTCCTACTAATATCTCATCTATTTGATTAAATAAGTGGAGTGAGTGGAAATTATCTGGAAGATGTTCTGAAGTTAATTATGAAGACTTTGTTTTGCTATAATTACCTTTAGTTTGTGTTTTTTTTTGTTCTAGTGAAAAGGGTATTAGAAAGGCTTTGTACTACTTTTATCCTTCGTGATCTTATACTCTGTTGTAGTTTTCAGTGGAGATTTTGAGATGTGCTTCATTCTACTATTTATAGGGAGCAATGAAAGACTTTGTGCTTTCATAGGTTTCTCATGGATCTAGTTACTACCTGAGAAGTTTTCCTACTATTTACTGAACATCATTTCTGAAAGAAGAGGATTTTTTTAGTTATTACATAGAAATTTTCCTTTACCTTGTGAACATCACCTCTAAAAAAAGAGAGATGAATGGTATGATCTCACCCCTGAGTCTATTTTTAGTTTATATTAGTATTTTATAGTTTATAGGGAGTCCCCCCTTGCTGAGAGGAGAGATATATCTCATTATGCTATGGTTGATATACCCATTTTGCCTTCAGTTAGTTGATGACAAAATATTCACCTAACATACCATAGAACTAGTTTGAATAAATTATATTTATTTATGCTAGAACAACTTTGATCTACAAATTGACCAATTCTACATATTATTATTCAAGTCATTATTGGGATAGCATTGATCCATAAATAACAAGAGCATTAAACATGCTTAGGAGTGGTGACCACCATTACACATCAAGTAAATGGTTATTAGAGTGGGGTGAACTAAGTAAAGGAAAAAAATAGGTATAAATATTAGCAATAAAAACAAAAATATCTGGGTAGAAAGAGAAGATTGAATATTAGCAGAAATATCATTGTATATATACACACATATATACATGTTAGGTTGGGTATTGTTCAGTTTAAATTCCTTTAAGGAAAATGTGTTAAAACTCGACTCGACTTTTAAATGGTATTTAAAATTGTGATATTTAGGGAGAAATTATGTGTTGATATTGTTTAAAAACTTGTAGTTTTATATATGTCTAGATTTGTTACACCTTTTTTGGTGTCTAGCTGTGTATATATGTTGTAGATTGTTTGGACGAGTTGGGTATGACACAAATTTGTAAGTTTTGACTGTACATTAAAGTTTATTTCTCTTATTTTACAAGAGGATTAAAAACATAATATATATATATATATATATATATGATGTACATACATACATACATACATACAACAATACATACATACATATAAGGTTTTCCATCATTAAAACAATTGAACTCATTTTCCTTCAAATATACATCATATAAATTGTATACCACTACACTTTATATATATATATATATATAAAGTGTAGTGGTATACAATTTATATATGTATATTTGAAGGAAAATGAGTTCAATTGTTTTAATGATGGAAAACCTATACCACTATTAAGAATAACCCCCATGGATATAGATTTTAATTATGTTGTATACTCTTTATTATTTAACTAGTCGACTATGTTGACAAAATAGGAATTATGCTATTGTTATAAAGTAAATAATGTGGACTAGCTATGCAATTGTTCTACATATCGATTTGGTTCCTTAGGACTGAGTTAGTATGTTTGATCAGAAGGTATATACATATCGATGTTATAAATTGATAAATGAATAAGATTATAGATTTATTGAATGGGGGATTTATATGAGATATAACTTTGAAGTAATTATTATAGTTGGTTGTGCATTGCATTATTATATGATCGGTACTCACAATTTTGAGTTTAATACTATATTTAACATGCATAATGTTGAAAATGGTGGAGAAGCAATACTAGTATTAGCTAAAATATATCTAGTCAATTGAGTCGAACTAGAGGCCAAAAAAATAATGATTATTAGAAAGGTGATTTTAGGCATTTAGCTAGAGGTGGTATTTGGTGGGTGTGTCTAAGAACACTAGAGTATGATAATATGGGTTATCATAGGGTGTAGTATATTTAGAAAACCTATTTTAAGTACGGATAAAATTATGGAGGAGTATTATGTTATTGAATCCATTACTTTATAAAATGATAAATATATTTTATGATTAAGATGGTATAATGATTGTTAAAATCACATGGAGTCCTTGAATTAGAAATATAGTTGTCCATTGATATAGTATTTGTATATCATTTGTGTGTTTATATACGATACACATTATGCTGTACAATTATTTGTATATAGGAAACATATTTATTTATGGACTTAAGTAACCATATGAAAATATTACATATATAGGTGTATTAGGTCATATGCCTAAGCTTGTAGCTAAATGGATGGTTATATTAAGTCATAAGGTGTCCGAGAAACCAAAACTATAACCATATAGAATCAGTCCTTAAAAATGGAATTAAGTTATTTAAATGAAAGTTATGGTATAATTTGGTATAGGTTATCTGACTCTTTGAAAATGGCCTGACTAATTGTTGATATATATACATACAATGATGAAAAATGGTGAGCGGTATGAATTGTGAGTACATTAAAATGTACAAGTGTTTAGACTTATATAACATATTTCAACACATCATGATGAGTGCCTATCAGTTATGTTTATTGTGTTTCCTAGTATGCAGTTTAAACACAGTATATACCCAATTAGCATAAATTAAACTTGTTTGCCTATTATTTAGGATTGTGGACTTTTGTTTCTTGAAATTTATGAGATTTGTTGTTCATGATTGAGTAGTGTGACCATATAAAATAATCTATGATATTATAGGATGTCATAAAGTGTTTTCATATATAAATTATAGTCTAAATGTATGTTATACCTGGGTGGTATGAACTATAATTAATATGTCTAGATTCATTCACATATTTGATGGATTAAATGTATGCATATTAGATATTTCTAGGAATAGTATGTTTTACATCAGTTAGTAGAAAGTACTGTATTATGTCTACTTATAGAGAATAGAGTATGTATCCTAATATATATGTTATACTTAGGTAGTATAATTTGAATATGTTGCTTATTATTTCTAGTATGAGATATAAAATAATGAGAGATTCATTTGTATGTTTGATGGAATAAATGTATGCTTCTAGATTATCCTATGCTTAGCATGTTACGTGATATGATTGTTAATAAGATGTTAATTGTATGAATATTTTGTTTATATTATGTTAACTAATCTCGCATTGCTAATTCTGAGTAAGGAGTGAGACAAACTTCACTAGCTTACTAACATCATAATGCCATATAAAGGCAATCCAATTGAGTGATATGTATGAATTTTGATTGATCTATAGATTGATATTATTTATATTCTTTAAAACTTTGGCCAAAGTATGTTTATCAAGACACTATCATTTCATGAGTATGATTTACATGTTTGTGCAATATATTACAATAGAATGAGTTTTCTATGATACTCTACATGTTTAGTTTTAAAAATCATACAACATACAAGTACTTGATTATCTCTCTAAATTGTCACACCATCACTATCTACTCATCAATGAAGGGAGGGCCATTCTCTAATGGGATTAGTACAAGGGATTGTTGGTCTGTGGTTGGTGTATAAAATTTCTCAAATGATTCTCTCCCTCCCCATAACAGTACTAATTTTGAGATGACACTCGATATTGCCATCGATACTAGAGAGTATGGGGAACTCATTATCTAGAGAGCCATGTATATTATATGTGTAAATTATATTGTATTAGATTTATTATTGAGACATTAATATGATGAGATGTAATATTTAATTATTTGTACTTTGGCATTAGTGGTTATATCATTATACTAACCGTGGCTAGAATTTGTAATTACTTTCCATATTAGTTATGATGTGTTTCATATGTTGATAAGCGATCAATGACTGTTAGATGTCACATTATTATTTAAAATTATCTCACTTAGAGTATTTTATGTGATCATTTCTTAGGTTCTCATGGTGCAATCTATTTATAGCATATGTATTTAATTAAAAACAATTATCATGTTTTCTATGTCAAACCCAACAGAGTTGTTACAATGCGTGTCTTGATTAACATATGATACAACCATAATAATTAATCATGTAAATTTATAGCCCACACTTTTTATGAATAGATGCTCTATCAAGAACCTACTACATATTTGGACTCTAAAATTGTTTTAGTGATCTTCCTTAGTTATTGATTTTGTTTATTTTAAAAATTGAGATAATATATCTTTGTATCCTTTATGAAGGAAAATACGGTCAGGGATGGTAAATAAATATAAATATCAGATGATAGGTGTGAGTTGGTAATGTAAATTTGGATGATAATGGAATGTACAATAGTTGGGAAATAAATAAATATCAAGATTTTTAGGCACACATAATGTTATTGATTCGAGATTCAACATAATTTTGGTTGTGGTGGGAACAAAGACTTCTAAATGTGCTCTCGATAGGACCATAAGATTTTTTTTTTTGTTTGGGCCTAAGAGTAGCTACCATCTAAGTATGTTGTAGATTTAAATTTATATTGATGTCATCTTTGATAATGTCTTCATCAAACAATGAAGAACTATTGTGCTTAGTTATTGGTGCCTTGAAGAAGATTTCACCAATGAAGTTGTCTTGATTATCACATGGCACTTTCAATAAGGTTTCATTAAGGAATGCTGACTTTTGACTTTGATTATCTTCTAACAGCGTAAATAAGGTTTCACTAGAAGATGCTATGTTTTGAATTTGATTTCCCCCTAGCACCTCTAAAAAAGTTTTAATAGGAGATTATTCTTATTCTACATGAATGTGGTCTTGGTCCCCCTGATATTATTCAACTAATATGTCACCATAGATGTAGTTCAACAAGGTATGATTATATCAATCTTAATCGACAATTGTGGGAGGTGAAATGTCAATATAATGGCTAGGTTAGTTGGTGTTAATGTCATGTGCAATGGTAATGGAATTTAAAGAGGTAGCAAAATCATTGTGAAGATACTAAGAGAACTTTTGTCTAAGCTAAATTAATCAACCTCAAGAATCATGGAAGGATCAAAAATATATTCAAACTGATATGCAAGGTAGTCATAACCAATGTCGTAACAACTATGAATGTATTATTATTCCAAAGCTGAGTTTGACTCAAGGGAACTTGAATCGAATGTTGAGACTAATGTTGATTTAGCTTCTGATACTAAATTTGATGTTGGTTCAAGAATAAAACCTAACTTCAATGTTGATTCTTCATCTGGTATAGATGCTACAATAATGATGTTTTGTTGAATACTTGGTATTGGACAAGAACCACTTGTGATGGCATAATGAGATCCACAGAGACTAGTTTGTCAAAGTGAGACTCCTCAATGATGGGAAAAAGGTCAAGAGACAACTCCATAGAGATTGAATTTTCAAAGGGAGATTATTTAAAAATATAATAATGGTTGAGATAATGATATGCTTAAAGGCAATTATAATCATTAAAAAGTGACTTAACAAAGACTGGTTCATCAGAATGAGACTTCTCAACAACAAGGATATTATCAAAAGGTGATTCATCATAGGTTGACTTGTCACAAATAGGTGTTTTAACAAAAACATAATAGATTGGTTGGTTCTCTTGGCCTTGGTTTACAAGCATTTATAAAATACTAGTTTTGAATATATCTTGATCTCTGAATGATTAGCTTAGTTGGGGAGGTATTGATTGGCTTGGTTGTGGCTCAATGATTGGCATGGGTTTTCTAAAGTGGGGGATGATTGGCATTATATGAATAATGTTATATGGTTTGATAATTATGTCTTTGTGAATAGGGTCATATAAGATGGGCTTAACAAAGATTGGTTACTGATCTAAGATAATAACTATGACCCGTCTAGTTGTAATTGTATAACTTTGTTGAGATAATGAGCTACCATACTTGGAAGGGCTTGGAATGGTAATGGTAGGGTGTTATGAATCTTAATTTATATAATGAGCCAAAGGATTAGTTTTTATAATGGTAATGGTAGGGCATTGTGAAGCTTGGTTGTTCTTATAAGACAAAGGATAAGGTCCTAGACTAGTATTGATAGGGTGTTGTGGAGCTTGGTTACTCACACAAGCCAAAAGACAAGGTCTTAGAATAGTAATGGTAGGGAATTACAAAGCTTGGTTTATTTCACAAGCCAAATGAGGTTTAATGGTATAGGTGGGGGATTGGGTACCATTAGCCATGAAAGGGAGAACATGGTACAATAATTAGCCCAGAAAAGTTATCACCGCATACTATGCTTGATGATCTTGGCTTTGTTCTCTAGATTGAGTATTGTAAAGAGGATAGGGATTCATCTCATAAACTACATCATCACCATAGGGGTCTTGAACAAAGTCATTTTGTGTTGACGACATTTTTATAACATGGATTATACATGGTTTCACTACGAGTGTAATGAGACATCCAAATCAATGATGAATGTTTTACAAAAAGGCCTAGAGTTATACAAAATCTAAAAAATAATGTTTGAAGGATAAATGATACAAACTTGGTCTAACCTGGTCAAAGGAATGGAGCTATATCTCCAAAAAGATCAGTGTTAAAACTTGGTATAAAATAGTCTAACATCAAATGTCTAAAATAAATGGTCAAGTGAATGAAATAAAACTAAAATGTCAAACTTAGGTATAAAGTGTTTAGAACAAGTCTAATTTAAGGAAAAAAAAGTTGTTAGGTATTTCGGAGAAGGGACAAAAGCTAGGATCAAAAAATGCATGTGCTAGGTCTTTTGGAAAAGGCACAAAAGTTAGATTTGATATAAAATAAGATATGAGATTTAATCTAAAAAGTATGAAACACTTTGGCATAAACTAGGCACTTGGATTTAAACATGATCTTGGTCAATTGGTATAAGACATGAAACTCTAGGCATATGAAAGATAGGTTATTTCCCCCAAATCTAGGCACAAACAATAGTTTTTAAATTGAATAAATAATTAACCTAAGTTACACAACCCAAAAGAAAAAGATCAATGTCTAAAACAAAATTACATAAGATATAGGCATAAATCAATTAATGTTTGGATTTGAACTTGTCAAGGTAAATAAGACTCAACTTGGAAAAGTAGGCTTCTTAAAATAGATAACAAGATAAATAAGAATGAATAGTATAACGATATTAGGTATAGATTAAAAAAGCACATGTGGCTTTGGTTTTAAAATTGGAATTTAGACATAAGACAATAAGTCTTTGAAATGATTTGAGCAACATAACCACATTATCACACTCTAATAGATGTGATCAATGGTTTGTTTCAAGACTCAAGGGAATAAAACTTAGGATGAATCTGACAGTGTAACATTACCCTTGTCAACAAAGTGACACACACACAAACAAGTTTGTCCAAAGACTACGGCAAATGTATGGTGTCAAATGGATAGAATAACACCTCCTCAAATAAAAGAGTGATGTATAATATAGACTCATTTTAACATGGGAAGACACATAAATAGTTGTAGACTAAAAATCAAATAAGAAAGGATAAAATGACACAAACACCAAAGTGTAACATCTTAAATCCTAGAACTGACAAAGTTACATCGTACTATCAAATTCTATCTATATACTTTCTCTTGAAAATATTTTAGTTGTTAATCCAAAAAGTAAAAGTGCATGAAAAGTAGGATTTTTAATCCCTCTTTTCTATCAAGATTTTATATGATGACATGAAACTTTAGGATACTCACCCTACATCAACAATGAGTCTGCAACAAATGGGGTTGTGTAAACTATCAATTTTCATTCATTTCTATTGGTCTTTTGTGTGTTGTAAACACTTGGGCATAATCACGTCATTTAGATCCATGTCAATCAGCTTGTTGTGAAAGGGTCTAGTCCTTTTCACAACTATTACATCTATCAATTGCTCACTATAGTGCGATGTTCGAGTTGCCTCTACATTCTAAGGCTGAGTACCACTAATAGAGCTTGTTTAACAACTCAAACAAATGTCCTAATGGGTCACCCTAAATTTATATACCTTGCCATAAAATGGGGTAAGTACAATGTTGGGAGATGAATCCCTATATCAACACACCCCTAAATAAATTATGAGGGAGAAATGAGCTCTTGTATAAAAGACAAAATGCATGAAAATAAAGAAAATGGAAGGACTTTAGGGTCATTTTGGGCTCACTCAAATCACTTAGATTTTGGAGAGGGGCTTAACAAATCTCCTTTCATGTTTTTAGACAAAAATGATAAATGTAAAGAGTGAGTATTTTTAATCACCTAAATTCCCTAAAACGGATGGGAAAAGAGCATACACACGACACTTGTTTTACCAAATAGTCAATCAACAAACATAAAAATAAAAACTCTTATGAGTATTTATTTTAAAGTGAAAGTTTATTTTTATAGCACCAAATGAAATATGTCATGAAGTTTATCCCCTTGTAATTGTGTGAAAACCTTGAAAGATTAAAATTAATTAAGCAAAAGATTTTTAAAACACCAAATTAAAATGTGATTTTTGCAACTTTAGAGTGTTTAAAATTGTCTTTTCTTAATCTTCGGGTCCTACAAAAAGTAAGGGGTTATATATATATTGCTTTTGGGTAATATTGAAAAATTAAAACCTACAAAATCAAAATATTATAAATATCTCAAATACCAAATATCTACAAGTTAGAATATATACTAAAATTTTTTAAAAAAAATTGCAAATTTAAAACAAAATTAGAAAACAACTAAAATAAAAATTAACAAATAAAAGTGATAGTTAAATATAGATATCTAAAAAACTATAAGTCAAATTTTTATGAAATTTATTAAAAATGTAGATAAAACAAATGCACACCACCTTTAAAAAATGTAGAAAAAAATTTATGGATTAAAAAATATGATTGTTGTAACGGTTGTTTATTCAAAACAAATAGACAATCACTAGAAGAGTCATAACTTCTAAAGTATAAATTAGATTTCAATAAAATTTTGAGATAATTAATAATAAAAAAGTAAGAACAACTTGTAAAAAAATTTAAAAAGTAAATAAAAAATGATAACTATTTTAACAACCATTTTTAGTAGGAAAAAAAAATGAAAGCGACAGTCAGTGTTTTGATCATAACTTCTAAACTATGCACAAGTTCTTCATGAAATTTTTGAAGGTTGTTCATAAATACAAGGCTCACATATATTAAAATTTTTAGATCAAAATAATTAATACAAAAAAATTATTAGCTTTGTATCATCCATTTTTAGTAGGAAAATAGAAATTCTTAACAAAACACACTAAAAGCCCTAATAACCACCTAATTACCTATCCCACTGGATGTGAATAAAAAATACATAGAGGGGAGATTATTATTGTTTTAGTCTCATAAAATAAATAAAATAAGCACACTAAAATTTAACACCTCTAGTCTAGACACTAGGGAGAGCTTAGATAACAAAAACTAAATGAAAGCACAACAAAAACATAAAAAACATAACTCTTTTACCTTCTTTGGGAGATCCAAATGGATTTGTTGAATGTAATGATCAGCTTATACATCAAAAAGTATTTGAAAATATAGGTTGTTTGGCTCCTTCTCTCCTTGACACCTTGGTTTTTGATTGATATTTCTTAGATTTAATATTTTGACATGGTAACATAATTGTATGAGGTTTAAGGAGCAAATCTTGCATAAAAACTCTACAATATCCAATCTTAAAAAATGAAGAGGTATGGATTTGTATTTATAGTCTTAGGAATTAACTCTCACCCAAGGTGAGTTAAGGTTGAGTTGATACTAATTTCATTTGAGTCAAAATTTATCATACAATTATGACTTTTAGTTACTAGTCATAGTTCTCAATTTAGAAGGTTGAGTTGAAACTAACTCTAGTTGAGTTAAAAGTTACCATGCAATTATGACTTTTAGTTACTAGTATAGTTCTCAATTTATAAGGTTGAGTTGAGACTTACTCTAGTTGAGTTAAAATTTTCCATGTAATTATGACTTTCAGTTACTAGTCATAGTTCTCAAATTAGATATTGTGGGATATTTTGACAACTCATAAAGATAATGACGAAAGGTTTGATATTTTAATTTTTGAATTTAATTTTTTAGATATTCATTAATTTCAAATGGATAATTAAACTAAGTATTTAATCTTGTTTAATTAATTAATTGATTTTGATTAGCCTTTTTGCTCTTTCAAGATTTAATTAAGTGTGCAAGTGCCCCACTTAATAGGTCCATAAGCCAAATTGATAGCTGTGATGCCACAAGGTAATTAGGGATGAATTTGTGAGAGGTTATTATTGCATATGAGATAGTACATCAAATAGAGATGCCTAAATATGATTATGAGCTTTAATGAATGATACATGAAAAAATTTGGGATCTTCAGTTATTCTAAAGCTTAATTTGTAATGTTTAGTAGGAATCAATATGAAGTCTGATCGGAGGCCAGTTATAACCAGAATTAGGTGTCTAAAACATTATCTAATAACACTATCACGTTATGAAATAACATGATTGCCTTATTCTTAATACTCTGTTTGGGTTAAACATAGGCATTGAGAAGCGACTTTTATCTATATCAAAAAAACATGATCATGCTATTTAATAACATGATCATGCTATACTTAATATAGATTAGGGATTAGGGATTAAGGAATTAGTGCATAGGGTCTGCAAATTAGGGATTAGGGTATATGTCTTACACTTTATGTTTTAAGGTTTAGGGATTAGGGATTAGGGCATATGGTTTATGTTTAAGGGTGTATATAAAGTCTAATTGCTCTATGCCATGTGAACCTAGTTATTACTTCAAAGGATGTTAATTGGGACTAAATTGATTGGTAAATAGGAAAAGTTTATGGTTTACAATTTAAGGTATAATTTTAGGGTTTATGGCTTAAGTTTTAATGTATATATGGTTTAGGGTACACAAGGTCAATCGTAAAGATAATTTGAGGATAATTTTAATCACTTAGACCCACTTATGACTATATAATGTGTTTTTTGGTTGTCATTATACCCCATGTCATTGTGAAGATTGAGTGAATTAGTCAAATGGGGTAATCAGTTGTGTGATTTAGGCCAAACTGAGTCATGTGTACATAATTATTAGTCTAAATGATGTTAATATGGGATAAAATGATTGGTTTAGGGTTTAAAGAGTTTATATTTATGGTTTAGATTTTAGAGATTAGGAACTTTAGGGATTAGGGAATAGAGTATAGGTTTTAAGGTATATAAGGTACAATTATGAAGGCAATTGGGGAAAATTTGAGTTCTTTGAACCTAGATATGTGAGTAACAATTGTGTTTTTGGGCTCAATTAGCCCCCACATCATCATAGATTGAGTTAATTAAGTCAATTGTGGTAATGAGTGATGCAATTTTGACCAAGTTCATCTCTGTGAACCTAATTCTTACTATATAAAGGATGTTAATTGGGGCTAAATTTATTGGTTTAGCATTTAGGGTTTAAGGTCTATAATTTAAAGGGTTTTGGGTTTAGGCCTTATGGCTTAGGGTTTAAGGTAAATGGTACAGGGTTTAGGGTTTAAGTTACATGGTATAAGGTTTAGGGTTTAAGATATTGGATATAAGGTATGATCACTAAGGTAATTGAAGAAAATTTGAGCTACTTGTTCACCTATTTGTGAAAATTACCTTCATGTTTGCATTTATGCTAAAAGTAAGGTCAATTAAGCCATACATGTTGCATACATTATACAATCGATTGAGCCATAAATTTGGTTTAGGGGCTCAATTTTACCTAAATCATGCCCCTAATTGCACAAATTGAATAATTAGATCAGTTCATGATAGAATCAGACTTAATTTTGACTTAAATCATATCTTGTTCTTGAAGGGGTTCAAATTAACCTCAAATGCCTCCTTGATTAAATGAATCAACTCTTTGGTTAATTCTCTATGACATGACATTAGGGTTAATTTCACTCTAAATCACATCATATACGATTTAAAATAGGTCCATGTGGATCATTTTGACCCTAATTACCTCCACAATTGAACTAACCTCATTTGCATTTATTAGCTAATGACTTCAAGTTTATTGAGCTCAAAACCACATTCTGTACATGAATAACTTGCATATAAATAAATAATTTTTCCTTTCTTCAATTGAGCTAATGAAATTGGAGTTGATCAACCCCCAAATCACATTTTATAGTCATGTAATTAGGTTGAAGGGGCTCAAAATAACCCCAATTTACTTTAGATGTATAGTTAGATTGGTACTCCGAAGGCTAACTTTTGGCCATAAGTTTAATAATTGCATTTTATGACATCTCATGATAAAATCAGTTATCATAAAATGTATAATGAGTTACACCTTAAAACCAAGTAATTATAAGTAGTCAAGTCAACATATTAAAATGCCCATAAATTTTTTTAAGTCTAATGTGATAATACGACACCTTAATTCACTATCCAAGGTTGGGGACTTTTCTTGTATCACATGAAATAACACCAATATTAGGGAGCTCAAGAACATATAAGAACATATATAAAATTTGATCTCAAGAACATATATAAAATTTGATCTTAAGAGCAAATTTGGGTTTTTGGGTGTTATGAATATATAACATGATCATGTAATTAGTGTGATCGCATTATTAACTAACATGATCACGTTACTAATGTAGTTAATAATATGATCATGTTATTAACACAATTGTGCTATTTGAATTCAAACACCAAAATTTTTGGCTTTGGAATGGCTTGGATTCCCGAGCCAAAGGCTTGGACCTGTCAATCTATAATCGAGTCTGAGAGTATTGATAAAAACAAAAAATTTGAACTTCGATCACCAAATACACTAAAAATTTTAACGGTAAAATTTAAAAACTTAATACCATTAGAATGAGTACTCTCTCTTCTTTACAAATATATGATTTTTATCATTTTTGGACTAATTTAAGGTTTCAAAGTATGCTGATTTCTAACTATACCTTTTTTAGGCCACCACATTCCGCAAACATACATGCCTATAAATGTTCATGTAATTTTTATTTTGTTGATCTAAGTGTAAAATAAGTTATATAGTTGCAAATTAAGCATAATTTTACACATATCCAAAAAACAAAACTGATTTTCATTTTTTTGAGGTAGTTAGGCATGCCACTTGGGCGGCTATCCATTTTTGTTAGTTTTTAGGATCTATTTACTTGAAAAATTCATTAAAAAATGTATTCCATTGAAAAAATAAAATAAAAATATAGGTCACAAACTAGAAGACTTACCTAAATTTTTACAAAAGTGTTTCAAACAAAATTAAATGCTGCTAAAAAATGGTGTGCCGTACGGTCGTCTATCTACTCTATTTTATTTAAAAAAATATGAGTTCTTTTTCAAAATTTGGATATTTGACCTAGTTATACTTAACTACTTTTTTTTAAAAATAGTTTTTTGGAAACTAGACTCGAAATGCTATATTTCATATTTTTACATCATCTTCAAATTTGAAGTGTAGATATCTCAAATTATATAGAGAAGTTCAAATTTCTAAAATTTAAGAAAAATCATGTCCACATGTAAACCCATTTTTATCCCCCATCTTTATACACTTACCCCATAATTATCTTTTTCTTTTGAAAACTCAAAAAATTACAAGACACTACTAAAATCCTATTTAAATAAAAATAAAAAAATTATAACCTTAATTTTTTTAAGGTACCAATAAAAATCATTATTCTTTTATCATAATATGATCTCACAAGACACCCCAACATAAACCCAAATATTATATTGAGTACGAATAAAATTCCCATGAGACTAAAAATTACTGTTATATATATAATTTTTATAGAAGAATATGCATTGATGGCCTTATTTTGTTCACAATGGCATGCATGATGATGGCCCATCGTGGAAATTTTTATCTATTTGTTATTGTTCTTTTGAATTTTCATCACTTAAGGTTTAGATCCACATTGCCTTCATATACATTGCTAGTATATATTACCTTCAATATAATAGAATGTTTAGTGAGATTTTTCTTTGTTATTTCAAATCATTGACATTATATTTAGTATTCGTTTGTTTCCCGATTAGTTTAGAATTGGTTACCACCCATATGACAATGATCTTACATACAAAGGCTACACACATGAACAATAATTATTATTTTATATATGGCATTGGGTTTTCTCCCTTATATTCATAAATATACTTTTAAATACATTTCATTATTATGAAAGCCATTCAAAATATATGCATATTTGAATTCATTTATGTTGGAAGGGAAGAAATTGCAATTTAAAATTAATATATATTTTTTATAATAATTGTTATAAATTCACAATAATTTTTATATCAATTTATTTATTATGAAATTTATACTTAAATAAATGAAAAATAAAAATTACATATTCATAAATACTGGAACATGAATGGAACATAATCTAAAACAAATTAAATATGACTTAAAGTGACATATACTATCATCAAGGATTTGACATTTAGCAATGGTGAATACTATTCTAATATTAATGTATATAATCATGTTGTATTGTTAATAAATTCCTAAAAAAGAATTGAAAGTAGTAGTAAATGAGTCGTTACCGATTGCTTATAATTATTTGCCAACAAGTATTGACAAACTAAAACATTTATTATTAACCAAACAACACCAAAATATGACCCAAACATATTGTATTATATATGTATTAGAAAGAAGAGGAGAGAGGTAGAAGACAAAGGTCCAAAAATAGATAAAAGCAATTTTTTATTTATATTAAAAATAATTTTTATTTATAATATATAAGATATATTTCAAATTATGTGAGAAAAATTATTAAAATTATAAATATAATAATGATTAGGAGAATAATCAAACTTTAAATTAAAATATTATTAAAATGATTTGAAGAAAATATGTTAAAATATATCCTCAAATATATTTTTGAGATTCAAATTTCATACTTCAAACAAATTTAATAATAAAAAATATTTATTTTTTTTTAAAATACATAATATCCCTCAATTTCAATCATGGGATCCCTAGTTACCATTAAACCACAAACTTGTAACTTGTTGATATGTGACCATGAAAAAAAACCAAGTTAAGATGATGATATTAAAACATGGTAGTACGATTTTAAACCTAGCACTTTTGCCTAATTATTAGACTTAATCAACTTTGTAATCTAAAACCTTATTTAAGGGCACAACAAGGACCATGGACATTTTTCATTTTTCATATAATATATCAAGGTCTATGTAATGGCTTAACCTTGCATTAAGTTAAATGACATTATGTATACTATAAGCATATGATAAAGACACGTATATGCCTTACATTGTAAAGATGTTAATTATTTATGATAAAAATAAAATATAAAAATGATTGTTGTGTTGTTATATATATATATATATATATATATATATATATATAATAGAAAGATATATATTTTTTTAAATTAAGGTTTTGTTATTTTTTATTATTAAAATATTTAAAATATGAAAAAAAATATATTTTAAATTATAATTACGAGTTGAGTTTATTAAAAAAAAAATTATTTGTATAAATCATTAGTTTGTTAAAATTATAAGGGAAATAAAAATTCAATGTTAATCTTTTATTTTGAAAAGTGATTGACTAAAGCAAAGTTTAACTGACAAAAAATTTTGAAAGAAGATTCTATTGGTGGTCTGTCTATCAAACAATTATGCAGAATATTTCAATGGTTATCATTATCATTTATTGGAAGAAATTATGGATGAAAATTAACCTGATTTAGGGCTTGTGATTTGCAATAATGAAATAAGAGTGCCAAACCGCTCATGGGATGGTGAGTAGGAAGAAGGAATCACAGGTTTGACCATTGACTTCTAACAAGTATAGAAAGATTCAATCCACTACCATAGGATTCTTGATTAAAATAATATGCAATCAATTTTTCATGGGATATGGAAGATTTTATGGCAAATTATGAGGTGATTTGTGAACTTATGTTTCATTCAT
Source organism: Torreya grandis (assembly GCA_037957365.1). Classification (NCBI taxonomy): domain Eukaryota; kingdom Viridiplantae; phylum Streptophyta; class Pinopsida; order Cupressales; family Taxaceae; genus Torreya; species Torreya grandis. The sequence continues at coordinate 812,350 of JARHVA010004698.1, read as the reverse complement.
TTATTTTATTTAAGGCTAATGGTCGTTGAAGGGCAAATCCTAACTTTAACACATTTGTGTGTGTTGGGGGGAGGAGGGGCGGATAGGGAATTAATTGATACACAGTTGGTTAATATTGACCACGGTAAATTTGATGGTCATTTTAGGAGGTATTTAATTCTTTTTATTATTAAACTTTTAGGCATGTTTTTTTTTTTTCAATTTATTTTAAAATATAATTTTAATTTGTGACCTTTCAAAATTTTGATTTAAAATTGTGTAAAAATAAATTTTAATTTATTTTTGTTATTATTTGAAAAAATGGTATAAATTTATATGTGAATGTAATTATATATATAGGGGTGTGTATGTGTACACATGCACATGTATTGAATTTTTTTGAATTGATTTATAAAATTTGAACAATCTATGTATGATTATATAAAAAGATATAGATCATTCTCTTTTTTATGATGAAATATTTACATTATGTATATATTGATTATTTTTAATTATTATATAAAATTAAAAATAGTTTTTGAAATGAATAAATTATGTGAAAAAATAATATGAAAAATAAATTGAAGTGTTATTTGTATGAATTGCATTAGGTTTTTAACCATATCTATAATGACGTATTAATGAAGGTTGCAATAATAAATATTTGATGTTATATGCTTCGATATATAAATAGGAAGAACATGCCAATGTTATGCTAACTATATATTTCATGACAAATACATATTTGCAAGATAAGAAAATTGTAAAAAGAATGGTTTTACTATGTTTGATATTAAAGTTTCTTGGAGAGCTTCATGACAACATTTAAATATGGATTTATTTTATTATTATATTATGTTTTAGAATGAAAATCATTTGTCCTATTAGTTATAATATAAAATAAAACTCTTTGGGTATCAAATACAAAATTTACCTCTATGGGATAAGGATGTCCTAGGTACACAATTGATTAATGCTAGTTATGGCACATTTGTTGGTCATGGTAAGATAAGATGCATTAAAAGTTTCAGTCATGTCTTCTTTTCTTTATTTTTCATTATATAATTGAATCTTAATTATTACTTATGATCTCCTTTTGTAAATTATGAATAATTCTTGTAATGGTGAGGTAGGGAAGGCGGTGAGGGAGAGGTGGAGGGCAGGGCTAGAGGTGTGAAATGATTAATAGATTTTGAACAACATCGATGTTTCTCTTTATTTGACGAGATATTTTAATTATAAGTATATTGGTTATTGTTAGTGTTTTCATAGAAATAAAAATATATTTCATTAGTAATAAATAAATTATGTCGAAACATCGTATGAGAAATTACTTGCAATGTTATTTAGATAAATTGCATTGGATTTTTAACTATATCTATGATGATGTCTTTGTGAGAGTTACAATAACAAATATTTACTCTGATATGTTCTAATATATAAACAGTAAAAACATACCACCATTACCTTGATTATATATTTCATGAAAAAATGTAAATTTTAAATAAGAGCTTTGTAAAAAGAATGGTTATACTATGTTTGAAAGAAAAGTTTCACAAAGAATTTCATGACAACATTTATATTTTGATTTATTTAATTATTATATTATGTCTTAGAATCTAATTTATTTTTATTATTTATTGTAGTATAAAATAAAACACTTTAGGTATAGAATTGACCTATATGGCATAGGAAAGTACAGGATACGAAAATGGGAAAAGTTGACTAGGGCATGTTTGCTAGTCATGGTGAGCTAAAAGGAACATTTTTTTTCATTATCATTAAATTTTTAGGTATGCATTCTTTTATTTATACTTCAGAACATGGCTGAAGCTTAATTATTGTTTGTGATCACTCTCTAGAAACTCTGGTTTAGATTATATTAAAAAAAAACAATGATTTTTTCTTGTTATTATTTGACATAATTGTATAAATTTATATGCAAGTGTATCCATATACATATCGTTTTAACATCACATTCAGAGAGATTCAAAGGCTTAAGGTGTGTACAAGCACAAATATTTTGTGGTCAGTCTCAACAACATATTTTTCTTAAACAAAACAATACGATATATATGAATAATATTCTAACAACACTCCCTATTAATAGATTAGTCGATCTAACAACAACAACTAACAACTAACAACTAACAACTAACAACTCTGGAATCTCTCTTAAAATATTACTACATGATTTGTTTTAACAAATTACTTGCATTAATAAACTCACCTATTTATTGAATAGACCTCTCCACTAATTAATAATTAATTATGGGGAGTATAAACCTAAAATCACTAATATATCCATGTTATGACTAATTTTTAATATTCTCTCCCTTAATTCTAACATTGATTGAGAAACTTTAATGTCAGTTTCAATCGATAATGCATTCGATTACAAATATTGTAGATCCCAATAATAGAAATATCTTTCAAAGCCTATTTTAAAACCTAAAATTAAAAACGACTTTGACTCTCACTTTTATTTTTTAACATAAAATAAAAACATGACAAAACTAAACGATAACTCACAACTATAAACTAAACATTATTATTACAACAAACGAACAATAATAATTAACTAAATAGAAAAAAAAAACTTAATAAGACTTTAAACAAATAAAATCTTAAAATAACATTTTATTAATAAATAAAACAAACTTTATAATATGAAATTATAAATGATAAAAATGGAAAAAGAAATAAAAATTAAAAAACTACTTTGCAACTCATAAACTAAAAAGGAATCAAATCTAAACTGAAAAAACATAATATTGTGATTAAAAAAAAACTTAACCATTTTAAAAACACGAGTATAAAAAATAAAAAACTTAAAATAAAATCTAAATACAACCTCATAAGCCCAAAAATCATGGGCTCTATAAGGAAAAATGGGCACAAAAATTAATACTAAAACAAGGGTGTCATGCACCAAGTTTCTGCGAGGTTCAAAATAGAATTAGAAGTGATTGACAATAATATTAGTAAAATTTTATCAATATGTGGTTAGAAAGTCTAAGATTTTTTTAATTTTATATTGTTTTTTAGGTTTGATTTTTATTTTTATTTTATGGTTTATTTGTTCGACTAAATTTTGGATCAATCATCTGTATGACTTTCTATTCCTATTTATATTTAACCAAATGCCAAAATAGATAGTTTAAATTGTATTTATATAATATAATATAGGCATTAAAAATGGACTAAAAAAACCCTTGGTATTTAAATGCAATTTTAGGTATAGAATTTGGTTTTTAAAATTTTTTGTTTGATGACTTAAAATGATTTTAATTGTAACTTAAATTACTGAAGATGTTATAGTTTTAACAGGAACGAATAAGATTAAAATATACATTGATTTAGATATTAAAATTAATCACAAATTAAATAATGTTCAATTATTTTAAACTTTGATATTGAAGATAAAATTAATTCGTACATTTTTTTCGGAGAAATTTTAGAATTATAATTCATTTTTATTTAGGTGTAGAAGATCATAATCTAAATTATTTTTAGAACAATGAATAATTTTCTCTTCAGTTTTCTAATTATCTTTAGAAAAGAATTGTCTACCATAAAAAAGAGAGAATAAATTATTTCTAGCCAAAAACGTATTAAATTTTCTGTTACATAAAGACATAATAGAATTTTTTTAATTGAGAAAATTAACCAACACGCAATGCTTGGAATTCCAAATGAAAAAGGGGCATACAATAATGACAAGAAAAAAACCCTGTACTTGCATTTTTGCATATCTAAAAATTTGACTCTTCACTCCACCAAACAAAAGTTACATGCAACACTTTCAACCTTTAGACTAAACATGCAAAACAAGTTCATTCTCAATATTTTCCTTAACAAAATTCAGCAAAAATAAAAAAATACTAACAATACATGCTAAAATAAAAGCTATGGGATTCGGGTTTTGGCTAAAAAGGTTTAGATTTATGAGATGTGTAAAGATCCTTTTACATAATTTTTGAATTTCTATTTTTGACAGCAAATTGTTGGCATAAATTAACAGGTCAAAATTTCACATGACTTGAATTCTCATTGATGAAGTTCAAAAGTCTAAATGATGAAAAGATTAGTGAACGAGGGTTTCAACCCCAAGACCTGTCTGAGCCATAATTCAAGGACATTTTTACAGTTGGGCTTGCTACCTCGAGGAGCTATGACCCCATAATGTTTCACATATAGGCATTGCAATAGAAAAGGATCATCATGAACAAACATTTAAAGTTATGAAAGAAAGAATGCACTTCATGCATGCATATTTTCAATTGTCTATGTTATAACTTGGACAAATATTTACATCAAATTGAAATTAAATATAAAAAATTGACGTGCACCACATGTAGGTTCATTGTTATCCGTAGCACATTATCAAATTGAAATCAAATATAAAAATTGTCATATGTCATGTGTGCCTCTGACCAGAGGAAAAGTTGACCAAATCAATTATACTAATGTTATAATAACAAAACATATCACAATTTATCTATTCACAATTCAAATACACACAAACATAGTTAATAAGGATCTCTAAGGTCCTCTCCCATAATTGAAAATGATTAGAATGGAAAATTATGTGAAACATCATATGTGATAGGATATTTTACTGCAGCATCACTGGACACTATGAAATATTAAATGCAATACATAGCAATATCCTCAAATTTTCCACTCACACTATATCAGTTCATAATTGATGTATGATAATATCAAATCAATCATAGGATTCTATTGACAGATACTGAACAAGAGCAACACAAATAGAAATAGCTCACTCTAATGTAATTGTAGAGGTAGAAGTTCTAAATTCCTTAGGGGAGAGACTGAAATGATGTGGCGATGAAAGATGGCCAAACATGGGAGGTTAAAGTTTAACAAAAATAAATGCACAAATTGCCCAAAAGCACTGCCTTCTAAATACTCAAACCATTTTTGCCCACTGAAATGACCAGCAATGCCACCGTCATGGCTAGAAAAACACTCCTCGAGAGAACCAAAACTGCCCATTCACATTATAGACATGTTTTGGGACATCATAGTGCAGAACAAGGATACTCTGTTGCATTTCTAGTAAATTAGCTTAGATTAGACCTGCACTGTTACCCATACCTTCTCAAGAAAGTTTGTATTGTTTACCAATGATTTTAATTTATTAAATTTATGTTTCAATGTTCTCTCAAATACTTCAGCGCAATTTCAAAAATAGTTGGATTCTTAAATTATAAAGATTTCAATCTTCAAAAGAAAATAGATAAAAAAAATATACAGATATCATATTTCTATTTCCTGTTGTGGTCCTTTTGTTTATGTTTGCCAAAAACCTACCCTCTTGCATGCTATGAAGTTCTATTTTAGGGTTGAGAAAAACCCAAAGTATCAAATCCTCAAACCTTGCATAATAAATTAAAAAACACAAATAAGCAAAGATCAATGTCAAAAAATAAAGATCTCACAATTTAATATAGTGAAACCAAATCTTTTATACAAATCTTTTTACTAAAAAATTACAATTTAAAAACCTTAATTATAAAATCCTCAAATCCAAAATATATATATATATATATATATATATATATAAAATAAAAGTAAAAGCTCAATGGTCCAAAAAAAAAAAAAAATTTAAACAAAAATCAAATTTAATTTGGTAAAACCAGGTTTCCGTGCAAATCCTTTTACCCAAAAAAATCACAACACAGCTAAAAGTGTTTAGGGGTTGAAAAAACAAAAGCTATCAAACCCTCAACCCCCGCATTCAAAAAAAAATAAAGAGAAAAATAACTATATTGTTGTAAGGAAAAGCTTAGTGGTAAAACCAGGCATTGAGCAAAATCCATAACAAATTTTTTATAAAATATATAAAATTTGTCTTTAAAAACATACCTCTGATAATTCTTTCAACCCTAGGAAGCAGATTATTCCCGTCAATAGACGGATGGGGTTTGTCCTAAAAGGGTAAAGACGTTTCTCTCTGTAGTCATAGGATTTTTATATATCATAAAACCGGCTGTCAAAAACCCATTTACAAATCGGACATTTGCATTGTAGCGTGCTTCATGTCTCAATACATTTCAGGTAGAATTGATGCATGCAAAGTGTGAGTACGGCCAATTGTGTATCCCTCTATGTCTCGAACCCACGACGTGTGGGTGTCAACATCATTGCAACACAGATCTAAAACACTAACTCCTCTTTTCTCGAACTCTAGCATTGATTTTCCCAGCGAGCCCAATTCAGTTGTAAAGATGGTCCTAAAGTTGGTGGTATGGGAAAGTAAATTGATCATGTGCGATCATGTGGACATGGCGGCCCTAAATAAAATAACATCGAAACTCAGATACCTAATCAATTACCTTGTTACTTCCTTATTGCAGCTTAGAGTTCCAAGTGCCAAGATCCCTCTTATGCATATCGATGGACTCAGGATCAAATACAATCAAGGTGCAACTCTAGCTTTTAATTTGTATGACTATAAACCCAGAACTTGTGCAGAAGCTTGTAGAGAATCATACAAATCTGGATGTTGATTCATATTCCAACAATACATTCAGAGTTAGGAAGTCATGATAAATATAAAATAACAAAAATAATTCTGCATTGAATGTGATGCAGGTCTCGAGTCCATTTTAGCCTAGTCCAGTGAATCCCTTTCTTAAATTCTGTTTCATATCTATATTAACAACAAAGCCATGCGCTAAGTCCCTGCAGAATGGGATTTGCAAAAATGGAGGATCATGGCTTTTTTTTAGTTGTGCAATTTCATATTATAATTATTTTTATTGTGAGTAAAGCTTACGGTTATTATTCATGACGTCATCTATTTACACTTTTAATAATGTCCAAATCATTTCTGCTAATTAAGTGGATTTTTTTATAATTTTTGTTGAAAAATATACAATTTAACTATTAATTTTTTTTAAATATTTCATTATTTAAAAAATAAAGAATTTTTATTGGTAAAGAAGAAACTATTTAATCGAAAGTTATAAGAAATTGATTCCTTTAGTTATCCTTTCGGGACTAATAACACATATAAACAAAAATAAAATAAAGGTACAAATTGTTTGTTTAAAAAAAAATAACAAAAAACTTTAAAACATAAGACTTAAAAAGAAAACCACGTATATGAAAACATAATAAGACAACAAAAGAAAAAAATAAAGAAATTATAAAACTTTTTTTAAATTAGATTTTTGATGTAGGGTTTGAGATGGCGAGTGGATGGAGGCCGTGGAGATGATGTTGGAGGGGTCGGAATTGGAGGAGTAGTTGTTGATGAAGGTAGTTGTGCAGAATGTATGAATCCAACATTAAATCAGTAAAACTATTTATCGAGATGAGAGAAATCGTTACTAAATATGTAGACCAGATCATCAAGCACTTTTATACACATAATAAGAGTTACTTGTCCTCAAACCATTTACAACATAACTCTAACTAAAAAAACGCTGTGACAAGGAAGTTTAATGTTTTTTTTCAATTATCCTCATGCCTTAAAAACAATGTTTATTTATTCTAAACTTCTCTTTTCCATTGCAAACAACTTTTTATATATATATATATATATATATATATATATATATATATATATAAAATTTCTTCAAACCATTTTTAGGGTTTGTTCTCCTATATCTCAATGTTCCCTATCAATTTTAATCATCACATTTTGTTAGGATATGAAAAAGATTTGGCAATTTTTATGAGGCTATTTCACATAAAATTTCTGTCTTTTTATTTATTTAAAATTTTAAATATGTATTATTTATTCAAACCATTTATGGATTTTGTTCTCTTATATCTCAGCGTTCCATATCAATTTGAATCATCACAATTCATTAAGATACTAAAAAGATATGGTGATTTTTGTGAGGTTGTTTCACACAAATTTTCTATTTTTTTTGTTTTGCTAAATTTTTGAATGCATACAAGAAACAAAATGGATGAAAAACAACTATGAATAGAGTGGAATGGTAGATAAGGAGAAACATGAAGGTGAATGATGGATCCAACGAGTTCACATGTGGTTTGCACTATTAGACTATTGTCAATATGCAATAAATGTAGACAAACACAATGATGGTATTTGCTCATGGTCTGCATAGTATATCCATAGTATTGTTTTGACAAAAAACTATGAATGAGTGAACAACAATGCTCAGAGAGGCCACACAAAACCTACTTTGATACCAAATATAATTTCTATACCATATTCAAAGAGAGCCGAAGGCTCGAGATGTGCACAGGCATAAATATTTATTGGTCAATCTCAACAACATAGTTTTATTAAATAAGACATTACAATATATATAAATCATATTCTAACAACACTCCCTAATAATAGGTTAGTTGTTTTGATAACTAAGAACTAAGAACTAACAATCCTGAAATCTCTCTTACAATATCATTACATGATTTGTTGTAATGAATCACTTATATTAATAAACTCACTCATTAATTGAATAAACCTCTCCACTAATTAATAATTAATTATGAGGAGTACAAACCTAAACTCACTAATATATTCATGTTAGTACTAATTCCTAAAAACACATAGAGTTGTGTGTGTTGGGGGGAGGAAGCAGGAGGGTGGAGGGCACACACTAGGTGTTTTTTGCAGTGGTTGATGTAATTTAGACAATCAAGATATGATTTTATGAAATGATATTGATAGATCTCCTTGTTGTGATGAGATATTTGCATTATGGGTATGCTGGTTAATGTTAATTTTTGTATAGAAACATAAATATATTTTATCAGTATTCTAAATGAACAAGTTATGTGGAAACATATTATGATAAATTACTTTAAATGTTCTTTAAATGAAGTAATTAGATTTCCAACCATGTGTCTATGATGATGTCTTCATAAAGTTTGAAATAACAAATGTTTTATGTTATATGTTCTGATATATAAATAAGAGGAACTTACCAAAATTAAATTGACTACATATTTCATAACAAATATATATTTTTAGGATAAGAGCTTTCTAAAAAGAATAGTTTTATTGTGTTTGCTAGAAATGTTTCCTAGAAAACATTATGACAACATTCATATTTGAGTTTTCTTTATTTAATATATTATGTCTTAGAATGAAAAATATATGTTCTATTTATTGTAGTATAAAATAAATCCTTTTGGGCATCAAATATAGAATGTACCTATGTGGAATAGGGAAGTCTTAGGTACACAGATAGTTAATGTTGGCTAGAGCACGCTTGTTGGTCATGGCGAGTTAGGAGGCATTTTATTTTTTATTGCCATTAAATTTCTAGGCATGTGTTCTTTTCTTTTTATATAATTCAAAACATTATTGAAGCTTAATTCATGATTGGGATCACTATTTAGAAACCCTATTTCAAAATGTATAAAATTAAAACTTGTGACTTTCTCTAGTGGTTTTTATTGTTTGACATAATGCTATAGATTTGTATGCAAATGCAACCATATGTATAGGGGGGTGTGTGTAGTAGTGCTTGCATTAGGTGTTTGTGAAGTGATTAACAGACTTTGAACAATCCACGTATAGTTTTATGAAAGAATATTGATTTTTCTCCTTGATGTGATGTGATATTTGTATTATGGGAATACTATTTATTGTTGGTGCTTATGTAGAAATATAAATATATTTCATTGGTATTTGAATTGAATAAGTTATGTGAAAACATATTTTGATAAATTATTTGAAATATTTTTTAGATGAAATGTATTATATTTTTAACCATATTTATGATGATGTCTTCGTGGTGGTTGCAATAGAAAATCCTTGTTCATATATGTTGTGATATATAAATAAGAGGAATATGCTAATGTTATACAGATTATATATTTCATGAAAAATGAAGATCTATAGGAGAAAATCTTTGCCAAAAAAAATATTTTATTATATTTGTAAAAAAAAAAAACAATGGAGACTTCATAACAACACTAATACATGGATTTGCTTCATTATCATATCATGTATTAGAATGAAAAATATTTGTCCAATTAATTGTAGTATATAATAAAACCCTTTAGAATTAAATACATAATGTTGTATAATTTAAATGTAACATATCACATGAATTTAATATGTTAATAAAAAATAGTAGATTTATGTCTTTGACTTGAAATCATCATTTATATTTTTTATGTTAATATGATGTGAAGTATTTTAATAATAAAATTCGAACTAATTTAAAAATTAATTATATATTTTTTCTTTATTCCCAAACATGAATTAATAATAGAATATCCATATTTGAATTATACTAAAAATAGCCTCTTATAATGCACATAATCCTCTCTTATGTTAATATTTAATTAATTAATCTATATGAAATCTTAGTTTCTTGAAATTTTGAGTAGAGCTACATATATAAATTTCTTGCATGGCTTTACCATGAGAACACGCTATAAAATGTTTATTTGAGAATGTCCTTATAAATTTTAAACTATGAATAAATTTAACCTAAATGTTTATTTAAGAATAAATACTATCTTTATAAACGATAATATAATGTTTTAGTTGCTTCATATTGTGATTCTAATCAGTTTTTTCATGTTCTTTTTCAATGGTTTAGTACCTTGAAACATTTAGGGTAAGGCTAAAATAAATATTCTAACCTGATAAGGTGGTCCTTATTGAACACAATCATATTTTGATATTCTACCTGTTGCATATTAGTTGTTTTTAAAAGAGAAAATTTGTTGGTGGTAGTATACTATTCTTCTCTTACTTAGGATGTGATGGATAAACACAAGGTTGTTTTCAGTTATTATATATTATTTGAAGCTGATGGCATGGTATACTTAGGATTCTAAGAGTTTTATATTATACTTTATTTTGGATTAGCTTGTGACTTAGATAAAGTATATATGAGAGAATGGTTGAATTTGCATGTTTTTGTTAGTTTTATGTATGTATGTATGTATGTATGTAAAATTTTGTGAATATGAAAGTAAAGTGAAATATTTTATTTTATTTTATTGAAAGGGTATTTATTGATATATTGTTATCAAGGTAGTAAAAATTGAAAAAGATCTGAGTTTGTATTAAGACGAGACATTCTACATATTACTTTACTTAGAACAAGGGATGGACTTACTCATCAATAAATCATTTTAGAAATTCATTAAAAAATAATACATTTATTATATATGTATATGTGTGTGTACATATACACATATATGTGCGCGCGCGCGCGCGCGCACACACACACACACACACACACACACACATGTATGTATGTATGTAAATAGATATATACATATATAGTCTTCTAAATATAAAAGCAAAGTAGAATAATTTCTCCATTTTATTGAAAGGGTAACTATTAATATGTTTTTATTGAAATAATAAAAATTGAAAAAGGTCTGATTTTGTATCAATTTAAGAGACTCTCCATATTAATTTTCTTATAATAAGAAATGGACTTGTTCATCAATAAGTTATTTTAAAAAATTCATCAATAAATTCATTAAAAAATACCACACAAGTTATATAATTGATTACTACTATAATTAAAAATAAATATATACAAAAATACATGAATTCTTAATTTAATCATATTAATACATTAATGTTTAAACTTATTTAAATATAAAGGATGTTATAGACAAAACCTTCATGCAACTCTTAACATTTCTTTAATAACAAGAATGGTCTGATTTTGTTATCCTTTATATTTTAATGTAAACTAATATGGAAATCTAATCCTAATTAAGACGATATTTTGTTTTGTTTTTATGCTTTGAGAGTTGAACATTCACAAAAGAGGTTCATCTTATAGATCATGATAATATATGCATTATAAATAAGAAAACCTTGCACGTAGTTGATATCTACTTTTAAAATGCCAACTTCATTATTATAGGGTTATTTATTCGAAATTTAGATCTCTGTTAAGTTACGGTTTTGCAATTTTTGTGCATATTGTTTCATTATGATCTTCTCATGTTTACACTAATACATATATGTGGATGACAATTTTGTGGCTAAATACTATTGAATTTATAGAAATTGATAACCAACTCTTGTCACTATTTCTAAAAGACCGTGTAAGTCCTTATATATTCAAATCAAGGGTAAAATAAGTTGTGTTTTAAAGATAAGAGGTCTATGTTTTGAGCATTATGTGTAAAATTAAACTTATCGCATTTATATAATGTGAACAATTTCATTGGGTAAAATCTTCATCATAAATTTATTATTTAAATTTAAATTAAAGATTAACTTTATTAGTAGGGAAGGTATAAATAATTTTATTAGGGAAGGTATAAGTTAATTATATGAATGTGAGTCAGTAATTAATTATTCATATTTAATATGTTATTTTCGTAAACTTTGAAATATTATGTAATGATCTTGTTCACATATTTATTTGATGAAGTTATAAAAAAAAACTTACTTTAATATGAATTTTGTAAGTAATATGATTATTACTAAAACTACACATAAGTTAGGTATTGTTCAAATAATTATTGAATCTGGTATAGTAGGGTTATATAATTGAGTCCATTGAGTCCATGAAGGTTAAGGTTAAAAATAATCTTTCTGTAGAATATAATATCATGTTTTCATAACACATAGGTCAAGAACTAAAACCCGATATTCAAGGTGACATAAGAAGACTATGATATAAGAAGATTCACAAGATTGACTAAGGTATATAGGTGATTGGGATTTTGTCACTTTTAAACTATAAGTATGAAAAATGTGAAGGTCATTACATGTGAGGTCAGAAATAAAGAAAATAATAAAGGGTGTATTTGAAGAAAATTCTAAATTTGTTATCAAACTTAGGTTCAACAATAGAAACATCTAGGATGTAAGCTATAGATTATTTGTCTAAAGGTAAAATTATACAACTAAGTATTTAAAAAAATTTGAGATGACATTAATTTAGGGTAAGGAAATAATAAACCTAAAATAAAAAGATTTTGTAAGGAAGCTCAGTTGATCCATGAGCACATTTTGATCTATTTTTACTTGATTGTTATCTGACAAAATCTTCAATAAAGATGTCTCTAAATCTACTTACATAAAAACATGTTATTTAATATCATATCTTAAATGAATGTATTACAAAATCAAGTGGGAAAAGTTAATAATACCTATAAAATCAGAATATGAAAAAAAATTATGGAACTTTTAGGTTGTAAACAACATATCTTGTTAAGTTTAATAGTGAGTTATAAAGTGGTAGAGATTATAATTTCAATAGGAAAAAACAAAATTTTACTAATAAAAAATAATGGAAAAGTAAACACAATTTAGTTAAGGTTACACAATTAAAGTATTGGTGAACTAGATATAAAGGCATGAATAAAAGGTTGCAAACAACCATTTATAGTAAAATGTAAGTCATGTTTGACAAAGATAATAAGTCCACACACTATGAGCTTCAAGGTATAAGAAAATTTGATAAGACATGATTAGAAGAGTTTTTAAGACATTTAGGTAAGGATAAGAAACCATTAGGGTAAGTACTAGATTTATAAGCTTAAAAAAAAGGTTTTTTTTTAACTTTTAGTAAGAATAATGTAATGTCCTTGTAGTTAAAGATAGTCTAAATAAAATTTGTATGTCTTAGTTGAGACTTAGCATTTTAAGTTTAATGTAAATTTAATTGATTTATTGTTTTGTACAACTTAAAATCATCTAAAGAGGTAAAATAGTAAGTGTATAAAGTTGGAGGACAAAAATTAGTGTGCTTGTGAACATGATTTTCCTAAAATTTTTGAAATCTAAAATTCTATAGATAATTTGAATATGGTGTATGAACATGAAATATAAAATTTTGAGTCTAGTTTCCAAAACACTAATTTTTAAAAAAATGGTAAAACATCTAAAATTTGAAGAACTCATTTTTAAAAAAAAAAAAGTAGATAGACGACCATATAATGCACTATTTTTTTAGCAACATTTAATATTTTTTGAAACTTTTTGGTGAACATTTAGATAAGATATTTTAGTTTGTTACTTATATTTTTAAAATATTTTTCAATGATTTTTTTTTAAAATAAAATTTGAAAGCAAATAGATATTGAATGCTAACAAAAAATAGATAGTCACCCATGCAGCGTGCTTAACTACCTCATAAAAATGATTTTTTTTTTGAATATGTGTATAATTAGGCCTAGTTTGTGACCATATAACTTGTTTTTCACTTGGATCAACTAAAATCAAATTACATGAACATGTATGGGCATGTAGTGGCCTAACAAAGGTGTAGTTAGAAATCAACATAGTTTGAAATCTTAAATTAGTCTAAAAATTATAAAAATCATATTTTTGGAAAGAGGAGAGAATGCTCATCATGATGGTATCAAGTTTTTAAATTTTTCTATTAAAATTCATAGTGTATTTAGTGATTAAAGTTTAATTTTGTTGTTTCTTATCAATACTCTCATACTCAATTGTGGATTGATAGGTCCAAGCCTTTGGCTCAGGAATCCAAGTGATTCCCAAGCCAAAAGGATTGGTTTTTGAATTAAAATTAAAACATAGAAATCACATTAATAATTATTTTATTAACATGATTTCATTAGTTGATAATGTGATCATGTTAATAACATGATCACATTATATATTCATAACACCCAAAAATGCATGTTTGCTCTTGAGCTCAAATTTTATATACATTCTTATATGTTGTGGAGTTCCCTAATAGTGGTGTTATTTCATGTGATACAAGAAAGGTCCCTAACCTTGGATAGTGAATGAGGGTGTTATGATATCACATTGAACTTTAAAATTTTTATGGGCATTTTAATATGTTTAATTGACTACTTATAATTACCTGGTCTTAAGGTGTAACTCATTATAAATATTACAATATAACTAATTTTATCATGAGATGTAATAAAATGCATTTTTTAAACCTATGGCCAAAACTTAGCCTTTGGAGTACCAATCTAGTTGTGCAACTAAAGTAAATTGCGGCTATTTCTAGCCCCTTCAACCTTATTTCATGACTATAAAATGTGATCTTTGGGGGTTGATTGACTCTAATTTCATTAGCTCGATTGAATCAAAGAAAATTTATTTACATGTATGGAATGTGTTTTTGAGATAAATAAACTTGAAGTCATCAACTAATGAATGCAAATGTCGATTAGTTACATTGTGGAGGTAATTAGGGATAAAATGAGTCACATGAATTTATTTTAAATTGTATATGAAGTGATTTAGAGTGAAATTAACCTTAATGTCATGTCATATATAATTAACTAGAGATTTGATTCATTTAATCAAGGAGGCATTTGAGGCCAATTTTAACCCCTTCAAGAGTAAGATATGATTTGGGAAAAAAATAAGTTTGATATAATCATGAATTGATCCAATTAGTCAATTTGTGTAATTAGGGACATGATTTGGGAAAAATTGAGCCCCTAAACCAAATTCATAGCTTAATCGATTGTATAATGTATGAAATATGTATGGCTTAATTGACCCTACTTTCATTACAAATGCAAACATGAAGGAAATTAATAGGTGAACAAGTAATTCAAATTTTCTTCAATTACCTTAGTGATTGGACCTTGTATCCAATATCTTAAACCCTAAGCCATAAGCCCTAAACCACAAACCCTTTAAATTGTAGACCCTAAACCCTAAACCAATCCATTTAGCCCCAATTAACATCCTTTATATATTAATAATTAGGTTCTCAGGGATCAAATTAGTTAAAATCACATCACTCATTACTAAAATTGACTTAATTGGCTCAAATTATGATGATGTGGGGCTAATTGAGCCCAAAATAAAATTATTTACTCATAGATATCAGTTTAAGAAACTCAAATTTACCCCAATTGCCTTCATGATTGTACCTTATACACTCTAAAACCTATACCCTAAGCCCTAATAGCTAAATTTCCTAATCCCTAAACTCTAAACCATAAATATAAACTATTTAAACCCTAAACCAATTATTTTAGCCAAAATTAACATCTTTTAGACTAAGAATTAAGTTCACAAGGCTTAGTTTGGCCTAAATCACATGAATGATTGCCCCATTTGACTAATTCACTCAATCTACATGATGACATGGGGTATAATGACAACCCAAAAACACATTCTATAGTCACAATTAGGTCCAAATGATTCAAATTATCCTCAATTATCTTTGTGATTGACCTTGTGTAAACCCTAAACCTTATAGGTCTTAAACCCTAAGACCTAAACCATAAACTATATACCCTATATTTTAAACCCTAAACCAATCAGTTTAGCACTAATTAACATCATTTAGAGTAATAATTAAATATATACATTACAAGTAATTTGGCCTAAATTTCATTAATCATTATCCTAATTAACTAAAATTGGTGAGAAATCTATGACAATGTGGAGGCTAATTGAACCCAAAAACACAATGGATCATATGTACACCCTAAACCCTAAACCATATTCCCTAAATTATAAACCATAAACTTTCCCTATTTACCAATTGATTTGGCCCTAATTAACATACTTTATAGTAAGAATTAGGTCCACATGGCATAGAGTGACTAGACCTTATATAAACCCTTAAACCTAAATCGTATGCCTTAATCCCTAATCCCTAAGTTCCCTAGAACATAAATTATAATCCCTATGCCCTAATGGCATAATGCCCTAATCCATAAACCTTATGCACTAATTACCTAATCCCTAAACCCTTTGAACTAATACCATAATGCCCAATCCCTAATCTATATTAATTATAACCCAATCATGTTATTCTCAATATAGACTAAACTCGCTTCTCAAAGTCTATGTTTAACTTGAATTGAGTATTAAGAATAACGTGATCATGCTACATAACTATTGATGAGTTAAAATTGTGCTTGTTCTAAACACCAACAATGGGAAGTTTCAAGATGTGGGACTTGTGACTTGAAACAACCTCCAGATTTTTTAGAAGCTGGTTCTTCTTTATATCAAGTGTATATTGGGAAAAGGGATAGGAATTTTAACAGAAACACAAATGCAAGAAAGAAAATCTAACTATGGCGATGCGCCTGAATGTAATTTGACCTTAATCCTAAGCACAATGAGACTATATGTAAGATTCATTTACATTTAAGAGCAAACAAGTGCATGATCAATGTAAAAGATGGAAACAATAGAAATAGAGGCTCACATCATAGACTACTTTTGCAATGACACAGAAAATATCAACAAAGGCATAGGATTCAATCTTCTCATTAATTCTCTAGTCACATAAGAGGCATATAAATACACACAATTATATAAACCTTCCAACTTAAGAAGATAGAACAAAAGCCTATGATATTCCTAGTCACAGCTCCAAAAAGTCTAAACTCTTAACAATAATTCTCTCAAAAAATTTTCTCTGGTATCTGATTTCCTTTTTTGGTGATCTCTGCACCCTTATTTATAGCCTTAGATTCACTCTGGATTGTCTGCTTGTTCCCAATCTAATGGCCCAATTGAAATCTAACTAAACTGGAAGTGTCTAACAAAAGATATTTTATAGATTCTGAAATGCTTTGTCTTTTGGCAGTTCATTGGCTGAAACAGATTGTAGGACACTCCCTTCTCTTAAACGCTAGGTAAAACTTAGCTAATTTCTTGAAAACCTTCTTATTACTTTAGGAGACACTGGAGGATGACACTTGACATGTTCCACAACACCTATTGAAGACACACGACACTTTCCATGTAACTTATACTCTTTTGTGTCTTTGCTTAGGAGTGTTTCGCCTTTGACACTTGTCGTAATCCACTTCCTTGAAACTTTAATAGCTTAAAAGAAAATAAGACCCATAATATTTCTTACCTGAGTAACTTTAAAAGGGACATAGGGATAGGTGTCAATCTCCACTGCTTCATTAAAAGGCACATGGCAATCTCCGCTTTACTTATCTGGGGTTACGTGGTAGTCTCCACTTCTTTTAGCTACCTTTTTAGAAACCTGTGGAAGATGACACGTGGAGGTCTCCACTTTAATCTATTTATACCGTAGAAAAAAATGGGTCTCATTTCATATTTAAATGGACAACGACACCTAGCGGCTTTTGCTTGCTTCAAAAACAACACTTAAGACCCACCATGGTCTTTGCTATATCAGTGAAGCAAAAATGAAGATAATTCAGATCATGACACGTGGTGGCTTCCAATATCTTTTTTTGAGTTATGTGGCATTTTCTGTCACTTTTAGAAAAGCAAAATTGAGAGCTTTTGTGACTACCACTTGGCACTTTCTGCTTGATCCTGATATTTAGCTTTATTAAAACCTTTCGTTGAAAAGAGATGTAATGCGTGTGTCGATATGAAATCGTGGATGTTGACACTTGGCACATTTTGCTGAGTCACTATGAGATACATGGCACATTTTGACCAACTCATATAAAATATGAAAGGTGCCTCAGACGATGACACTTGGCAGCTTCTGCTTGATTTCGACACTTGGACAAAAAAATGAATCAGAAGAAAAATAGAGCCCGTGCTTTGTTTTAAAACTTCACCATCTTGAACCAAAGTATGTGAGGATAAAATTTTGTGGCACATGACTAAAAAATAGAATGAAACTTAGAGTAAATATTTACTCTATAGTTGATGGCAACCCTAAGGACTTTTGAGCCTGCTCAAAAAGAAACCACAACTCCCGCTAGATCAAAATTTCAAAATCATAGCTTCAACAATGCTGTATGGTAGGCAGACCACTCATCATCAGATAACCCTTGCTTATTCTACAATTCATTGAAGGCTAAATCAAGGTTAATAACATCCTTGTGGGAAAATTTTTGCAAAATTTAAATTGTAGCCTTTAATTTGAATTCAAGCTGGGAAACAGGAACCAAGACAACTTCTACTTCAGGGACTGATGAATCATCCCTTAGATCTTGGAAAACTATTTGATCATTCTATTTGGCCAATAATAAAAGTTCAATTTCATCTACCATCAGCATGATGTTGTCATCAAGAAACAGAGAAGGAAGACCTAATTGTACTAGATCTTCAACATGCTATTTCATTTTATTGATTCCTTCCTTCATGACATCTAGAAGCTCTCTGTAACTGATGGCTGTGGAATTGCAACTGAGAACCTCATTTACTCGCTTGGTAGTGACCATTTTGTCATTGATTCTTACTGCTGACAATGTTGCATCTGTTGTATCATAAAGCTTTTGTAGCAACATTTTTGAGTCCATTACTCTCCCAGAGACTATAGCCAGAGTGTTTATAACTGAACTCTCCACCTTTTTACACAATTTCTATGCATTTAGTAGGAAGGTGAGAGAAGGCCTGAGCTAAATAATCTCTGAAGAGATTCTTTTCCACATGGATTCATATAGCTCCTTTACCAGACTTAATACTCTGACATTCCTTGGCCTATTGGCCAATTCTAGTGTCAATTGTGCTGCTCTCTGTTGCTCTGCTTGAAATTGGACTTGTATAGCCGCAGTATTATTCTATTTGGCTAGCAACTTTTATTGCAATTGGGTAACTTACAACAAGTGTTCCTCACATTTTCCTTGCAACACTACCTTTTCGTGCCTTAGGGTTGTCACTGCATCTTTTACCTATGTGAGCCCTGCTTTTAAAGAATCATTTTGGGCCTGAACTTCCCAGTGAGTCTGAAGAGAAATAATATATTGCAATTGTTTATTTAGATTCTCTATTTCATTGTCTTTTCTATTGATCTCTGAGGTCAAAGTGTTACAGTTTTCCTTTTCCCTAGCTAGCTTAGCTTCCATCTTCTGTAGCCTCCTTGATATCTTCAAGTAGTCTTCAATAACTATAGAAGTGGATTCAGTCAGTAGCTCAATTTTGTCCTATGGCCTGAAGAGGGACATGTCGATGGCCACCGCATTCATCATGTAATCCTCTAGCTACATCTACTCAATTGGATTTATTACATTTGGTGACAAATGAGTCACCGTTAATTACTACTAGATGGGGTCAAATTGTGACCAAAGATGGGGTGTAGCCATTGCTTTATTTTCCTTGATCTTCTTTTTCTCTCTTCGGGCTTCCCTTGCCTTCCTAGCAGCATCTACTTGAGTTTGAAAGGTAGAAGGAGAGGCAATGTGCCCACCTACAAAAGGATGTCCCTGTGGTAAACCACATTGAATAGCCAATTATTGGCTATGGGCAATTTGAGGGGAAAGTTTCTTGGGAATAGAGGGGGAGAAATGAGGTAATGTTAAATCCTGAGGTGGCACAAATGGGGCAAAGTGAGAAATGGGAACAACAGAAGTGGTAGGAGATGTCATCTGGCTAGATGAAATCATCATGCCAACAGGAGAAGAAATAGACTGAGAAGGGGAGGGAGGAATAATACTTACCTGAGGAGCAATTATAGTACCCTATAATTGGCACTGTGGGGTGTCTGTCTCCTCTTCTAAATCAAATTAAAACTGCACCCTCTTTCATTTCTTGGGTGTCTCTTCTTCTAACTATGTTCTTTTTCCTTCCACATATACTTCTTGTGGAGAATTGGGAATGTCTATAACCGCCATTGATGGGGAAGCTGGTGGTGGTGTAGGCACCACACTCTTTTGCTTTTACATGATGCTGAGAGATTGGGGCCAAACTGATATAGTTACTATAGCTGCAGCTTGCTCTGAGGCTTGTGACTCTTAGCTTGACCTGACCCTAGCTTCCTGCTCTTCACCTGGTGTCAGCAAATTACTTGTTTTTGGGTTAGATATAAGGGAGAGATGGCACTCATCCCATAGTTCTTCCCATCTCTCATCTGTATCTACATTCCTAAAAGAATGGGTTGTTTGACAAATTTCTTGCCTATATTTCCAATAGGCCTCTATTTTCTCAGTATCCCAATCTTTATTCTTTAATGTCCTCCTTAAGCTAGAAGTCATTCTGACTTTAGGATCATAATCCCTCTACTTAACATAGAATGTTTCCCAGGGTCTATTTTGTGGAAGGGGCAAGTCTGTTAACTCAACATAAAATCCAGGAGTGTCTTCCCTAGGATTTTTCCTAGTTTCCCAAAAAAGGTAGCCCTCATGTACGATTCTAGTTGTGACTCTGTTAGTTCTTATCCAAGAAGCTATGAAACCATTTGGGTCATAAACCCATTTGTCCTCTATTAAAAGGAAATCCAGAAAGGCTAGCTTTCTAAGCAACACAACTTCAACGTCTGTGGTTTCCAAAACCATGCTAGTTGTCATCCATGGGAGGTCATACATTTTTCTTTT
This sequence comes from Torreya grandis, assembly GCA_037957365.1. Lineage (NCBI taxonomy): Eukaryota > Viridiplantae > Streptophyta > Pinopsida > Cupressales > Taxaceae > Torreya > Torreya grandis. The sequence continues at coordinate 791,206 of JARHVA010004698.1, read as the reverse complement.
CCTCTTCCTAGAACCAAATTCATTATAAACTATGGATACTTGCCTGGTGACCTCTAGGAATACTAACCTAAGAGTCAAAATCTTAGGTAGCAATATTGGTTCCCCATAAAAACCATGGACTCTTATAATGGTATGGTGGGATCCAAAATAGAAATCACAAGGAATTGGGCAACTGGCTAGAGGATTTGAAACACTTGGGAATAATATATTCATAACTAGTTCAGGGCTGAGGTGGAAAAAAGTAGGAGTAACAAATAATTCCCAGAATTCATATGGATCACTATTTTTTGACAAAATATGTGTCCATGCAGACACAGGAATGGTCCTTTGGAGATCAAAATTTGGGTCACACATATCAAGATACATATGTTGGACAAAGAGGTCAGAGTTCTAAAAAAGCATGAGGTGGAACAAATAGGAAGAATACCTGAACACTCCTTTTGATTTGAAATGGGCCAGTTGTTCTACCATTGAAAAAGCAATTTGTTTAGAAAAGTCGAGCCGATACTCCTGAGTTTTGTCAATGGTCTTCAACCTGAAGAGGATAGCCATTTGTTCTGCATAAACTACTATACCGTCTTTCATGCCAAAGATGAAAGCCATCATAGACAATGCATCTTGGCTAGCCTATGTGAATTGGGATCTTATTACAGGGAGAGTGGGCACCGTAGTGTCATCATCAACCATTTATAATTCGGATCTCAAGAACCTTGATTTGGTATTGATGTTTTCCCATGTTATTTGCATTTTAGCAATAGTGGAAAATGTAGCTATACTATCATGATATAGGACTAACATATCCTTGATAGCTTGTGGTGTGATTTGCACCATGAATGGACCTTGTTGAATGGTGAATGATGATGCATGGAACAAGTCTACACATAATTCAACCAGGTCAAGGCATGGATGCACAGTTGGGATAATGAATTATGCTAGCTGTGAAGTCCATATCGTCATAGCAAATGTTTCATATTGCCCTACTCTGGCCCTCTGTATACACCTTTGATGTGCCCCTTCTCTAAGAGTTTTGCTACTAGCTCTCTGAAAAATTGGGTCCATGATGCCGTCTACATAATCTTTTATTTTCACTAGGTCACTTGCTTGACCAACTTCAGGAATCTTGGTCCATGGATAGGTCTTCAATGGCTACGCGGGAGAAGAAGCATATGACTTACTTGCAAGAAACTTATCAAGCAATTCATACATCCCAGCTCCTTGTTGTGAAGATTGTGCCCCCTCTATCTCTATGTCTTTTCTATGATAATTTGTATGAACTTTTGAAAAATAGAAACACTTTCACAAAAGCAAGTTTACTAAGCACTAAAAATGCAAGTAGCAGGATATTTTCATAGATGTAGGAATGTTTGAGAACTTGTAAGCTTTAACTCTTGCTAAGAGGTATTTATTGACCTATCAAGTCTCGAAATGGCATTAAACTTAGATAAATGTCAGCAGATCCTACTCAATCTTTATGGAACAACGAGATAGACATGTTATGCAAGTGGCAGTGCAAGGTACCTTGGGGATTTCTAAAGATTTGGGAGACATTCAATGTATTGGATAATTTTGAAAATTTTGAAAATTTTGAGCTGTTGACTGTGTGTTTAAAGAACACTTATTTGAAAGAAAAGCGAGAAAAAAAAGGGAAAACAAAAGCAATACGAAAAGGGGAAACTATCTAACTATAATACATAGTATCTTTATCTCCCTCCTGGAACAAAAGAATTTATAAAGTCTCTTTCATGACAAGCCAACTTATATTGCCAGACAAGTGTTTGAATTCGATATAGCTCTGATGACTTGCTTTCTTTGTATGCCATGGTGTCTGGCCTACATTTGGGTGAGTCTGAGCTAAACCTACTTCCAACATATATAGACTCTTCTTGTTCTTAGAAGCTCATTGAATGTCAGATCTTGATATTGGTATGTCTTATCAAGAAGTTAACGACTATTTGCTCATCAATGGAAGCCTTTTGACATATATCATTTATTGACTTAACTCCTTCCGCTTCAAACTCTGGTTCTATTGCATGATCATCCTCTTTCATGAATTCAAAATTACCAACCTCTTGAAAGGAAAATTTTGAAAGAGTGCAATAATTTTCCATATGTAATTGAGTCTCAATGTTATCTTGTTCCTCTACAACCGGCTCACAGCTTCCCTACAAAATAGTATAACCTGATCCAATGATTTCAAACAAATCATTTAAATCATGGTCAAGGAAATGTTCATGCTCTTCCTCATCATCTTGCAAAGTAAGAAGAAAGTCAAAAATTATTTCTTCTTCATCAGAGATTAAGGCATACACTTATGACTTCTCACTCAGACTATTGAATTCATGTTGAGAGACCCAAGGATTAATATAAGAGGTATCTTTTAAATTTTCTTCTTCTAGAACATTTGGGATTTTATGATCTTCATCAAGTATAACGTAAATGCCTAGACCAATAGAATCGTAATTTCCATATGGGTCACTTTGCATCATAGCTAATAAATGATCATTTTCTTCTTCATGATTATATCTAGTCCATTCACCTAGCTCCTTGACAAAAACCCTTTCTTGTTTATTCATCATAGCATGGGCTACCTCTAACTTTGCAGTTGGTTCATTGGTGATATGATCCTTATATAATGGCTCAGACAATATCTTCATCTTTGAACCATATTTAGTTCTTAAAATGAGGTGAGACCAATCAAGGGACATATATCCTCCTATCTTGGCTATAAAGTCTCTTGATAAACATAAGCCAAAAATAAGAGGTATATCTATCACTACTACATCTTGATTTACAATTATATTGGGACAAGCATATAATTGTAATTGGAGTTGTTTAATTCTCCCTATTATTTGTACTACTTTGCCATCTAGCTGTATGACTCCTTTAGTGAGTGCTTCATACTTAATTTCTAAAGCATCAGCTATCTAATTGGGCATTACTATAGTACTAGTCCTTGAATTAATCATTGCATTATGCAGCAGTTTCTTACCCACTATCAAAGTTAAATAGAAGGGATCTAGTTTGGATTTTCTTACCTCTATTGTATTATTCACTAGGACTGTTGTCTATCGATGAACTGTATCTTTGAGCTTTTCTTTTTCAGCAGGTCCTTCTTTGATAACAACACCTTTAGGCACTGCTTGGCCTTGTAGAGATTCTTGTAGTAGTGTCTTCTATTTAGGAATAGCAAATATATCCCATATTGATACTTGTGCTGGAGTGTTATTTAATTGATCCACCACATTTATTGGTCCCAAAGTCTGAGTTCTTTGAGAATAAGGATATCTTGTTTTTTCTTGAATTTGTGCAGGAATCCCTTGATTTTGCATCAGCTGAGGCACTTCTTGTTTGATAGCTGTGTTTATTTATCCTTGAAATGGAGAATTCTCCATGACTTGACTATTTATAACCTCAGGATGTTCCACCATCCTTCTCTTTGATCTGGTGTAATAATCAAATTGCACCACTAGTTTTTTTGGAGGTAGATGCTTCATTCAAAAGAACTAATTCTTCATCTTCAACCCATGAGAACAAAGCATGTTTCAAGGATATTTCTTCCTCTTGTTGTAAGGACATCCCTTGCATCTAAGCCACTAGGACTAAATTCTGCATACCAGAAGATTGGTAGGATTGATTGTCACTAGAACTTGCAAACTAACCATCCATTATTCTTTGCTCTGCCACCTTTTGTTGTAGATTACCCATAGAACAATCTCTAGGTGTATGAGCATTATTTCAAGGGAAACACCAGGCATTAGTGTTATCCACATAGTTATTTTGCCCTGGAACAATCTCCCTATTTGAATTAGGAGGAATAGTCTGTGAGGGTGTGGGGACTGCAACCAATTGGTTTGCTGGTTGATGGTTAGTTTGTCTTGGAGGACCCTGATATTGGTTTGGCTGAGATGAAAATTTGTTTCCTTGATAGCTTTGATATGGAGGCTTAGGGAAAGTATTTTGCCATCTTTTTATATTGATCAGCTCATTAGAAAATGTCCTTAGGATATTCTTGATATCATCCAGCTCAGATGACTGAGTAGGGACAATTTCTTTAGCAGATGGTTGAGGATAGGTGTACATAGACACAGGTGGGGCTATAGATTTAGGGGCTTCTTGAGGTAATGGTAAGGAAATTTGTGGGAACATGGGCATGGGAGGCCTTGGGGGTAACTTTCTAGCATCTATCAAATTATTCTCAGCTTTGACCACATAGTCATAAGTTTCAGGCAAAATGTGCCTGCCAAGTGACTGAATCATAACAGATATATCTGAATTCAAAGCCTTAAGATAAAATACTATAGCCATACCTGGTAATGGTCTAGCTATAGTAGGGATTCTTTCCCAAGTCTTTTGAAATTTGGAATTGAAGTCAGTCATGGCTTCTTGTGGTTCCCTTTGAATGGTAATTAATTGTTGTAACAAAGAAGACTTATCATCCTTCTCTTCAAATTTTATTAAAGAGAAGATCTCCGAGCTGATCCCATGTAGATATGGTATTTGGGGTCAAAGACCGATACCATTCTAGAGCCTTCCCTTTAAAAGAAGCTACTAATAATCTTATGGCCACATTTTGCTGTGTGACAACATGCATAGCATAGACATCTGATACATCCTAAAGATGTTCCTCAGGTGTTTTAAAATCTTAATCACTGAATTTGGGCAGAGCTTTTAGGCCATTCATTGGGATAGGGTCCCAAGTGGCTAGTGGTATTGGGAGAATCAAGGGATTACCAGTGTTCTAGCTTGCATAATTTCTTGGGGGTATAGGGGCTCCCATATTTGCTCTTAGTATTGGTACAAATTGGTTGACTCTTCTTCTTGGACTAGTTACCAAAGGTGGTAAAAAAATACCTAGATTTGTAGTAGATTGTGATCTAATTACTAGTCCACATCTATGACTCCTCGTAGCTCTCTAGTTCATACGATCTTGAAAGAAACTTCAAGATTGGTCTCACCGAGCATGCCAAAAATTGTTGATGAGTTAAAATTGTGCTTGTTCTAAACACCAACAATGGGAAGTTTCAAGATGTGGGAATTGCGACTTGAAACAACCTCCAAATTTTTTAGAAGCTAATTCTTCTTTATATCAAGTGTATATTGGGAAAAGGGATAGGAATTTTAATAGAAACACAAATGCAAGAAAGAAAATCTAACCATGGAGATGCCCCTGAGTGTAATTCAACCTTAATCCTGAGCATAGTGAGACTATATGTAAGATTCATTTACATTTAAGAGCAAACAAGTGCATGATCAATGTAAAAGATGGAAACAATAGAAAGAGAGGCTCACAACATAGACTACTTTTGCAATGACACATAAAATATCAACAAAGGCATAGGATTCAATTTTCTCATTAATTCTCTAGTCACACAAGAGGCACAAAAACACACACAGTTATATAAACCTTCCAACTTAATAAGATAGAACAAAAGCATAGGATATTCCTAGTCATAGCTCTAGAAAGTCTAAACTCTTAACAATAATTCTCTCAAAAAATTCTCTTTGGTATCTGATTTCCTTTTCTAGTGATCTCTGCACCCTTATTTATAGCCTTGGATTCACTCTAAATTGTCTATGTTAGGGTGCGACAACACCGGAAGCATACAATTGATTACCAAATACCAAGCAACTTAATATGTGGAAATTAACCAGATTCACCAAGTAACTAGAATTCAAAATAACACAGCATATGAGAGACAATACACAACTTGTATTAACACTTTATACAGAAAAGAATACAATAAAGAAGATGCCACTTCTTCTCCACCACCTCTTCAGAGGCTCGCCACACCTCAAGTGAACAGTAATTCTTCTCCCCAAAGCTCTCCTTCTCAGGTCCCAACACCCAACTCAAATACAGAGTTGGTGTTCACCTCCCGTGCTCCACGCACACCACAAGTGCTCCACGCACTCCACAAGTACTCCACATACTCAACAAGTACTCAAGGTACTTCAAGTAGATCTCCCATGAATCTGCAACAACCTGCAATTTAACAGACCATACTTATGGAAGGAACTCCCTTGCCTTCCTCTCTTGCTCTATCCGAGTACACACCTGTACTCCAAGTAGATCCTGCCTGATACTACTCCCTGTTGTGTTGCTGTCTATATGATCTTGCACACCTGCAAATCAAACACGGTTCTGCTCACCTGTGAACCTTGACCTTGCACACACATACACTTGCAGATCAATGATCTTACTTACCATGTAGATCTCCTATATAGGCCATGCAACTGTGACCAAGATCCTACACTCCTAAAGAATCTAGCTAACTCTCCAAAACCAGCACCTACACCTGGTACTGTGGAACTAGGAGGAACACCCTTGCTCACCTCACACACAGAAGGAACAAACTTTGCTCAACTCAAACTAGAACACTTTTCCAATACAACCATGAGTCTATTATATAGATCTCATCCAAACAATAATTAGACATCTAACAATAATTAGATTCGCAGCCCTCAGTCTATAATTAGCCCTGATCATGCAAACACTTGGTTCATCAACTAACTGCCTGTAATTAACTCGCAGTCGAACCACACAGGCAACCGACGTCGGTCCCTGTCTGCCTGGAGGTGACTGACATCGGCTGATATATGACTGACGTCGGTTGCTTCTCTCTGCTATTCTGCCGACGTCGGCTGATCAGACCGACCCCAGCTTCTCTGCAACTCAGCAACCTTCAGCAACCTCCTCTCTTGTTTGCATCAGTGAAGCTTTTAGCTCCACAACCTAACAATCTCCCACTTGGAGATAAATAGCTGCACTGTACCTGTACCTGTACTCCGTCTAATCTATTTCCTGGTTTGTATCCCTCTTCAAGCTCAATCCTGAAGACAACCCACCACACATCCCTTGGTGTACCACCTGTCATCCGAGTACCCTGCCACATCCAAACCTACAACACCTGTAGTGAAGTCTTGACCCTACATAGCAACACCTGCTGCCGGTCCCTCTCAAAAACCTAAGAACCCACTTCCCCAAATTGGCTCCTAACTTTGACAGCTCCCACTGCATGGGAATACTCAGGTCTATACCAGACCTCATGTGATTTCAGACACTGTACCTGTCCAGCCCTTAGTGTGCTCCGGCTCTGCATCCCAAACCTCGCCAACACCTGATTCACATCAACTCCCACTGGAGACAAAATCTACCTGTGATCTCCATGTCTCCCATGTCAAAGAATTCTGCTGCTCCAAACTCCTCATGACATGCCACTAAAATTAATCTTACCCTTAGCTCAGCAAAACCCTGTATATACAAACCTGCTATAGCAAAACATATCATCCACATACAACAACAGAATGATGTTGCAATCATCATCCCCCTAGTAAGTCAAACCATAGTAGTTACCCTAACACTGACTAGAGTCATGCTCTGTCCTCCACCTGTCAAAACCTATACCACTGTCCTGCAGCTCCTCAAGACCATATGACCTGGTCTTCTGTCTCACATATCCGTTCTCTCTATTCTTCTACTAAGGAATCCATTCGTCTCTGTGCTTTCATCCAGCTGGCAAACCTACCAAATCTCCCGCTTGGTTCTGCATCATAATCCTGCCTAGCTCCCACCTATTTCCTGGATCCTTCCTGCTCTACAATCAGCAACAAGTATAAAGAAGAGGAACACAAATTTGAGGGCCTACTTACGCCTTCAGTCCTCCATATGGGTGTTTGAGACTCTTTGACAGCATGCTGTCCACCCAAAATTCATTACAGTGACCGACCTCGGCCACCCCACAGTCTGCATCCGACCGACGTCGGTTCTCATGCGTCTGTCCCTGACTACCAACCTGCCAGTGCTGGTGTCCCTGCTACTGACATCGGTCCTCCTAACCGACATCGGTCTTACCTACTGCCGATGTCGGTCCCATGACCGACGTCGGTCTTACTCTGCCTGACACTGCCGGCTTCGGTCTACACATGACCGACATCGGCAACCTGTCTGTTTGACGCCGGTTCCTCCTGACCGATGCCGGTGCTGTGTTTGCCTGTGAGTGATGACTTTTTACCTGCGAGCTCCTTTGAATCAAAACATATGTCCAAACTGCTCTGCTCAGATGTATCCAGCCTCATCCACTGAACTCTGTCCACCATCTCCTCCAAGAACACCAAGGCTTTCCAGTTCTTAAGCCTGTCAAATATATCCGTCTTCCGCTTAAGAACATGCATCTCCTTCTTGCTCATGTGACCAAGCCTACGAAGCCACGTCTTCGCAACAGAAAAAGAATCAGTAATATAAACAAGTAGATAAAGTATACCTATTTTCTTACCACCAGCTAATTCAAGTGCTACCGCTGTGAGAGTTCTTGTGCATCTCTCATCACCCAATCTTTCTGAAGAAATTAGCCATATCTCTAGACCTGGGACCTGCATGACCTTCATCAACACTTGTGTGTTGGCCACCTGGATTTTCAGCTTCACTTCCCCTTTGCCAATCCTTTGGCAAGGCTCACCAGCTCCTCTACCTGGGGCTACATGGAAAGAGGCAACCAAATCTTTTATCCAAGATTCAACTTTATCCAAGAAACCTGCAAACACATCCTGTGCAATAACACCTGCTACATCTGTATCTTCAGTTTCTTCATGCTGATCTGCTACCAACCAATAATCTTCTTTTACCTGCTCTTTCTTTCCATGGGACCTTAAGTAACCATCTGTGCTTTTCAACTCCTCCATCCTTAGTTTACTTTGATCTGCCATTGCTCTACTCCCACTCAATCAGAAACCCCTGAGAGTGACCTGTAACCAAACACAACCCTACTTCCTGCAACCTTAGCTCTGATACCACTTGTCAGGGTACGACAACACCGGAAGCATACAATTGATTACCAAATACCAAGCAACTTAATATGCAGAAATTAACCAGATTCACCAAGTAACTAGAATTCAGAATAACACAGCATATGAGAGACAATACACAACTTGTATTAACACTTTATATAGAAAAGAATACAATAAAGAAGATGCCACTTCTTCTCCACCACCTCTTCAGAGGCTCACCACACCTCAAGTGAACAGTAATTCTTCTCCCCAAAGCTCTCCCTCTCAGGTCCCAACACCCAACTCAAATACAGAGTTGGTGTTCACCTCCCGTGCTCCACACACACCACAAGTGCTCCACGCACTCCACAAGTACTCCACGTACTCAACAAGTACTCAAGGTACTTCAAGTAGATCTCCCATGAATCTGTAACAACCTGCAATTCAACAGACCATACTTATGGAAGGAACTCCCTTGCCTTCCTCTCTTGCTCTATCCGAGTACACACCTGTACTCCAAGTAGATCCTGCCTGATACTGCTCCCTGTTGTGTTGCTGTCTATATGATCTTGCACACCTGCAAATCAAACACGGTTCTGCTCACCTATGAACCTTGACCTTGCACACACATACACCTGCAGATCAATGATCTTACTTACCATGTAGATCTCCTATATAGGCCATGCAACTGTGACCAAGATCCTACACTCCTGAAGAATCCAGCTGACTCTCCAAAACCAGCACCTACACCTAGTATTGTGGAACTAGGAGGAACACCCTTGCTCACCTCACACACAGAAGGAACAAACTTTGCTCAACTCAAACTAGAACACTTTTCCAATACAACCATGAGTCTATTATATAGATCTCATCCAAACAACAATTAGACATCTAACAATAATTAGATCCGCAGCCCTCAGTCTATAATTAGCCCTGATCATGCAAACACTTGGTTCATCAACTAACTGCCCGTAATTAACTCGCGGTCAAACCACACAGGCGACCGACGTCGGTCCCTGTCTGCCTGGAGGTGACCGACGTCGGTTGCTTCTCTCTACTATCCTGCTGACGTCGGCTGATCAGACCGACCCCAGCTTCTCTGCAACTCAGCAACCTTCAGCAACCTCCTCTCCTGTTTGCATCAGTGAAGCTTTTAGCTCCACAACCTAACAGTCTACTTGTTCCCAATCTAATAGCCCAACTAAAATCTAACCAAATTGGAAGTGTCTAATAGAAAATATTTTATAGATTCTAAAATGCTTTGTCTTCTAGTAGTTCATTGGCTGAAACAGATTGCAGGATGCTCCCTTCTCTTAAACGCTAGGTAACACTTAGCCAATTTATTGAAAACCTTCTTATTACTTTAGGAGAGACCGAAGGACGACACTTGGCATGTTCCACAACACCTATCAAAGACACATGGCACTTTCCATGTAACTTATACTCTTTTGTGTCTTTGCTCAGGAGTGTTATGCCTTTGACACTTGTCATAATCTGCTTCCTCAAAACTTCAATAGCTTAAAATAAAATAAGACCCATAACATTTCTTACCTGAGTAACTTTAAAAGGGACACATGGATAGGTGTCAATCTCCACTGCTTCATTAAAAGGCACATGTCAATCTCTGCTTTACTTATCTGGGGTTATGTGGTAGTCTCTGCTTCTTTTAGCTACCTTTTTAGAAACCTACAGAAGATGACACATGGTGGTCTCCACTTTACTCTATTTATACCATAGAAATAAATGGGTCTCATTTCATATTTACATGGACAACGACGCTTGGCAGCTTCTGCTTGCTTCAGAAACAACCCTTAAGACCCACCATGGTCTTTGCTATATCAGTGAAGCAAAAATGAAGATAATTTAGATCATGACACATGGTGGCTTTCACTTTCTTTTGCTGGGGTATGTGGCATCTTCTGTTGTTTTTAGAAAAGCAAAATTGAGACCTTTCATGACTGCCACTTGGCACTTTTCGCTTAATCCTGATACTTAGCTTGTTAAAACCTTTCGCTGAAAAGAGATGCAACGTGGGTGCCAATATGAAATCATGGATGCTGACACTTGGTGCATTGCACTGAGTCACTATGAGATACGTGGCACATTTTGACCAACTCATATAAAATATGAAAGGTTCCTTAGACGAAGACACTTGGTAGCTTCCACTTGATTTTGACACTTAGACAAAAAAATGAATCAAAAGAAAAATAGATCCCATGCTCTATTTCAAAACTTTGCCATCTCGGACCAAAGTATGTGAGGACAAAATTTTGCAGTGCGTGACTGAAAAATAGAATGAAACGTAGAGTAAATCTTTAATCTACAATAACATGATAGTATTATTTCATAGTACGATCATGTTATTATTAATATAGACAAAAAATGTTTTTCCACATTTATTTTAAACCAAAATCAAGAATTATGTCCCCATAAACATTCTCTTCATAATTCTAAGGGACTTGTGGTACCTATGTACTTTTGACCCCAACTTTGAAAAGCTATCAATTATCCTTGATGGGTGATGGATCATGTTTGAGGAAGAGGAATATGTTTAAGAATAAAACGCTGAAGGAATTATAAGAGTTTAGAGAGAAATACGAGATAAAAATGCAAAAACTTTATGGTAGACAAGGTACAAACCCTAATCTTGATGAACCAAATGCCATAGATAATGAGCCAATTAACAATAATGAATTAAACAAAGATGAAATTGACCATAATGAATTGAATAATGATGAAATCAACCATAATGAAAGTAATAATAATGAAATTGACAATAATGAATTAGATAATATTGGAAGTTTACATTCACAGTTCCATGTTTTTTATTTTGTTGATGATGAGTCTATGTATGGTGCTTTACACCCCATGAATGAATAAAATTTGATGGAAACAATTAATGATGAAATTAAAAATCAATAAAATTTCATGGAAACATATAATGAAGAAATAAATAGTACAAAAAATGTCATCCCACCTATAAACAATGAAAGTAGTAATAATTTTCAAACACCCTCTCAACAAATTCTACCATTAAAAACACCTCTAAAAATTGTGTATAGAAAAGACAAGTACTTAATTGAAGTTGATGAAAATATTTCAGAACCAATGCATAATAAAATGTATAATTTCCATTCAAGAAGACTGGCTCAAAAAATTTGGGATAGTTTCTTTAATACTTTGTATTGTGATAGTTAAAGATGTCAATTATTTGTTTCATTGATACAATTGATTAAGATGAGACCTATAGTGTACACATTAGGACTAAAAACATATAACATGGATGATGAAAAAAATGAAATTGTTGAAATATACATGATTCATATCATACTATAGGCCTTAAATCATGCACCCAATATTGTAATGTTACCCAACATATACTTACAACTTGTGCAATAAGTAGCCAAACAAGAAAAAAATGGATGCTTTCAAAAATAAGATGAACACTTAATATAAACAAAAAATCATTAATGAAAGAAATTTAAAAATGTGAAAGACTTAATGAACCTAATACCAAATATCTCTGGGCATTCTTTGGTAGACTTCCATGAAAGGATAAGGTTATAACCAATGCTCTCAAAGAGTTACTTGTTCATTTTTGGAAAGACAATACAAGATTTTCACCCAATGCAAGAGATGTAGTGAAAAGAAGAGTTGGTTCTCATAACCGTGAACCACAACTGAAACATTTCTTGGATATGACTCAAACATAATTGTACTCTAAATTTTTGGGAAAACATCCACAAATTTATTTTTGTCAAAGATATTTTGAGATGGCCAAACCTTTTCTTGTAAAAATAAATCACACCACATGTTGTAGGCAACATGTTGAATTTTCAATGCACTATGATGTTTTTCACCATATTCATTATATTTTACATACTAATTTTTTTTCAAGAGTGTGGCATCCACCAAAATTAGCCAGGGAATTTCTTCCAATTTATTTTTCAAAAGACTAGATGGACAATTATTTGATAACAAATCATGTTTAGATGGAAATTATAGCATTTGCGGTGGATTGACAAAACAAAATCATATCGATGAGGAGAGTACAAGTGAAATTGGATAGGAATTAGTTGGTTTAAGTAAATATAAATCAATGACTTATCAATTAAAATATGGCAAATAATCTAAAAAGTGTGAGCTTGTTATAAAAAGATACTTGTTTCTAAATTTTTGGTCAACTTTATGGAGAAAATTGTTTATGAGTATGCAAGGCACACACATAGGGCTAGATGGTTGGATGAACCTTTTAAGATAAGAAAGGATAAATTCCCACTTGGTTATATTATTTTAGTATTTGACTTTTCTGAAAATTACACATTCAAACCCCAAATGGAAGTTCAATTGTAGTATTAAAACTCATCACAAGTTACCGTATTCATGTATATAACATTCATGCATGTACTTGATAGTACAAAGTAGAAATGGAAAATATTAAGGGAGTACCATTTATATATTAATGATGATTGATCACATTGTTCATAGTATGTACAAGGTTATTTTTATAAGTTCTATGAATATTTGAGTCAGATGAACATTACTTTCAATCAAAATTACATTTGATCAGACAATTGCACATCGCAATTTAGAAAAGCATGGATGTTTTGTTGGTTAAACAAGATGCATGCTACCACTAGTGTAGAAAACATCTGGAGTTTCACTGAGGCTAGACATGGAAAAGGGGATCATGATGGTGATGGATCATGTGTAAAAAGAGATGTTGGAAGCGAGGATTTGAAATTTTAAGAGGGTATTGATTGGATATATTTAAAAACCATGGTTGAATGGTGTAATGATAACATGTGTCATTGTGTTCAACTAAATTATACTATTTATATAAATTTTTGGTTAATAGATAATTTTTTTTTTGGTAAAATATGAGTATTATATGACTCTAATAGGTTCAAGTGAGCTCCATTCATTTCATATCTCAAATACAAGTTCTTGGACTGTTCATACAAGACACTTGGCATGTTTTTGTTCTATATGTGTGTGCTCTGTTTATAATTAGTGTTAGTCATAAGAGTGGGTGAATGATTGAAGTTTCAAACCTCTAATTCCAATAAATACATATTAGGTTCCAACAACATTACAACTTATATATATGACATCATCTGATGACTTTGACCATGTATCTGATCTAGTGCAACCAGGTAGAATTTTTCATTATGTTCAATTTATTCTCATTATATATCTTCATAGTGTCACTAAAAATGGTTTTTTATGATATAGGGCATGTTTTTTTAGTTATTTTAGATGAGGAAAATGAAAAGGGCACATATTACTACTTGTGTTGGTGTGTAGAGAGAATTTTTTTTAACTTCCCCAGTTATAGATAGAGAAAACATTGACTATCCCACTAGGTCAATCGTAGTCACTGGAACTTGTTTTTGATGATATCCAATAAAAAAATCAAATCAATGATTGTTTGAAGAGTTTGAAGATTTTAAAGGGTCAAAAACTAGTATGAATAATGTGCATTTAGTCTATTAGGCCAAATAACCCTTGAAAGGCAAAATTGCAATAAAGTGTAAAGGAGTGTGGAGGCCTTTGAAAGTAGATTGAGTGGGTTTAATGAAGGTTGGATAGGTGCATATAAGAGCTAGAGGAAGTTTTCTTGAAAGTATTAAAGAAGAGGAAGTTATCTAGGCATAACCAAGCCTAGGGAATGTATAATGCGAGAGTGTGAAGAGTTAATGACAAAATGGGTAGGTTGGTGGATAGTAAAGGTGATGTAGGAGAATCACCAAATACATGTAGAATCTATGTTGACAATAGTCTTAGGCAATTATTAAGACCTATAAACTAGGTCAGTTTAGTAAGTTTAATTTGAATGAGTAAGAGAGAATATGAGAAAGTCTAGTAAATTACGAAGCTTGGTTTAGACTCTAAAAAAGTGATAATCCTCACTCCTAATGAGGAGGAATTATACAAGACCAACCAAAAATCTTAAAAGGATAAAAAAATATAATTTTAGAAGAGGTTAGAACATATGTTGTAGGTTTGTCTCAATGGAGAAGGACTGTGTAAATGATTTCTTGTTGCACATAATAATTTTTTTTGAGTCTTATTGCTTGTTTTCTATTGTATTACCCTTTTATAATATGATTCTAATCCTTTCATATTGACTATAAGCTTAAATCTCAGTTATATTTATGAAACCCTTAAGAATTCTATATTTCTATAGTTACAGTCATTTTTAGAGGCTTATTTACACATGAAAACTATTATATGAACTCAATTAGAGTATTGGAATAGTTTACGAGGTTTTTTAAGACCAACACACATGTGTTAGATCATATAAAATCCCAATGAGCTCTATGAACTATCAATAATTATCTCTCAACCTGTAGAAGTTCTAAGTAAATCTGATGTAAGGGTTTCATGAGTAAAACACCTCTAAAACTCAAATTATTAAACAATAAGGTCTAAAATTTTGTGATCAGATGGGGAATAGATCTTATAAATTATTAAAATTATCATTAGGTTGAAAATAGGTTTGAAATTTTAGGTACAAAGGACTATTTTTATGTACACCAGTAAAAGACCATTTTTGAGAAAGTTGTTTATAAGGTAAGATAATTTTTTGGTTGATTTGAGTTCTATAAAATTGGGTAAGGGTTGTAACATGTTAGAATTTATAAAATAATAATATTCTTATAATTTTTAAGAGATTCAAAACACATTTTTATAAATTGACCTATTGGAGCGACAAATAGGTCTAAAGACCTAGAAATTTAAAATATAGAATTTGAGAATGAAAACTCAATCTCTTAGAGACGTATAGTTGGTTGATTTATTGTAATTTTTTAAACCTAAATAAATCCTTTATTTTTACTAAGACCTATCCAAAGTGTATTAAATAATAAATTTTCAAAGTAAGGAGAGCAAATTTGAGAGATTGGTGACGAGTTAAGAGCATACTTAATGAGTAATTAACTAGTTTAAAAGAAGATTGTTTGAGAGCGGATTTTTAATCGAGTTGAGAATAAGATTGGATAAGTGAGGTTTGAATTATTCATGATCTTAGATCATATGAATAGGAATTTCATAACCTGATTAAAAATACAAGAGAAAACATGCATTAGGTGGTATTAGGGGATGATAAAGGGTTTTGGCCAAAAAGATGGATCATTGTCTCATGAGTGAATATTCTATTTCAAGTCATTAAGGTTACCTTTTTATTAGAATAAATAGATTATAGTCAAGGTCAGGTAGGAGATCATATTTGAATTATACAAGTATGAACATGACTGGGTATGGGCCTTAAGTGAAATCAAATTTCATGTTAATGATCAATTGAAAAGTTGTAAATGGGTGATGAAAAATGAAAAATAGATAAGAGTGTCATCAGTTATTTCCACTACAAAATCAAATATAAACTTTAATTTAGAAAAATATGGGGGATCAGAGATTTATATCATTGAAAAGAATAATTTTTTAATCCTCATTTGTGTATAATATTAAATATGAGATCCAATAGATAATAGTTTGAAGATAAAAAACACTATACGATAACATTTTAAATTCAAATTGAATACAAAGTAGATATATTAACATAATTCAGATGAGAAATCCATAAAAATCATATAGGCACATGCATAATGTCAATAATACATAGATTTCCATGATAGGCATACTAAAAATTACAACATCTACCAACATAATATCTAATGTTAGGTGAATATCATATACACATATATAATGCTAAAAATGCGCACATTGAAATATAGGAATACAAAAAAACACATCTCATGTAAGACATCATAATCATCAAATAGACTCCCTCTCTTTTCCATCTTTGAAGAAGACTCTCCCTAGGATGCTCTACTAGTATATGGAGATCCTTCTAATGCCTTGGATTGCTCTAAGGTCTGACTGCGGGTCCTATGCTCATAGCTCACTTGCATTTGAACCTATTCAAATAAAATTATTATTACAAAATTAACATAAAATACATTCAACCACTTGTTAATAAATTAATTTAAACTAGACCAAAAAACATTTAAATATGCACTTAGTATAAGCTCGCAGTCTTGCTCAATCTATTTTTGATGCTCCAATAAGTCAATAGTAGACTCAACAATTCAAATAGGTGTAAAAATAGGTAACAAACATGAGAATTTTACCTACTAATCATCTGATTAAGAATATCAAATATCATGGGACAAACCTACATACACAATACATTCACATAAGTTATAATTTCCCTAAGTATGCAGTAAAATTATTAAAACAAGTCTATTTTTACAATTCAAAATTACAAGTTAATATATACGTCTGTCAGTGCCTATGTAGATGACATTGTAGAAGAAATGCCTATGCTCGTCTTAGCTCATAGTGATGGAGGAGTGTCTACTTGATCCATTAACTGAATCTAAATAAGGTTTCACTTACTTTTATATAAATATAAAAGATATATATGGCAAGTTTTTCTTTGTTATTAAACCAAGAGTGTATTTAATAACACTATACTTGAATTATGAGATCTTTGATAGATAAATTTAACTTAAATTTTCAAGGTAAATTTGCATAGAATAAATATACATAGAGCATATGATTAACTCAAAATTTTACCTTTGTATAAGTAAAATGTGTCGTCCTTATAGAGATAGATGCAATAGTGGATGGCCAACAACTAGATCCAAAAATGTAAACAATGGCTACATCAAATCAAATGCTGTAAATGTCGACTATGATGATGAAGGCACCATCACCTCTTGGAACATAAAAAATGACACATATATTATAAAATTTATATGTAAATTAATTGTTAGATAAATAAAATTTACAATTATAACTTAGATTTTACATGATATTTATATAAAATTTACCTACATCTATGTAGTTGATGATGTCTGCACACCAAATGTGCATGCAAAAAACTCATCACTCATAAGTATATTATCCAATCCCTCAAACCATCAGTTCCATTATCATCATAAGTTCTAGTGCATATATTTACACAAGATCTACAAGGGTGGGGTTGGGTATGCACAATAGGTGGTGTATCTCTAGCATCAATTTGTGAGAGCCTACTCTTATGTTAAATGAGTGTATAAGTGAGTGAACTAAATATATGCAAAGTTTCAATATCCATGACCTAATAAAATACAAAGGGGATCTCAATTTCAATTGGATTTTGGATATGGATCTTTGTAGGATGATTAGGTGCATGATGTGCACCTGGTCGATCTTATGCATAGCCTTTCCCTCAACCTTGAAACTCACTAAAATAAAAATAGTTTAGAATATCATTGAGGACAAACTCATAGTATATTTTCCTTAAAAAATAAAATTGGACATTATGGTTGTTACACAATTGATAATCGAATACCATCCACCATCATTCTCAGAAATTAATTATGATTAAATTGTGTTGGTAATGATGGATTGGAAAACATTTTATAGTTACTGAAATAGTGCATTGGTGGTGTTGATATTTTGTCAATAAAACATCATTATATATAATATACTAAGGGATACCCCATTTATTTTTTAAAAAATCCCCTAAACCACCAAAAATCCATATTTTTGAAGACTGATGAAATCTAAAACCTATCATAGACTTTGCACATTTGCAAATGTACAAAATGCATAACAGGCCTCAGATCCTGCTATGCACCCTAGTTAGTGGAATATAGAACTTGGCATGAACTTTGCATGTTTTCAAACATGCAAAGTTCATGATGGGCTACAAATATTTCAAAACATACATTCCACTTTCATGGTAAATTTCACATGCTTCGAGCAACAACTTCCACTTCTATGAGAATTTTCACATAATTCTAGCACCTTCCACTTCCATGAGAACTTTCATGTGCTTTTAAAACCTTCCAATTATATAATAAATTTAATTTTCTTCGAACACCTTCCACTTTCATGGGAAGTTTCACGTGCTTCCATCACCTTCCACTTCCATGGGAACTTTCATGTGCTTCTAGCACTTTCCACTTCCATGGGAAATTTCATGTGCTTCCAGTACCTTCCACTTTCATTGGAAATTTCACATAATTCAAGAAAATTCAACTTCTATGGGAAATTTCACATGATTAAAACACATTCCACTTCTATGGGAACTTTCAGGGGCTTCCAACACCTTCCACTTCTACAAGAACTTTCACGTTCTTCTAGTACCTTCCACTTCTATGGGAAATTTCATGTGCTTCTAGCACCTTCAACTTCAGCAGGAAATTTAATGTGATTCCAACACATTCCAATTATATGGGAAATTTCACATGCATCCCACACCTTCCACTTTTGTGGGATATTTCACGTGATTCCAACACCTTCCACTTTAATGGGAAATTTTGCATGCTTCCAGTACTTTCCACTTATGTGGGAACTTTCACATGCTTCTAGCACCTTACACTTCCATGGAAAATTTCACATGCTTCCATAGCCTTCCAATTCCATGGGAAATTTCATGTGATTCCATCACCTTCCACTTCCATGGGAGCTTTTAGGTGCTTCTAGCACCTACAAATCCCACTAGTTTTTATAGTTGGTTTCTCACAAGTAATAAATTTAGTCTCCATTCCTCCTAAGGAAATGAAGTTCAAATCCAAGTGAAGAAACATTATTGAATCAAAAACTGAATTATTATGAAATAATTAGAGATACAAGGACAATAAATTTGAAGTAGAAACACAGGTGCAAATTGCACTTTCCATTTTGACAAATATGAATTGCTGAAAAGTGCAAAATCATGAAGTGTGAATTGCATGATTCATTTTGGCAAAAGTGATAATAACTTAAAAATTTGTAAAAGTATCACTTATGTGTTTTAAATTTGGGTTTTTTTCATGGAAAAATAACTTGAATTATTTTTAAAGTTATCTTTTATTTTGAAGAGTCCAGTTCTATTTTGGGCACCTCTTTTTGCATGAAGAAGATATTTTCAACCAGTACTAGATGAAGAAGCATTACATGAACATCCATAAGTTATATCCATGCCTTACCATTAAATGCTACACTAAATGTCATGCCAAAATCATGTATGAAACATTTCCAACCATTTCACCACTCCAGGATACCAAAAAATAGAAAAACTTGCCTCTTTTGCATTAGGGTTTTAGATTTGCATGATCTTCTTCAACTGGGCATTCAAGTTTTGTCAACTACATCTCATCTTAGAGATATTTTTTATAAAAATGGGTAGAACCCATGGTCCAATCTATCTTTTTTATATGAGAGAATATAATTTCTACATTTTGAATGTATTTTGTACAAGCTATAACATTTGAAAGGAAATAAATTGAAGATTTACCTTTCTTGTCTATGGAATCTCTATGTGTGTGCAAGTTGTTTGATTATTTATGGAATATTTGTCTCTTTGTTTTAGTTTAAATAAATTCATATATGGTATTTTAACCTCTTGAAAATATTCTTTGGAATAAGGATCTTTTTCCCTTTTGTGAAAAATAGCTAAAATACTACCTCTGATTTCTATTTGTATGAATCTAGGCTAAAATGAACTCAACATATTTTATGCTCTATTGTGTTTATCAATAAATAATTAAAATACACTATTATTTGGTGCAATAAAAATATTTTTATTTTTCTTCAAATTTCAATTCTTCAACCTTTTTCCCTATCGAAACCCTAGTTTAGGATTCAAAAGCACTAAAGAGCAAGATTTTCACAAAACTGGTATTTTATCAGTTTGCATTAGATTTAGTGAAAGGAATCTAGCCTTCTCTAGAGATTAACCTCAAATTTCCAAGGTCCCATGGATTTTAAGGTTTTTCTATTATATCATTAGGTAATTGCACAATAAGCTACAAGATCAAGATAGGTGCAATCCTATGTGATAATAGTTTTAGGCATGCTCGGTGGGACCCAAACCACATAAAATGAGAAATTGGTGTTTTATTGAATTATTTTAGCCTTGAAAGATAGTTAAAAAAACATAATGGTGACTCCAAGAAGAATAATCAACTAGTTTTAGTAGTATTAGTCCTTCATATTCTCAAAAATCAAGAAAATTGGTGAGTTCTTGATTTTGCATTTTATTGTAATCACCTGGTGACTCTTCTGGTTTAAGAACCCTATCTCTTAAATTTAGATCTATACCTTTATGATTTATCTATAAATGTTTGATTTATTATGGCCTTTTAAAGCCTATTACCTTACCTTTAGCTTTAGTTGCAAGTTGTATGTGGCCAAACCTTCAAACTACATCTTTTGTGCCCTCTTACTACCCATATCATATTGAAGATGCTGATACTATTATACCAAATATGCATATTACAACTGGATATAATCATCTTCATAATGTTTAGCTTACTCCCAATCACCTCCCAAAGTCTCACTGGTGTTTCCCATGATCATCAAACTTGTCTATTTACAAGATAAACAATGACTCACATAATATGAAGACTAGGAAAGCATAAATCTATAGAATTAAAAAGAGAACCACCTGTCCCACAACCATGGAAACCTTCTTGGATCAAACACCCAAATTTGAAAATTACAAACCTTGTTAAGGTGAATCCTCAATAAAACAAAGTAGTTGTAGAAGGTAAACCAAGTTATTTGAGTTTTGAGAGTGTTCCTTTAATCCCAAGGTTAATATTTGAACATGTGCTTCCCACTTCATTGGTTAAAATTTTTTACTCTCTTCCATTCTACCAAGAAAATGAGGAGGTTGAAAGCCTTTCACATGGGCCTTGCATATCTAGGATTGAATATTGTTGTTTTTATTCCATGTTTGATGCCTACTTTAAAGATTTTGATGAAAGGGAACAACCTAAGGTCAATGATCAGGAACTCTTAGCACAATAAGATGCTATCATTCAAGAATTCTTGGTAGCTTTTAAGGTAAAAAAAGAAACAAAAGGTTTGGGGAAGTTGGTTAAATATGATGATTTTGATATTTTTCTGAATGCACTCAATGATGAAGCAAAATATGGAGATTTAACCCCTCATGAAGAACAAATATGGTAAGAGATCCTCAATAAGTATTCTAAAAATAAGGGCAGCCAAGTAGCAAAATGCTAAAAAGTACAAGTCTTATGTTGCAAGTACTAGAATAGGCTCCCAAGTTTCTCATTAATAATAGGTTGTCTTATTAGATTCTAGGTCAAATGGGAAATTCACCCATTGGGGAACATTTAAAATCATGGCACGTAAAGCATGAATGAACAGAAGTACCATGAAACCAAAAGGGTGAATTGTCTTTATGTGTCAAAATACATGGAAGCTATAAATATGATGAGGTATTTTTCATTCTAAGAAAATTGATTTTTATCAATCTTTAACAAAACTATGGTGTTATTATTAACTAGAGTTATGAAGGTTACAAAGTATTCGACCCTAGAGGTCTGAATAGTAACCCTTGTTAAGTTGTATATAGTAGTTTCATGTTTTCAATAAGACTTTGCATCCTTAGTTACTTCCAATAAGTGCTTGATACATCTTTTAGTTTTGGGAAGAAATTTTCAAATTTTGAGTTGTCATCAAGAAGTTTTAATAGGTGTGTATTTTCAAATAGATTGATATGACTTCTACACCCAATGGATATTCTAGAAGGCTACTAGATAGAAAATGATTAGCAAACAATCATCCCATAGAGATTTCCAAAAATGTTTATATTTTTTCATAAAAATATCATTACATCTAATATCCTAAGGGATATACCCTTTATTTTTTAGAAAATCCCCTAAACCACCAAAAACCCATCTTTCCCAAGACTAGTAGAATACAGACCCTGTCATGTACTTTGCATATTTGCAAACATGCAAAATGCATGGTGGGCCCTAGATCCTACCATGTACCCTAGTCAGTGGATTTTGGAACTTGGCATGCACTTTGCATGTTTGCAAGCATGCAAAGTGCATGATGGCTCCAAATCCCATAAAACATACCTTCCACTTCTATGAGAAATTTCATTTGTTTACTGAACCTTCCACTTCCATGGGAAATTTCACATGCTTTCATCACCTTATATTTATACAATAACTTTCACATGCTTCCAATACCTTCCACTTCCATGGGAAATTTCACATGATTCCATCACCTTCCACTTTCATTGGAACTTTTATGTGTTTTCAGCACCTTCCACTTCTTTGAGAACTTTCATGTGCTTTCAACACCTTCCACTTTCATGGGAAATTTCACATGCTTCCATCACCTTCTACCTATGTGGGAACTTTCACATGCTTCCAACACCTTCCACTTCCATGGGAACTTTCACGTGCTTCCAACACCTTCCACTTCTTTGAGAACTTTTGCATGATTTCATTACCTTCCAGTTTCATGTTCTTCCATCACCTTCCACTTCTATGGTAAATTTCATGTACTTCCAACATCTTCCACTTTCATGGGAACTTTCACATGCTTTCATAACCTTCCACTTACATGGGAACTTTCATGTGCTTCTAAAACCTTCACTTCTATGAGAACTTTCATGTGCTTCCAACAGCTTCCACTTTTGTGGGAAATTTCACATGCTTCTAGCACCTTCCACTTCTGTAGGAAATTTCACATGATTCTATTACCTTCCAATTTCATGGTAACTTTCACATTATTCCATCACCTTCCACTTTAGTGGGAAATTTCATGTGCTTCCATCACCTTCCACTTCTACGGGAATTTTCACATGCTTCCATCACCTTCCACTTCCATGAGAAATTTCACGTGCTTACATCACCTTCCACTTCCATAGGAAATTTCATGTGATTCTAGCACTTTCCACTTTTATGGCATTTTTCATGTCCTTTCAGCACCTTCCAATTCCACAGGAACTTTCACATGCTTCCAACACCTTCCACTTTTATGGGAACTTTCACGTGCTTCCAGCACTTGCAGTCTTGCTAGCTTTTATAGTTGGTTCTCACAAGTAATAACTTTAGTCTCCATTCCTCCTAAGGAAATGAATTTTAAATAAAAGGGAAATAAGGTTATTAAAGCAATAAATGGATTACTATGAAATAATTAAAGATAGAATGACAAGAAAGATGAAGAAGAAGCACATGTGCAAATTGCACTTTCCATTTTGACAAATATGAATTGTTGAAAAGTGCAAAATCATGAAGTGTGAATTACATGGTTCATTTTGTAAAAAGTGATAAAGAATTAAGAAGTTATACAAGCATCACTTATGTTTTTTCAAGTTGGGGTTTTTTCATGGAAAATTAACTTGAATTATTTTAAAAGTTTATCTTTTATTTTGAAAAGTCTAGTTCTATTTTGGGCACCTCTTTTTCCATGAGGAAGCTATTTTAAACCATTACTAGATGAAGAAGGATTACATGAAGATTTAGTAGTTCCATCCATGCCTTACCATTCCATGGTACACTAAAGGTCATGTCCAACTCATGCATGACACATTTCTAGCTGTTCCACCACTCTAAGATGCTAAAAAATATAATAACTCACCTCTTTTGCATGAGGATTTCAGATTTGCATGATCTTCTTCAACTAGGTGTTCAAGTTTTGTAGACTACATCTCATCTTGGAGATATTTTGTATAAAAATGGGAATAAACCATGGCCCAATATATCTTTTTGATGTGGGAGAATATTTTTTTTGCATTTTGAATGTATTTTCTATAAGTTGTAACATTTAGAGAGACATATATTGAAGATTTGCCTTTCTTGTTTGTGGAATCTTTGTGTACGTGCAAGATATTTGATTATTTATGG
Source organism: Torreya grandis (assembly GCA_037957365.1). Classification (NCBI taxonomy): domain Eukaryota; kingdom Viridiplantae; phylum Streptophyta; class Pinopsida; order Cupressales; family Taxaceae; genus Torreya; species Torreya grandis. Next base: position 766,793 of record JARHVA010004698.1, on the reverse strand, counting down.
AATTTTTGTCTCTTTTTTTAGTTTCAATAAATTCATCTATGGTATTTTACCCTCTTGAAAATATTATTTGGAATAAATATATTTTTCCCTTTTGTGAAAAATAGCCAAACTACTACCTCTAATTTCTATTTGTATGAGTCTGTGATGAAATGAATTCAAGATATTTTTTTCTCTATTATGTTTATCAAGTAGGCATTAAAATACACTATAAAATATTTGGTGCAATCACCATATTTTAATTTTTTTACAAATTTTGATTCTTCAACCCTTTTCCCCATCAAACCCTTAGTTTAGGATTCAAAGACACTAAAGAATGAGATTTCCACAAAACTAGTCTTTTATTAGTTTGCATCAGATTTAGTGAAAGGAAGCTGACCTTCTCTTGAGATTAACCTCAAATTTCCAAGGTCTCACAAATTTGGAGGTTTTTTCACTGTATCATTATGTAATTGCATAAAAAGCTACATGATTAAGACAAGTACAATTCTATGTGATAACAAGTGGCTAGGTGAATGAATAAGGTGAAACAGAGGCTTTTGATATGTTTTTATTCTTGTTTTATTAGTTTTTATTAGATTAGTGAGAGGAAACTGACCTTCTCTGGAGATTAACCTCAAATTTCCAAGGTCCCACATCCTTGGAGGTTTTTTCATTATATCATTAGGTAATTACAAAAAAAGCTACATGATTAAGACAAGTGAAATCTTATGTGATAACAAGTGGCTGGGTGAATGAATAAGGTGAAAATGGAGGCTTTTGATATGGTTTTATTCTTGACCTCATGTGCTAAAAATTTATAAGCATAATAAACCCTATAACTATCATGATATGAATCCCATATGTCGATTTGGTCTTCTTATAGAGTCAGTTTGACCTAATAATGTCTCTAAAGAATTAGCTAGATAGGTACAATCAATGTTGGTGGAAGTGGGATCCCTAATTATCCTAATTGATTTTTTAATTTCAATATTATTTTCTACAATGTGGTCAACTAGACTCTCCTAACTACCTAGGGGATTTTGTGGAACTATAAGAATGTTAGAAGTGTTCAGTGGAAGGCTAGGAAGAGGGTTAGAAAGAGGGTTAGGCTAAGGAATAAGAGGGTTAGGTGGAGGCTTAGGCTGAGGAATAAGAGGGTTAGGTGGAGTGATAGGTAGAGGAACATGAGGGTTAATATGATGGGTTTTTCAAAATAAATAAAATACCAATTAAACACTAAAAATAACAAAAAATTGCTGAAATTAATAAATAATGAATGTATTTTTAGAAATCACCTCTTCTACATGGAAACATCATTAATTAGGATGAATTATGTCAAGGATTGGCCTCACGAGGTAAAAAAATGATCATAGAGTGGAGGAGAGTGAGAGAAAAGATAAAACATGAATGCAAAATGAGGAAATTTTATAATTGTTTCATTTTTATATTTTTATGACATGGGGAGCATGATCACATTATTAACATGATCACATTCCCTAATTTAAAATAACATGATCATATTATTAATGTAATCACATTATTAATGTGATCATGTTATTTATTTTAAATAACATGATCACTTTATGGCTCGATAATCACTGAGCCATAATTCAGATAACATGATTCTATTATTAAATAATGCAATCACGTTATGTCTATGAAATTATCACCCAAATCCATGCACATACACAAAATGGGCACTATAATTCTCTAAAATTGTCTTAAAATGACTATTATAAGGTAAAATAATGATATTTTGTTATAAAAAGTAGGGACAATGACATGATTTTGCTCAAATTCTTGACATATTAGCT